>JAJJMC010009272.1:827548-870619 GCA_023531435.1 Papaver californicum | reverse complement strand
TATATATATATCCTCACAAATTATTCAAAAATCCCTACCTATTCAAAATCCAAAATAAAACTACAAGAAGCCATATGTCTCAGGAAAACTATAAAGCTCAGAAAATCTAGAAATATTCCTTGAAAACCGGTTCACCACCTTCGGAATACGCCTTATCCATCCTCCCAATAATCTCAGTTGCAAGCTTCAACTCCCGAGAAAGTCTCTCAACTTCATGTCCAGCCTTGGTGGCTGTCTCCAAACTAGGAGTCATGCTTCCCTCCTGCAAATGCTTCTCAATAACTTCAAAAAGACGATGAATCCATGCGATATTAAGATCAGCTCCTTCGGCATCATCCATGGCATCCTTCCAGTCTTGAAGCACTATTTTAGAAATTTCTCTACGAGGGAGATAAATCATCTCATGCACAGTCGGCAGCAACACAAACACACTTTTCTGCAGAGTACGATAGCTTTTGGGCTTACCTATGGAGAAATTGCCAAACTTCTTCCATACTTTTGCATACAGCTCATCATAGGTGGATGGAATAGTGAACCCCAAATACATACGTAATCAAGTCAAGTCCTACCAAACCTGAAGTCAAAGCTAACTCCAGCATTCAGGTACTCGAGCAGAGCAGTCTCCATCACATCAACATTCTGTACAACGACACCACTCGGAGTGCTTTCTTCAACAATCGCATCGGGAGGAGCTTTCTCATGATTTTGAGTTGAAAATGAAACATTACCAGCATCACGTATCATAGTAATTTCCAATCCTTCACGTGCAAGTTCATCTCTCTGATTTGGTTCATTCCCCTAAAAACAGAGACACTATAGAGATTATGAGTCAAAATATCTCGGGCATAAGGAATTGAAGCACAAATAATGGAAATCATATAATATGTCCATTATCAACCTAAAAATTCATTAAAAGTTTTTTGGGTCATGGCATATGGTTTAGAAAGGATATGGGTCGTTTTGCAAAAATATCGTCAGAAACGTTTTACATAACCCTCCGGAAGAAGTGAAACTGACGTTAATTGGTAAGAAAGTTGGAGATGATTTATATAAAAAATGATTCATATGTATGTTTACTAAAACATATATAAAAAGGGAACGCCAATCGGAAAAGCGGGTTAATAAGGGCACACAAAACATTCGACTACATGATAGCTGAAAACCTACAAAATTCTGCCTGGAAAGTTCTGGACTCTCGGTGTCAGGTCTTTTTCACCTAGAATATGGACTCCAAATATATAAGTTATTTTTGTAAAAATTATCTATTCCTCTTATATAAATAATGAGAGGTCAACCACCTTATTCCGATTTTGGACGAAGATTCTACGACCAATATGGCAGGAAGACCTGAATCTGAATTTTTCTGACAGCGAAAAATTGCCAAAATTCTTCATAAAATCACATATGGTTCTACACGTTTGGAGGTATAATAGTTATAATCATGTCATTATGATTCTAAAACAATGGTTAAACTTACTTGAAGCTGCAACAATTCATCGGAAGCAGAAAGAACTTCGCACTGCGACTCGCCACCAAGTTCTTCGTTTTCATCCCCAGATTCTTCAATTACTTCAGTACAAAATGATTCTTCAGGTCCGTGGGAATCTTTTTCCTCTTTCCTCAGTGCTTTCAATAACGATGGTGATTTCTAATGCCGAGGTATTCATATTGCTAGTCATCTAAGAATGATGGTTACCCACAAGAGATAAAATTCGTCAAAATCAAGACATAAAGTTCTATAATTCAAGAATTATCAAAATAAGTTCCACCAAGATCATATGGTGTTGAGGCGCCAAGAACAACAAGGACACCAAACTTGAAAGGTTGAATACTCAAGTCACCTTGATGAGCTATGCTCCCCGACTACACAAAGATGCTTGTCAGAACCATGTATAGACGAGCTTCGTATTAAAAAAGAAAAAAAAGTAAGAAAAAATACAAGACATTTACCTTCTTCCAAGGGAGGTCTCCACTTCCAGGAATAATTACACGTGGCCTCTTCGTCCCAGACTGAGAAGTAGTGTCTGCTGCAATATTAGGCACAAAGTGTTCTTGGAACCACGAATGCAAGAGACGAATTAAACACTTAATTACTAGGTAAAAGATAGTAATTAATCGAAATATAATTTGAGATACCTGTGTCAAGTTGATGATCGAGTCACACTCCAATCCGTAGGTAATTCTCAAATTCGGCTGAGCTACTAACTCCTTTTCAGAAGGTTCACCGTGAACATCAGAAGAACTACCCAACATGAAGTTCTTGAGAAGAATAAGTTGTGCATTCCAGAAACCAGCATATTCATCAGTAACACATCCTTTTCTTTTGGCGTGGATAAAAGGAATGATTCGACTAGCAATACAGTGGGTACCCTCAGAACGTTGAAGCACATCTATAGAAGGCGTCAACTGCGGTAATAAGGAATGGATCGAATAAATCCTATTTGCCGAGATGCCCTATCAATATTATAACTCTGAATGATACATCTATCAAAACAGATGTCGAGAATATGCCCTGGGATACAGCAATTCATGAAAGTAGCTTCACCAACATTAGCAATATTACTCTCGCCACTTGGCCAGAGCGTAGGACAATATCATACATCTCAGCAAAAGTCCCCGATGAAATCACATGAGGAAACTTCGAAGCCCAAGGTCTGAAATTCACTTTCTTCTAGTTGTCCATTAAATCGATAAGACTAACAAATGAGGGTTTCTTCTTACTCCAACGAAGTATTCTAGCATACTTTATCCCTTCGTTCGGATAAGAAGAACGAGTCTTTGGTGCGTACTCAGGAAAATGTTCCCAAAGCCAAGTTTGCATAAACATAACATGGATAAAAGACTCTACCTTGGAATGACCATTGGAAGTCTTAATTTTACGAATGAAAGTATCCAAATTAGTGTATAAAGTACCTAGGAACAAATTACCAAGAGAAAGAGTCTTTCCACAAGCAAGCGCAACAACAATTCGGAACAAACGGATCCTTCAATTGACATCCAGGGGAATCTTTGAATATGTCTCGAGAAAGCCAAAGTACAAGGAATGCAGCAATGCAGAGAAGATAATCAGTAGAAAAACCGTCAGCGCTTGTACTATCGTTCCACCAGTAGTCATCCCAAGCTGTATAATTCTGGGTATTGCAACGACTGGACTTAGGAAACTCTTCTATTTTCTGAATAAGATGAGGGCCATATTTTTTCTCCTGCTCGGACCATTCGAGGGGAATGCTACCAACAACTTGTAGCAAGACTGCCACTTCTTCCAAAGTGATTCTTAACTCACCCCAAGCGTATGCTGCCGAATGGGCTGGACCGCACTAACGGGAAAAAAAATACAAGTAGACCCTTCATGTCCTTATTAATTTTCAGTCTCAGACACTCGCACAACATGGAATATCTTAGCATTTTCTATAACCAGCTTCACCTGAGGATTCTTCAACATAACTTTAGCCCATCCTGTGCATTCATACAAAGGAGTTTGGGACGCCTTGAAATCAACAAAAGAAGTCATGTATTCTCTTATCTGCAATCAGCACCTTACAAGAGCCTGTGGATAAATACTCTAAGGCTGAGGAGCACTATTGATGTTCGAAATAAAATGACCAACAAAATTAGGGTCAACAGCCTCTCCGACAACACCATCAAAGAATTTATCATGGATGCTAGGCACATCCTCTAGAGTAACGAAATCAGAATTTTCGCTTCCATCATGACTAGAAGCAGCGACAACATTATTTTCATGACATTTAGACATCTACAACGGGTTCAAATAATATCTACGTCACCATGCACGAGGTTTGGCTCTAATATATGTATATATATATATAGTACTGATATGCTAATACATGCTTATATATATATATATATATAAATTAAAACCAGTATCAAAAAAATTACTATAAACCCTAGCGTACCTGGTTAAAGCTTAACAATGTTACAATGAAAGATTTCTACAATCAGAATCAACAATTGTGGAATTAGGGTTTACCCGCAAGATGTGGTTAAGAGGAGATAATTATCAAGTCAATAACATACTAATGCAATTGAATAAGCAATGGTAATTAAAGTAGTGAGTTAATACTCACGTTAAAAGTATATGTGAGCAAGTTACTCACGTAAAAAAAAATCCACGTGAATTATTCACGTAAAAAAGAAAAAAAAAAGATTACTTGGTCGGTGCCGGAAACCGGCAAGGAATCAGCCGACGGTGATCGGACGACAATATCGCCGACGGGAAAAAGTCAGCTGCTGCTTCTTGGGCAAAGAGAAGAGAGAGAGAAAAGGTCGGTGGTGATGGTGAAGAGAATAAAAAATAACAAGGGTTAATCCCTTTTAAAGTGATTGGTTTCCAAATCTAGTTCAAACAAGGATTTTCTCCTTCAAATCATGCTCTCGATTTTCACATGGGTCAATTATTGTCCCTCCATAATACAAATAAGCCACACTTTGCTAGTTTACGCTCTCCAGGCGATATTCTATCATCCTACAAGCACCATTACATAAATTATTGCTTCCTTAATGATTATTCCATATCATCAGAGCGTCATCAAATTAAAATATCTGGTAATGTACGACAAACTAAAACTTTTTGAATTATTTTTTTATAGCAGAATAAAAAAATCACCATCTAGTGATTACTGAAAAACATTACCACTCCGTACTAAGCAGGGGACTTAATGTTGATGGTGAGGTTTTGACAAATGAGAAAATTGTATTACTGTTTTTCCTAGCTGCAGAAGCGTGAAATAAATATGCATAAATTTCTGACCCGACATCGGAATTATGGATACATATAGCTATCTTACATTCCGCAAGAGAATTGAGAATGCATCTTTAACTTATAGCTACAATATCCCTGTAACTCTTTTATATATGTATGCGCCTCCAAAATTTCAGGGCTTTACCCGGCTAAACCTTCGTTATTTCATATGCGTCCATGCAAACTATTTGTATTAATCAAAACACATTGATTGTACAAAATTATAAATATTCAGAATGGATGTTATGTCATTCCTGACCAAAAAACGCTAATTAGATGCATACCATCTAAATGCAAAGTCGCATGGAACATTATCTCAAGTTGCGAACTTCCACGGCTGAATCTCTTGTGTTTTGTATGCACTGCACAAAAGTTAAGCACAAATGCTAAAAGTTAAATCTCATAAGACTAAGAAACCATAGATAGGCCATAGTTATGGTCACGACATTAGCATATGCCAACACTAGCAGTGCATAGGCAATGGCTCTGGCACCATCAAGTTTCATCCCTAGTAATCCCTAGCCATGCTTCCCGCATGAACGTGTCAAGCCAATAAAACCAACATGCCCACGTGCCAACGTAAATCAGCAATGCTAGCATAGGCGCTAACGCCTGCGCTTCCAGCGGCGCTAGCAATGCTCCCTGCTACTGCCGTGCCTTTTGCTGCTATACCTCGCTCGTTGATGCCGCGCCATTCCTCTTTGTTCGTGTCAGCATTATTCTTCGTTGCTGGCGCCTTTATCTAGGATACAACCACAACATATATGCCAGCAACGTCCCGATTGAGCCAATAGCACTTATATGTGCCATTGTTGCTAAGTACAAATTACATGTTACAAACATGCCACAAATATGCTATTGCCATGATAAGTTAGCATAAAGCTTAATAGTAGCATTATTTTACAAAAAAACTCACATGTTTTGAGTCCTTGACTCCACTAACTCTTACGAGAAGTCAAAACATATTACATGGGGGGATTATTCATGGGGTTTTGGTCTGGTGGTTACAACAACATGCGGTATGGCAACACCCCATGATGAGAAAGTTACAAAGTAGTGGTTACGGTTGAAGCGGTTAAGGAGATAATGGAATAATGGTTTCCAGAAACTTTCCCAAACATAATGGGCGGTTGTACAATTATTCCCACAACTTCCATCTTTTTCATCTCTTCACTAACTCCACTACTTACAAGGAAAACGTGTGTTCCCAAACCATTATAAATGGGCTACTTAGCCCATTCAGAAAATAGAACAAGATGATAATTCTCATAAGCTCTGTTATTCTCCACCTCTACACAGAATTCAACACAAAAATTCCTTCAAATTTCTTTGCTTCCCTCCCTTAAGATCAACACATCTTCTCTCTTTGTAACCGAAGCAAAACGTGAACTGCCATTTTCTTGGCCTAGGCTCGTTTTGTACGATTTTCATAACCTAAAAAAAGTACTTCAACAATATATTGTTTTTCCTAAGAGTAATTTTTAGGTACTAACAAAAGCTAGCCCTATCTACTTAGCATAAATAGTAATGTGCTAGCTCTTTTAGTATAAAAGGCTAATGTGTTAACGTCTCAGGAGTAAGGACAACATACACAAATTTTAATAAATATCAATTATGCTAAGGCTATGAAGCTAGTGTCAAGGAGGTTCAAATTTAACACTTCAATTAGGTCAAGTGCACTTAGCACGAGAGTGCTAGAACTAGTGCGCTTATCTCTAAGTCGCTAAGTATGGACACTCTAGGCCAAGGGACTATTATCTATGGGCATATTGGACTAGGGAGGTTCTAGGCTAGAGACGTTCTAGATCATGGGACGCACCAGATCTAGAGACGCATTAGCTAAGCATGGGACGCGCCATAGCTAGAGTCGCATTGGCCATGGGCATATTGGCCAAGGCCGCGCCAGGATAAAGACGCGCTAGCTAGATAAGTACTAGCTAGGGACGTGCTTGAGCTAGGGGCGTGCTCGAGCTTAGGGACTCATCATCCTTGGGATGCACCAAGTTATAGGCGCATGAAATGGGAGGCGCTCTCGGGACGCGCTAGCTGTTAATACCTAAAAATTAATTCTAGGAAAAACAATATACTGTAGAAGTACTTTCTTTAGATCCGTAAATAAAATCGTACAGAGCAAGCCTAAACCACGATAGTAGCCTTTCCGCCCTGCTTCGGTCACAAAGAGAAAAAATAGGTTGATCTTAGGGGAGGGAAGCAAATAAAGTTGAAGGAATTCGTATGTTGTATTGTGTGTAGAGATGTTGAACTATTGAGAAAATAACAGAGTTTTAGAGAATGATAAGCTTGTTGTGTTTCTGAAATGGGATAAGTAGCCTATTTATAATAGTAGAGAGTATATACATTTCTTTGTAAGGTAGTGGAGGTAGTGAAGAGATGGAGAAGAGGAAGTCATGGGGATAATGGTTCAACCGCCTTGGAATCTTCGGGAAACCATTATACCATTACTTCATTAACTGCTTCAGCCTTACCACTACTTTGTAACTTCCTTATCATGGGGTGTTTCCACACCCATGTTGCTATAACCGCAAGACAAGAACTCCATGTTTTATCCCCGCATGTAATTGTTTTGATTTCTTGTAAATGTAGTGGAGCCATGGACTCAAAAATAATATGAATAGTTTGACAGTAATTGTTACTAACACAAGCATAGGTGCAAGCATGAAGGGCGTGAAGTCACGCAAATGAGAAAAGGGGAAGGCTTGCACCCTAGCCGAAGGTGAAAATGGAGATAAGCGCTACCGTTGGCGCTTTAGTGCAGCGCTGCTGGTAGTTATAACTAATGCTAGTGCTACCACGAGCACTACTAGTACTTGTTTGGTTTGCGCTCTGTTAGCTTTTGGCTCCTTGGCTTTTTGGCACGTGTGTATGCTACTTATATATGTTGGGAGTGTAGTTATAACTTTTCCAAGGATAGAACTCGCTAGTTCCATGGTTATTGCTTATGCAACACTGGCTTTAACATTTTTTTTATTTCGTGGCCATGTTTATGGCCTTTTTAGGGTTTCTCAATTGTATGAGATTTGATGTTAGCATTTATGCTTAACTTTTTATGCCGTGCATACAGAACATTATCAAGAGATTCAGCTGGAGAAGCTTACAACTTGATACAATATTGGATGCGACTCTGCAATTAGATGGTATACATTTAATTAGTTTTTTAATTCAGATAACGCATAGTCTCTATTCTGAATGTTCACAACTTTGTATAATCAACATGTTTTGATCAATACAGATAGTCTATATGAATGCACATGAAAAAACAAGGGTTTTAGCTAGGTAAAGCCCTGAAATTTTAAAGTGCATAAATATATAAAGAGCTACAGAGCTATTGTAGCTATGATCTGAATATTCATTCTTAAATCTTTTGCGGAATATAAGATAAAAATGCATATTTATAATTCTGATGTCGGGTCAGAAATTTATGCGTATTTATTTCATGCTTCTGCAGCTCAGCAGAGGCAATATTACAATTTTCTCCTTTGTCAAAAATCCACCATCAACATTAAGTCACTTTTTTAGCGCGGAACGAGTAATGTTGCGTGGCAAGCACTAGATGGTGGTCTGCCAGACAAAATAATATGTGATTTTTTATTGTTCAATATCACTAGAAGAGTAGTAGTTGGATGAGCAAGTTTTGCTCTGTACTCTTGGATATTTGGAGCATTCTTCTTCTGTCGTAGTAACGACGAGAAGGTATTTGGAACATTGGTTGGTTGTAGAGAGTGTTGAGGCAATGCTTCCGTTAGAACACTAAGATGAGTGTTGAGGCATTGTTGCCGTCAAACACAAAGATGAGTGTTAGCTGTGAACACTAAGATGAGTGTTGAGGCAGTGACTCTGCCATCAAACACGAAGATGGTTGTTATCCATGAACACTAAGATGAGTGTGGAGGCAGTAATTCTACCGTCAGACATAAAGATGAGTGATAGCCGTGAACACTAAGATGAGTGTTGAGGCAGTGATTCTGGCATCAAACACGAAGATGAGTGTTATTCGTGAACAATAAGATGAGTGTGGAGGAAGTGATTCTGTCGTCAGACACAAAGATGAGTGTTAGTCGTGAACACTAAGATGAGTGTTGAGGCAGTGATTCCACTATTAAGCACGAAGATGAGTGTTATACGTGAACACTAAGATGAGTGTGGAGGCACTGATTCTGCCGACACAAAGATGAGTGTTAGCCGTGAACACTAAGATGAGTGTGGAGGCAGTGATTCTGCCATCAAACAGTGTTATTCGAACACTAAGATGAGTGTGGAGACAGTGATTCTACTATCAGAAACAAAGATGCGTGTTAGCCGTGAAAACTAAGATGAGTGTTGAGGCACTGATTCTGCCATCAAACACGAAGATGAGTGTTAGCCGTGAACATTAAGATGAGTGAAGAGGCACTGATTCTTCCGTCAGACATGAAGATGTGTATAGTTGTAGACACTAAGATGGTTAGAACTTGAGCATTGATACTCAAAGAATTCAATCCATGGAAGTTCTGCGACTTGAAGCGAGTTCATTCGTGATATGAAGTGCTTAAATCTTATGCACTGCATACAGAACAGATTCAAGAGATTCATCCGTGGAAGTTTGCAACGTGAGATAATGTTCGATGTGGCTCTGATATTAGATAATTAACGATCTTTATTCAGGAATGGTATATTATCCATTCTAATTGTTCGTAATTTTTTATTTTATATGGTATGCATGTAATTTAGCGATCTTTGTTCAGATATGGCATAATCTCTATTCTGAATGTTCGCAATTTTGTATAATCAACGTATTCTGATTAATACAAATAACTTGTATGGATGCACATGAAATAACGAGGGTTTAGCCGGGTAAACCCATGAAATTTCTACGGTCACATACATATGCAAAAGATATGTGAAACAAGTATAAGGAATTCATCCGTGGAATTATTGCAACTTATAACTGGTTCAATGTTATGTATAGTCAGAGATCATCTGGACAGGAACTGCAACCGTCACAGGTGACATTCTAAAGACGTTATTGCTCTATACTAGTGGTTGATCCATCTAGGAGCTTGAGATTTGCTTATATAAAAATTTATAGGTAAGTCAACACTATTCAATTGAAATGGATGTTGACATAAGGTAATTTTTGGGAAATCTCTTGCGGAATTCTGAAGTTTAATGTCTCTGAGATCGGGGTCAGAGACGAAATGTCTTACTTTTTTTATATGAAAATAAAATAATAAGGCTTTAGTTGTTAGATATTACCATAGATATTGCAATAGGTTTAAACTCATAGTATCATCACGTTGATGGATATGGTCGGCCAAGCAAGGGAGGAGGCCACGGTTGGGCGAATAAGCAAAGGGTCTTGACTTGGACGGACAAGTGAGAGGTTGTGTATGGACGGACAAGTGAGAGACCATCTCCTTCTTGGACTTGGTAATTCCAGGGAAGAGCTACTTCTAATTTTTTTTCTTTGCTAACATCGTCTGCTCTTGAGATGATAAATTTGACTCCATTGTTTGTATCCAATTGGCAGTCTAGTATTGTTGAAGCAAATATAGGCAGTGGTGTATCCCTATTCTTGTCAGGATGATACGAGTGAGAGGTCTTGTTGCTACTACCGTTGTTGATTAAATACTCTCAAGGGTCTGATCAGGAGAGGGAAAGCCAAGAAGGTTGATATCTCATGTCATTTTCTTTGTCACTCCAAGGCTAGAGAAAGAACTTGAATTGAATTTGGATCCCTTGTTGGTGTTTGGGCTATTGAGTTGCAACTGGGATGTTTTCGTGAGCATTGAATGAAGTTGCGTCTTATTCTGACCCGTTGGAATCTTGTTTTACCCTTCTGGATATGATGATGGTATGCTTATATGGGAGATCTAGAGACGTCGTGGGCGAAGAGGATGAGATAAAAGGTATCATGTTGACGACGTGATGCTGCGAGTGTCTTCAAAGACTATGTTCCAAGAGGCGTCTCTTGAGCAATCTTCTGAATCCTTGATTGTCATGAGATGTGTTACGGTGAGCGGTCCCCTATCACACTTATCTTTGATTTTGAAGTTATATTTTTTGGAGTAGGTTTGGGATGCGTCTCAGCGTTGTCAGGGGTTGTAGGCGCCTATCAGATCTGACGACGTAGTTGGGAGAGGTGAAGATACCTTTGCGGTATGTATTTGGAGAGTAAAGGGCCTTGTCAAGATTGTGAATCTCTGGTTAACCATTTTTTATAGGCTGGAGAGGTTCCTAACAACGAGGGGATCTTTTGCAAATCTTTAGTTCCCAAGTGCGGTTCTTATGATCTTTCAGATGCAGTTAGTTGAAGTTGGTGCTCCAAATTGTGTCGTTGCGTAGGATAATAATGCGATGAAAACTGCACCAATTGAGTATCTGAACGCTGGATTTGACTTTGACTTTGCGTTAGACAGGACCTGACTCTTGAAGGATGCAGAGACGACTAATCTTGTTGTCGGATGGATTTGTCTTCATATGAGAGCCATTCAGGAGAAGTTGAAGGAAATAGGTGCATCTACGTCTTAGAAGTGATTACAAAGGCAAGAGGTGATGCTGAAAGACTATCATGAGAATTAAGGATTGGAATTGAATCCCTTGCACATGTGGAGAGAGCGTATGCTGATGTCGTTGAATCAGTCCTCAAAGATCCTTTCTAAGTAGCAGGTTTTGAGGGTTTTTATGTGTTTATGAGATATTCAAATTTTCTATGGTTTTGGGATTTTGAGTAGGTAGATTTTGAATGGTTTGTGACGGATTTTATATAAAGGGAAATAATTGTTGTTCAATTAAGTAAATTGAAATCCTAAGTATGAATGCAAAGCATTGCAAATTTTTTGAAGGAATTACAAATGTTGCGTAAAATCAGAGAAATATTGCTAGGGGCGGTAAAGTGCTTTAAGCCTTGAAATCTTTGTCAGGGGTGGTAAAGTTTTTAAGCCTTGACAGTTTTTAAGCCTTGACAGTTTTAAACCAATTGTCATGTACGACTGCCCATGTTGGCTTATCAGTATTGACGAGTTTGTAGTGTCCACCTAATATAGTTTTAATGATTAGATGTGGCTTTTATCCAAGAGAGGCAGTAGTGTCTCCGATTTGGAAAGGGTTTGGTTTTGGTATCTCAGGTTGATGACACATTATAAGGATTATTAGGTTATTGATTTTCATATCTCAGTAGAGACGACCCTTATCCATTCAACAAACTTTTGAAAAGGGTCAACTTCCCATTCATATCGTCAAGGCAAGGTGAGGTTGATATTCGGGTCAAGTCCTCAAGACTTGATGGGATATGGGACAACTGATTGTAAAGAGAGTTGTTGAACAAGACTTACTTGTAGGCGAAATCCACGGGCGTATGTCATTATCTCCCCTCTATGCAATTGTTTAGCATACAGATATGTTGTTTGGTGATGTTCTGGAGGTAAGCAATCTTTAGGGTATCTTGGCTTGTTGGCGCCTACAAGTGGGTCCCTTGGTGACGATTTCTTCAGAGATGCGTCGAGCCTTGCCTTGTTTCTATGGACTCACAGACGTCCCAGAACCATGTCGTAGTCTAGATCAACATGGTTGTTGATGATAAGGTGGTAACATACATTCCTGGCCACAAAATTGTAGTGGTAGTGGTCTCTCTAATATTTATGAATGGCGAATTTTGATTGTTGCATCCCTGGTTGCTTTCTTTAAGTGAGGATCTTTTTATCGCGTCAAATATCGATTCTGGATATGCTGACGTTGGTAGCATCAAGAACGTTGGTTGGCTCCATCTTTCTTTTCACGATGTGTAGAACCATACATGATTTTAGGCATCAGGAACGATGGTTGGCAAATTCAGATTCAGGTCTTCTTGTCGTAACGGCTGCAGAATCTTCGTCCGGAGTCGGAATGAGGTGTTGACCTCTCATTCTTTAGCTAAGAAGAAGGTCTAAATTCTTCAAAAAGAATTTATGGATTTGGAGTCAGTTTGCTAGGTGAAAATAACCTGACACTGAGAGTCCATAACTTTTTCAGGCAGAATTCTGTAGGTTTTCAACTGTCATGTAGTTGAGCGTTTCGGCCGCCATTTATAGCTCGTTCATCCGATTGATGTCCCCATTTAGTATGTTGTAGTAGACATCCATATGAATCATTCGGTATATAAATAACCATAAGATTCTTCACCAATTAGTGCCAGTTTCAGTTCTTCCAGAGGGCAACGTAAAAACGTTTCTGACAGCGTTTTAGCAAAACGACCTCTAACCTTTCTAAACCATATGCCATGACACAAAACACTTTGTAATGAATTTTTAGGTTGATAATGAACATATTTTATGAACTTCATGATTTTTGCTTGAATCCCTTGTGCTTGAGATGTTTTAACTCATTTTATTTATAATGCCTCTGCTTTTAGAGGAAGCGAACAAAAACAGAGAGATAAAGTTGTAGATGAAGGATTGGAGATTACCATGATCCGTGACACTGGTGACATGTCTTTTTTGACTCAAAATCACGAGCAAGCTCTCTCTGAGATGATTGTTGGAGAAAGCACTTTGAATGGAGTCGTTATACAGAATGCTGATATGATGGAGACTGTTCCGGTTGAATACCCGAACGTTGGAGTTAACTTTGAACTAGATGTAAGCTCCACCCTATTTTCAAACAGTTGAATAGCCTGATTTTGTGAACGAGAGATGGATCTCCCACTGTGGTAGCCAATTCTTAATACCTAAAATTGATTCTAGGCAAAACAATGTACTGTAGAAGTACTTTATTTATATCCGGAAATCAAAATTGTAGAAAGCAAGCCTAAACCACGATAGTAGCCGTTCCGCCCTGCTTCGATCACAAGGAGAGAAAAAAAGTTGATCTTAGGGGAGGAAAGCAAAAAAAGTTGAAGGAATTCATGTGTTGTATTATGTGTAAAGATGTTGAACTATTGAGAAAATAACAGATCTTTAGAGAATGATAAGCTTGTTGTATTTCTGAAATGGGCTAAGTAGCCTATTTATAATAGTAAAAAGTATACACGTTTCCTTGTAAAGTAGTGGAGGTAGTGAAGAAATGGAGAAGTGGAAGTCGTGGGGATAATAGTTCAATCGCCTTGGAATCTTCGGGAAACCATTATACCATTACTCCATTAACTGCTTCAGCCTTACCACTATTTTGTAACTTTCTTATTATGGGGTGTTTCCACGCCCATGTTGCTGTAACAGCCAGACCAAGACCCCATGTTTTATCCCCCATATAATTATTTTGATTTCTCGTAAAGTTAGTGGAGCCATGGACTCAAAAAAAATGTGAATAGTTTGACAGTAATTGGTACTAGCATAAGCATAGGTGCAGGCGTGAAGGGCGCAAAGTCACGCAAAGGAGAAGAGGGGAAGGCTTGCACCCTAGCCGAAGGTGAATAGGGAGATATGCGCTACCGTTGGCGCTTTAGTGCAGCGCTGCTAGTAGCTATAGCTAGTGCTACCACTAGCACTGCTAGTACTTCTTTTGTCCGCGCTCTGTTAGCTTTTGGCTTCTTGGATTTTTGGCACGTGTGTGTACTACTTATTTGTGTTGGGAGTGTATCTATGGCTTTGCCAAGGCTGGCACTCGCTAATACCATGGTTATTGCTTATGCACCACTGGCTTTAACATTTGTTAATGTCGTGGCGATGTTTATGGCCTGTTTAGGGTTTCTCAATTGTATGAGATTTGATGTTAGCATTTATGCTTAACTTTTTATGCAGTGCATACATAACATTATCAAGAGATTCAGCTGGGAAAATTTGCAACTTGAGACAATTCTTGATGCGACTCTGCAATAAGATGGTATACATCTAATTAGTTTTTTTTAGTCGGATATGGCATAACATCTATTCTGAATGTTCGCAACTTTGTATAATCAACGTATTTTTATCAACACAGATAGTCTATATGGATGCACATGAAAAAACAAGGGTTTAGCTAGGTAAAACCCTGAAATTTTGAAAGTGCATAAATATATAAAGAGCTACAGAGCTATTGTAGCTATGAGCTGAATATGCATTCTTAATTCTATTGCGGAATGTAAGATAGAAATACATATTCATAATTTTGATGTCGGGGCATAAATTTGTACGTATTTATTTCATGCTTCTGCAGCTGAACAGAGGCAATATTACAATTTTCTCCTTTGTCAAAAATCCACCATCAACACTAACTAAGGTACTTGTCCAAAAGGAGTTAGCGCTAGGGTTAGGGTCAGCACTCTTAACGCTAAGGTTAAGGTGCTAAAGTAGTGATGCGCCAACTAAGACCTCATTAGGCCAAGATGCGCTGGCTAAGGCCATGTTAAGTTAGTTTGCGTTTCTCAAGCGCTAGGGTTAGCGCTAGGAAAGTTAGCGCTAAGGTAGAGAACTAGCGCCAATGTGGTGCTAAGCCAAATAACTTGTGCTAACTTGGCGCTAATAAGAAAAAAGGCTAGGGTTAGCCTAGATCATAGGATCAATACGCCTTTTGAGGCATTGTTTCTTATTTGTGGCGGAGTGGCGCATAATTCGTGGCTTATATTTAAGCAAAGTGCTAAAGTAGCATATTTAAGCTCAGATGAGCAATTTGAAACGAGTTCGAAGCATTAAGCTAAAATATATTTTGGGGCTTAGGCATTATCCATTCCTTCATTTGATAAATGTTGCTGGAACATCGATATGCATACAAGGCAAGTTCAAAGAATTCAGTCAGTGAATTTTTGTGAATCGAGACTAGCTTGACATGGCATGAATATTATGAGTATTAAGGAGGCTGCAAGGCCAGTTTAGAATGTTTGAAGAGAATCTGTGCTTTTAATTCCCTTGTGGAATATAAGTAGAGATACATTATTCTATATTTTTTTATAGAGCTAGGCATATGTGCATAAGTATTTGCATATCCTTTTATATTCTTACTGCTTGGGAGAGGGCAATTTTACGATTCTAGCCCTTATCAAAAACTCACCATATATTAAGTCTCCTACTTAGTGAGGAAGAATAATATTGCACAGTAAGCACTAGATGGTGACAGTATGGTTATGATGATTATATATGCATAATTAAAATTTTAAGAGTAGAAGAAGATATACTTAGATTCTTGGATATTGAGATATGCTCCCCTTGGCGTAAATCTTGGCTGGGGATAGTAGGTGCCCTCGTTCCTTTTGGAGTACCAAATTGCCACGGGCAAGAGAGACCAAAAATTATCGCGGATAAGAGGGAAGTGAATTTTTTCTCCTTTTTTTTCTTGGTTTCCTAATTGAGGAAGGGCTCTTCAAGTTGGCACCTATATATATGCCTCTCCGCCCAATTACTCTTCCTCTTTTATTTCATTTTATTTTTTGCTGGTGGTAGAAGGCGTTGGTGATAGCATCTAGTTTTCTCACGGACACAACAGGGAATGAAGGTCCATTCCTCGAATACGCAGCAACAAAAGCAAGCTCGTTCCTCGAGCAAGCGTCATCATCTAGGATCCAAGGTAAACACATCTTTCTCCTTTCTTTTATTCACGACGCCATTATTGTATTTTTTTTTATTTTTTTTTTGCAAACCTCTAGTTTTTTTTTGTGACGTTCCAACTAGAACCATATATATTTTGAAAGCCATCAACCTTAAGCAAACTAGGGTTTAAATCCTCTTTTGATATAAAAAAGAACTTGCATTGAAGATGACTAATGAGTGTAATAATGATGTTGGCACATCTTGTATTCAGAATGGATAGCGTACCTCATATTCGTGATAGGTTTTGAGAATATATTTATGAAGAGCTTGTCGTACCTTCTGGTTTTATTGGAAACTTTGACCCAAAATATGAGAAGTATGATGTCCCTCAGAGTGTTGTTCTTGAGGCTGTCCAAGACTTTGTTTGTAGAGAGGAGGTTATGTATCCTATTCTGTTGAGTTCAAGACACACCAAGTTCCCATGAAAAAATAGATGAGCTTGTGTAACAAAATGTTGAATGACCCTTCAGTGGTTAAGGTTTTGAGAGATGCTCGAATATTTCATGTTGTGACAATGTATGATCATCTGTATGTTTTCAAAGATGTTGAAGGTCTTTTGACTTTTGTTTCACGTTGGTGTGAACCAACTCATAATGTTATATGTGTATAGGGTGAACTAACAATTACACTGAAGAATGTAGTTAGTTTGTTGCAACTCCCGATTTCTGGGTCTCTCCCTGTCGAAAATTCTGCTAAAGAGAAGCGAATGATCACGGCTTTGAAGAGAAAGATAAAAGAAATCCAACAGGGTAGGGGTCGAAATGGTGCATATTATGTAAAGTGAATCGATCATTGGTGGAATGATAAAACCGATGCGAATTATCCCACTTTTAGTAATCCCTCGACCATTGCAACGTTTTTGACACTCTGGTTGTCAAGAGATGTATTTGAAGACTTTCCCGTTGGAAAACTAAATCTCTCGGTTGTTCCTCTGGCAGTAGCACTTGATGGTGGTGAATGTCTCCCCCTTGGTAAATTGTTCCTTGGTTCTTTGTATTCTCATTTAGATTCATTAGCTCGTGATATGAAAAATTCTAACGGGTTTATGAAGATTGATTCTTGCATTCATACCACATTTCTCCAAGCATTGTTATGGGAGCACTTCCCAAAATATGCACCTTTATCGAAGCCTTTGAACTTGCAGGGATCCGTTGAATATGCAAGGATCCCTCGTTAGATGGTGAGATTTTAATTTAAATGCCGCAAGTGTACAGTTATCGATGAGACAGTATACAGATACGGGTCGCCCATAGAGACTAAATTATTGTTACTCTTAATTTCTTATAAAAATTTTACCAAAAATATAAGTTGAGAAATACTAAAACTAAAGAAATTAATAAATTAACAAGAAAAAAAACTTAGCAATAACACATATTAAAATATTAAAATATTTTACTACTAATTTTCTATATTGTCTCAAGACGATTTATGACACAATCGTACGTCTTCAAAGATAAAACATTAAAATAAAATAAAATATTCTCAAAAATATTAACAATTTATCTTCATTTATAATTCTGGTGTGTAAAATAGAACATATGAATCGTTACTAAAGCATGAGGACATATAAAGATAAATTATTATGATTATGAAATAAGAATAATAAGACAATGGAAAATTATTATAGAAAAACATTATAATTCTCTAGCACACATCATAGAGCTTCCTCTTTAGCCCTAGTGGAGAGATTATTTCATTACAAAAGACAAGAAAATAAAATAAAAAAAAAAAAGGAGAAAAACTAAAAGCTAGAACTAAAACTAATCCTACTGCTTGCGCACTGGACTAAAAATGATCCTTCCCCCTTTTTCCATCTGCTTCCACCATTATTTATATAAATTTAAAGGAAACCACTTTCCTTTTCCATTTCTACTACCACATCATCATCCAATGAGAGTGCGCCACGTGTCGGAACAATACAAAATCCTCCAATAAAAATGTGTCACGTGTCAAATAATAACTCATCATGAAATCATCATTTTATTTATTTGGAAAATATGTTATTCTTTACTAACTCCAACCATATTCTTTCCATAATCTTAATTTCCTTCTTTATTTTGATTATTTTCTTCATTTAACAAAATATCTTCAAATATCTTGCAAATGGTCTTCACACTTTCTAAACACGTTGTGGCATGTTTACCACACTTTCATATCCAAATAATTGGTCCAATGAAATAATTCTCCATGTTTTTCCTATCGGGCTTAGCTCATTACTTAATTTCCTTCGTTTTACGAACTGAGTTACACATTTTACTCCAACAAGCTTTATTTCCTATAAACTGCAAAACCAAACAAAAACCATTAAACATATATAAAATAACGAATTAAATAAACGTAAATTAAGATGTAATTATGTCGTGTTTACACACTCATCAAATACCCACAAACATATATTTTTCTAGTCCTCGAGCAAACTAAAAATAAAAACTAATCTAAAAATGAAGAAAATCATAACTCACTTTCGTAGGAATTTCGACTAAACTTAACATGTGTAACAAGCCTTTAAACCCCTAAGTGGCCTTAACGGACGAGTTTTATATCGTGAGGGTTTACAAGAGGTATACCCACAAAACCTTTACTCCAATTTCTAATTACTTGTAATCAATTGAAGATAGACATTAAACAATCTATTTAGTTGGCCTACTAAACTCTTTAACAACAAGAATTATTATTCTAATTCATATGTGAATGCCAACTCTACTCAGATAGTCGTCGAATGACCCACGATACTCGGAATCTATTGAAGTTCAATCACATGAATAAATTAGAAGATAGATATTGAAGTGTGCATATGTTGACTAAGGTGAATGATGTTTCCCATAATATTTGTATAATAGTCCGTCTATGATGCTCCTATTTGATTGGTTTTTCTTTTTATTATTAAATGATGAATAAAATACAAAAATTGAATGATACAAAATCTGAAACTTTTCTTACCATTGGAGAAGGACTTTGAAACTTGATTCTTCACAACTGTTGGTAACACAAATCTTCAAAAAAAAAAATCTTTAATCACTTGTTGTCTTCATTTTGGATTTTTTTCTTCTTCACGACTTCTTTATTGAATTGATTACAAAACTGAAATAAAATAATTACTTTCTTTTTTGATTTTTTTGATTTTTTTCCCGATCATTCTGATGCATCCAAGCTACGACCTTATGGCAATACTAGGGATCCACCAAATCACTTAGAGAAATACAAAATTTTAAAGATAAAAACAGAAAGTGATATGATTGTGATGATTCCGAGATATGGGGATGACAATCATGTTATTTCTAACACCTGAATTGCGCATTCAAATATAAATAAACCATTTTTTCGGGAACGTCAATTCCTACAGCCAAGAGTTTTGTTTCCATCTACCTAGATTGGTTAGTGTCATCCTGAATAGTTCACAAGTTTCTAGATTTTGGGATTTTGGTACAACTAAAATTTAAAAAAAAATTCTACGTTACCTCCAAACTTAAATTGAACATAGTCCTCGATGTTTCAAAATAGAAATTAATGAAAGCATAAAAAAAGAGAAATACCAAGCAAAGCAAAAGAGATAGGGAAAGATGTTACCAGGACCGTGTACCAAAAACATATGGGTTTCCTCCCATAGAGCGCTAAGTTTAAAGTCTTCAGCCAGATCAAGAAAGGATTAGTCACAATTTTCGAATCATATAAAGTAATCGAAATAATTGTGGATCTTTGAAGTTAATTGAATTTTACTTATACAGTTGACCATAATGAAGTATATAAGAGTGGTTGATGTAATGGGTATTATAGAAAATAAAGAAAAAAGATGTTTTGTTCAGGAATACCGACTATGAACAATGATAATTATTTAGACTTCGGTTTCCCGACTATAAATAATAATCAACTAAACTTGAACAAGTTTAAAAAAATAATTTTTATTAATCAAATTAACTGTCTAGAACAATAACTGGAGGACTCTTATGTAGACTATGGGAAAAACTATAACTTGTGCAACAAGAAAGGATGAAAAAACCCAAAACCGACTCAAACCTTAATTTGCTATTTTTAGCAAATTTTGGTCGACCTAAAAGAAAAAAAGTAATATTAAAATAAAACTATTTTCTACAAACGGCGACCCAAACGGACTCTAACAAAGAAGTTATTAATAGAACAAAAACTTTCCTAAAATAGCAAAAACGCTTGTTTGAAGCCCTAAACGATGTAATTTGGCTAAAATCTGAAGGCCATGAAACAAAATTGTGTCATGTCTTGATCGTTGGCCCGTTTCCAGTCAAAATGGACACCTCTTGAGCTAAATTACGACATTCGGGTTTTTAGCCTCCAAAAAGGCTATAACTTGCTCATCTGCATCATTTTCCCGGGGTTGAGAGAAGTTCGCACTTGAATTTTTCTTGGTCATCATCAGAATTACCACCATTATACGACACCTAATGTTTGACATTAAAAACATCAGAAGTACGGATGTGACTTGGAAGCTTTAACTTGTAGGCATTCGAATTAATATTCGCGACTATTTCCAAGGGATAAATCTTACGGGCCTTCAATTTGTTATTCTCGCCAACTAGGAAGTGATACTTTTTCAATATTGCCCACATGAAATCCCCTACTTCAAAATCCAAAACTCTGTGTTTTTTATCTGCCGCCTCCTTATACCTCTTATTGGCTCGAAGCAACTGTTCTTCAGCAAACTTGTGAATTTGTTGCAACTGTTGGATACGGTCTTCAGCTTGAACTTCAATTCTCTTTAGATCAGGAACATGTACTAAATCTACCGATGCTCATGCATTGTAGCCAAAAACAACCTCGAATAGATTCATACCCAGACTACGGTTTAATGAACGATTAGACGCAAACTCAGTTTGGCAAAGTTTCTGATCCTAACTCTTCTCTCCAACCAGACACCGTAGTATATCACCCAATGAAAAATTCATAACTTTTGTTTGTCCATCACTCTGAGGATGATACGCACTACTGAAGATAAGCCTTGTATTATCTAATTTCCACAAAGTTTTCTAGAAATAATTAAGGAATCTTATGTCTTGATCACTAATAATTGAACATGGCAATCCATATAGACGATATACTTCACGGAAGAACAATTCAGCTACCTTCAGTGTATTTGTAGTTTTCTTGCAAGCAATAAAATGGGATATTTTTTAAAAACGGTCAACAACTACAAATACTGAATCATGTCCCACTGAATTCGAGGTAAACCCAACACGAAATCCATGCTCAAATTTGTCTAGGGTTGACTTGGAACTTTCAATGGCATATATAACCCTACATTAGTTGTTTTTCCTTTTGAAACTTGACAGATTCGATATCTATCCACGAATTTACCAAATTCACGCCTCATTGTTGGCGAGTAAAATGGTTTCGAAACAAGTTGAAAAGTAATATACCTTCCCATGTGCCCCTCATTATGTAACTCATTAATAATCTTCAATCGGAGGCTAGAAACAGGAATGCACAACCAGTTACCTTTGAAGAGAAATCCTTCACGCATAAGGTAATCACTTCGTTTGCATGAACTGATATCATCCACAATCTCCGAAAAGTTTGGATCGGTTAGAATATGATCAGAATATGAATAAAAATCCATTAGTTCAGTACGCATGGTGTTGAGTATCATACTTCTTCGGATTAAGGCATCAACAACTTGATTCTGCGACCCAGCTTTGTGTTTCAGTACAAAAGTGAACTCTTGCAAATAACCATCCCACTTACCATGTCTAGAAGAAAGCTTCTCTTGACTGTTGATGTGCTTCAAAGAATCATGATCTGAAAACATAATGAACTTGTTATGAATTAAATAGTGACGAAAATGCTTCAAGGCTTGAACTATAACATAAAACTCCACATCATAAGTACTATAGTTGAGTTTAGCACCATTCAACTTCTCACTGAAATAAGCTACAGGTCGTCCTTCTTGACTCAAAATGGCTCCAATTCCAACCTTTTATACATCACAGAAATGGCTTCTCAAAATCAGGTAACACCAATAGTGGTGCAGTTATCAGCTTTTACTTGACAGCTTCCAAGGCTTCTTCAGCTTCCTCAGACCATGAAAAATTTCCTCCTTTCATGCATTCAGTAATGGGTGCCATAATGGTGTTGAAGTAGGGAATAAAGTGCCGATAAAAAGAAGTGAAACCATGGAAACTCCTTACCTCGTGTAACATAGAGGTGTAGTCCAATTTCTCATGGCTTCAATCTTGGTCTCATCTACCTTGATTCCATCCTTGGTCACAACATAACCGAGAAATAGAACTCGATCTGTCATGAATGAACATTTTTTGATGGCCACAAATAATTTTCTCCCAACGTAGAACTGAGAGCACTTCTCGAAGATGTTGAACATGCAAGTCCATGTTAGCACTATAAATAAGAATATCATCGAAATAAACAACCACAAAAGTACCAATAAGGGTCTGAGTATTTGATTCATACGCGTGAATGTACTTGGTGCATTGGTCAACCCGAATGGCATAACCAGCCACTCATATAATCCTTCTCGAGTTTTGAAAGCATTCTTCCACTCATCACCTTTACGAATTCTGATCTGATGGTACCCACTCTTCAAGTCGAGTTTGCTAAACACCTTCGCTCCACACAACTGATCTAACAAGTCATCCAATCTGGGAATCGGAAAATAGTATTTGACTGTGATTATGTTGATGGCTCGACTGTGAACACACATCCTCCATGTTCTATCTTTCTTTGGAATCATCAAGGCTGGTACTGCACAAGGACTTAAACTCTGTCGGATTAATCCTTTCTGTAGCAACTCTTCCACTTGACGACGAAGTTCTTCATGCTCCTTAAGATTCATTCGGTAATGCGCTTTATTTTACAAGATTGATCCAGGAACTAGATCAATAGGATATTGAATATCCCGGAGAGGTGGTAGATCATCAGGCAACTCGTTAGAAAAGAAACCCATAAATTCTTGAATTAAAGGTTGAGCTGCAATGGGATACTACTTTCATCCTGTTGTTCTTCTTTACCAATCAACACATACAATTTACCTGCATCTTCTACCTCATCTTCAAACTGCTTAAACGACAAGAGAATGGTAGCTTCTCTAGTAGATGGTTAGGAACAATATCTTTACTGGGTACAAGTACTATACCTACGTCCTTCCATAAAAATTTGTAGATATTCTTATAACCGTCATGACTAGTTTTCCTATCAAACTCCCATGGACGAACCAACAACAAGTGACAAGCATCCATACTAGTAACGTCACACCAGAGTTTATCTTTATATTTGTTGCCAATTGAAAAAGAAATCAAGCAACGTTTTTTTACTCTTACCTCATTCCCTTTCATAAGCCAAGAAAGCTTGTAAGGATATGGATGTGCCTTCGTTTCTAGCTTGAATTTCTTCACGACCTCTTCATCAATAATAGTCTCGCAACTTCCAAGATCAATAACTAGACGATAAACTTTTCCTTCGATCGTACATGTTGACTGGAATATATATATATTGCTACTTAACCAATTGTCGCCCTCATCTTTACGTGGAGTGAGACAGCTTCTTCTTAAAGTTCACTCATTTATCTCCAGCAACTTTATCATAGATAGGTTCAAAATTATCCTCAGGATCCTCCTCAAGATTAGTTAACCATGCATCTTCTTCATGGCCGTTCTCAGTGAAAAAAACCTTGGTTGCTCGTCCTACGTTGTGACATTCACTGGCTTTGTGCCCAGATTCTCCATACTTATTACACCTACCTCCAAAAGTGTTAACTGAGGTTTTATTTGGTGTAAACGCAGAATTAAATTTATTAGCAGTACCATGTGTTGAAGTACTACTGTTACTTGCTGGAGATTATGTCACATTGTTAACCCAATTTGAGCTTCTACGCCCTACTTGTTTCTCTATTTGCCTTGCTCAATTATGTGCATCCGAAATAGAGAAAAATTCAAACATGTTGAGTGTATCCTAATATTGTTGAGGGAGACCACCTATATAGCGAGCGACTTTTTGCTCATCTGACTCTGACAAGTTGTTAAGAAAATGTAGTCGATAAAACTCATTGGTGTAATCTTCTATAAGACGTACTCCCTTGCGTAGGTTTTACAGTTGCTGGTACATCAATCCAATGTAGTTATGTGGTAAAAAAATTATCCAAATGTGTTTCTTCAACTTCTCCCATGATACTAACTTCTTTTTTCCCTTACGACCGCGTAGCACATTGAGTTGTTGCCACCACAATTATCCCTCCCACGAAACATAGTCGCTACCAACAATAATCATTTTTTATCTAGTACTTCTTTGAATTCCAATACTTCCTCAACCGTATTCAACCAAGAGAGAAACTCTTCCGGTGTCAAACCACCATAAATTCTGGGATCTCTAGTTTTATTCCTTCCTTCCAGCGATCAGAATCTTCTCGTTGAATTATTCTACCTTCGCGATGTCCTCTAGCAAAAAGGTTGGCATTATCATCTTCTTCTTGTTCACGCCGAAGGTTATATCGACCCAACAAATCTTGGGCGACTTCAATGAATTCTTCTCTAGATCTCCATGGAATGAAATCTTCAGGACCTCCTCCTCGACCTCGACCATGACCGATTGCTACTCTTGCTGGAATCTTATCAACCCTAGAATCAACCTTGCTCTGGTAACCAACTGATTCAGCGAATATTATAGAAAAGAAAGAAAAGAGAAGTTTTGTTTAGACTTCAAAATATTCCTGGGAATACCAACTATGAACAATGATAATTATTTAGACTTCGTTTACCCGACTATAAATAATAATCAACTTAACTTGAACAAGTTTAAGAAAATAATTTTTATTAATCAAATTCATCTGTCTAGAACAATAACTTGAGGACTCTTGTATAGACTTTGGTAAAAACCCTAACTTGTGCAACAAGAAAGGATGAAAAAACCTAAAACTGATTCAAACCCTAATTTGATATTTTTGGCAAATTTTGTCGACCTAAAATAATGAAAGTACTATTAAATAAAACTATTTTCCACAAACGACGACCCAAACGAACTCCTAATGAAGAAGTTATTAATAAAATAATTTTTTTTCTAAAATAGCAAAAACGCTTGTTTAAGGCCCTAAATGATGGAATTTGGCTAAAATATGAAGACCATAATAAGAAATCGTGTTATGTCTTGATACTTGGACTGTTTCCAATCAAAATGGACCCCTCTTGAGCTAAATTATGCACTCGGATTTTTAGCCTTCAAATAGGCTATAGCTTGCTCATGTGCATCAGTGGTGGTCATTCTTAGAAAAATGTGTCGATTCTAATTTCCTAAAATATTCAGGTTTGGTTCTTAAATTTATGAATTGACACATTTGAAATTCATATACGTTCCCACATTTGAAAGAAATTTGTTTAGTGGGAAAAAATAATCAATTATGGTATTATGGTCCGGGTAAACCATATCAACAGGATGATGGGTTTCCAACACCTAAATTTCATTTTCGACAGAATTATTTAGACAAGTAGTGTCTCTTATTCTAACCTCGTCCTCTATATTAGGTAAATATTTAAAGGTATTATCAAGGGTAAAATTGGAAATACAATATTGGAAATTAAGTTCACATGGATAAGTACTAGCAGCTGATCGTTCTTCTTCGATTTCTCTAAAGGTCTCATGAATTTGTTCCCACACTAAGTCTCTCCTACGTGAATTTTCAGTCAAATGCTTGAGTGAATCTTCTAGATACATACTAGCATCGTAAGAAGTGTTAGGTATCAATTGTTTAATTAAATCCTCCAAAGACGGAGAACATACATTATACTCATTACAATATTGCTCGTTTGCCGGTTCATATGACTGGTGCACGTGCGAATAGTAATTGGGGTCACCATGGTCTGAACCATAACCTCCATAGGATTGTTAGTGGTCCCAAGTACTATCCATGTTATGGTCATATTAAGGATATTGTCCATTTTGAAATTCAGGTCGATATGCGTCGTATTGGTCCTCATAATACCAGTTCGACATTTTTGTTTATTTATTTATTTTATTTTGTGAAAATGCAAATGCAAGGTTGACTGAAATAGGTAAGCTCAGTTTACCTTAGGATAATATACCTACAATCAAAGACTGGTCAAAGGTACGAGGCTAGGTCTTGTGGAATTTCAGTTGGTAACTCCCGTAAGGCCCAATGCACGGGTTTATCTTACTTCTCCACGGATTTTCCTAAACTCGGTAGACTGACGAATACAAATGTTGTGTGTGCATTGTTTTTTTATATATATAAAAATGAAAATAATAAAATTAAAAATCTAACTAAATATAAAAGAAAATCCTAATCCAATTAATTACAAATAAAATAAAACCGAAATAATAAAATATTACCTAGTATAATTATTTACAAAGATAAATTAAGATCTAAAATAATCAAAATAAAATATTGGACACTTACCTTTTTGGTACGTAAATTTTATCTCCACCTTAAATGCCAAAATAAACCTACGCACCAAAATAAAAAGAGAGTAAAATTTAGAATAAGAAAATATAATAATAAATTTTTATTTAAAAAAAAATTAACTAATCTAATATTTATAAAAATTAATAGAAACTAAAATAACAATTTTTTAGTCCCGGCAGCGGCGTTAAAAACTTGGTGAGATTTTAATTTAAATGCTGCAAATGTATGGTTGTCGATGAGATAATAACAGATATGGGTCGTCCACATAGACTAAATTATTGTTACTCTTAATTTCTAATAAAAACTATGCCAAAAATAATAAGTTGAGAGATACTAAAACTAAAGAAATGAATAAATTAGCGAGAAAAAAAACCTAGGACTTTAGACTCCACCACTATAACACATATAAAATACTAAAATATTTTACTACTAATTTTTCATATTGTCTCAAGATAATTTAGGACACAATCGTACGTCTTGGAAGATAAAACATTAAAATCAAATAAAATATTCTAAAAAATATTAATAATTCTCTTCATTTATAATGATGGTTTCTAAAATAGAACATATGAATCGCTACTAAAGCATGAGGATACATAAAGACAAATTATTATGATTATGAGATAAAAATAATATGACCAAGGTAAATTATTATAGAAAAATATTAGAATTCTCTAACATATATCATACGGCTTCCTTTTTAGTCCTAGTGGAGAGATTACTCCACTACAAAAGACAAGAAAATAAAATAAAGAAAAGAAGAAGGAGAAAAATTAAAAGCTAGAATTAAAACTAATCCTACTGTTGGGGCATTGGACTAAAAATGAGTCTTCCCTCTTTTTCCATCTACTTCCACCATTATTTATATAAATTTAAAGGAAACCACTTTCCTTTTTCATTTCCACTACCACATCATCATCCAATGAGAGTGTGCCACGTGTCGGGACAATACAAAATCCTCCAATAAAAATATGTCACGTGTCAAATAATATCTCATCATGAAATCATCATTTTATTTATTTGGAAAATATGTTATTCTTTACTAACTCCAACCATATTCTTTCCATAATCTTAATTTCCGTCTTTATTTTGATTATTTTCTTCATTAAACAAAATATCTTCAAATATCTTGCAAATGGTCTTCACACTTTCTACACACGTTGTGGCATGCTCACCACACCCACATATCCAAATAATTGGTCCAATGAAATAATTCTCCATGTTTTTCCTATCGGGCTTAGCCCATTACTTCATTTCCTTCATTTTACGAACTGAATTACACATTTTACTCCAACAAGCTTTACTTCCTATAAACTGCAAAACTAAACAAAAACCATTAAATAAGTTCAAAATAAAAAACTAAATAAATGTAAATTAAGATGTAATTATGTTGTGTTTGCACACTCATCAACTCATTTTTCTGGACAGGTTAAGGAGGTTCTCTGGTCATGTCCAAAGAGGCAAGGTAATTCCTTTTCTCCTGGACAGAATGCATTCATGAATAGCTCCACTTCGGGTTATATCCTTGCTCTTCGTTTAGAAGGTTATTCAGTGCAACCACACTATATCGATCGCGTGGCTCGTCAGATGAGTTTTGACCAAGAAGTTCCTCGTAGTCACAGTGTAGCTCCATCCACTACAAAATTGAAGAAGAATTTGGATGTCTGTCTTGCTGAGGGAATAAATATTTCTTTCTTTATTCGGGGTAGGAAGCCTCGGATATCAGCCATGTATGCACGCTTCTGGAATGATAAGAGGAGTCACTTTTAAGAATTTCTCTCGGGATCTCCGGTGATAAGTGGCGTCCACTCTAAGAAAGACAAAGCTCGGGGTCCCAATTTGCAGAGTTCGTCTAAGGCAAAGCGGAAGTTAATTATTGACGCGACTCGGGAGGTATTTATCTTTTCTTTGACATCTTGATTCTAGAAGCATAATTATCATGATTCTTATCTTTCATTCTTTCTTAAAGGTTCACAATGTTCTTCCTCGAGTGGGTGCTGCTTCTTTTGCTGCTAGTAGTCCCCGGAATGTAAGGAAATGACCAATGATGATTCTTCCTGGAAATGATACTGGTCCTCGCAAGAACGTAAGTATTCCGCTTATCATTCCCGATACTTGTGTATTTTCAAATTATAAAACACTTTATCGTTTTGGTGTAGTATATGAGCACAAGTACTTGTATTGATATTAATGAGGCTCGTGAGGCTTTAAGAAACACCATGAGCATGGAAGGTGAACATGAGTCGGAAAGAAAGAACTTGAAGAAGCATCTCGTACAGAAGAAATCCATAAAGAATCTGAATCCGATGTTATTGATGATGAGGTAAACAATGAAGGTGAAGTGGTGTTGGACATTTCCGCTAGCTTGGATCCATCCCAAGTAAGTATTACTCTTCTTGTAATAGTAATAATCCATGTAGAAACTTTAAATTTCTCATATAAGTATGAATATGCTTGAATTTTGTAAAGCATTCATAGATTTTTGTCGTCAGAAAATTTAGAAGTATAATGCCTGGGAAAAACGATATAGAATCTTCATAAGACCTCCTTTTTGGACGATGAACTTTCTATTCTTATTAGAAATCAGTTTCCTATATCCTTAAAAAAATAAATCCAGGTTTTGAGCTTGTTTGGGGCATCAAAATGTCCAAACAGTAGAACTCATGAAGTATCCAAGAAAATCCTGACAGTTTTTCAGACTCAACTCCGCTAGCTGTTTTTTCCATAACTCTTAGCTCACTTGTTCGATTGATGCTCCCTTTTAACATCTTGTAGTAGATTCCAATAAAAAAAATTGATATAATAAGCATGACCAGATTCATCACCAATTGTTATCAGCTTTAGAATTCCAAGAGGTAGTGAAAATTGTTTCGGAGACGTTTTTTGTAAAATGTCTTGTGATTGTTCTAACTCATATAATCCATTGAATACACTTTATAATGAATGTATATGATGTTTATGAGTATGTATGACACTTTATATGATTTATTCTCTAGATTTTTGTGTATGAGACGTTCTAACTCAATTTTCTCGTATGCTTTATACTTTTAGGGGGAGAATGATCAAGACAAAAAGAATTATCGTTGATCCCGATGTAGATAATTATCTTTCTCATACTGAAAATCATGAGAGGACTCCTGGCTGCATGCGTGTTGAGGGAAGTGCCTCCATTGAGTATCCTGGTGTAGATATTGATGTTAACTTTGGCTCCAGCAGGACCCTTCCTGGGTATTTACGTGTTGGTGGATTTGCTTTTCTATCCACTTATGCTGATTTATATACAAAGATATCGAAGAAGTTTGGTCACTTCTCTGTAGACAATTCCAGGAGCTACAGATATTTAGAACGAGATGTGTTCAATTTATTGCCCATCATACATGAGATGATCTCACTTCCTCGGAATGAAGTTTTTGATGTATTTTTCGAGAAGTGGGAAGAAGCTATGAATAAAGCTGAGAACTTTGGTCTGAATGTCACGTGGGTCTGTCATCGTATGGGAGCCATGCGAGAGCATTTTGCTGAAGTAGGAGAACTCGTTAATATAGAGTCAGTGACCAAGTCTAGATAAGAGGTTGGAAGGCTTTCCCAAGAATTGGCGCTTGCGATAGACACTCTTGGGAGGATGGAAATAGAATATTATGTAGGGATTGAGCAAGCTTTCAAGGATTTTTTCTAGTTTTATGGTTTTATAAAGCACATTTATGGTTTTCTTTTGGGATTTTGAGTATTTAGGTTTTGACAAGATATTTGTGAATAGAGATAGACTCTTTTATTATTTTTTTGAAATGTATAAAGATATTTGAATTAGTTGATAAACTTGAAAACCTAACTATAAGTGCAAAAATATTGTACTCTTTTTAGAGGAGATATAAGTATTGCATGAAATAGGGAAATATTTGAAGTAAAATAGTGAAGGGCTCATTCGTTGCAAGCTTTGAGCCACTTATCGTGAATCACTACTCATTTTGGCTTGGCACGGTTTGTAAGCTTATAGTGATCACCTAGTAGAGTCTCAGTAACGTAAAGATCTTCTTTGATAATTAGAGGAACTGATGCAAGAATATGTGCCTTCTTAGTAATTTTTAGCACCGTGTCTCCAATTCCGAAAAAGTTCAGACTTTAGCATCTCGCCTGAAAAGTCTCCTCCTTGGACAACCAATGATTGTTGGTGGCGTTTCTTCTCATCATCAGAGGTAACTTGACTCGTAAGTGAGTCATGAGTTTTCCTATTCTTAGCAAAAACAATTTTCAACCATTTGATAAAATATTGAAATAAATCAGCTTCCCATACACATCTTCTAGCCGTGATATAATTGTATTCTGAATGGAGCTCCCAAGTTTTGACAGGACAAGGGATCACTGATTGCGAAGGAGTTTGAGGAGTGGGACTTACTTGGACGACTTTTAGAGTCCGAGTTGGACCTTCAAGCTTTGTGGGGAGCCCCAGCCACGTTCTTTGCGATTCGCGTCGACCGTGTTCTTCAAGGGATGCTTGAATTGAGTGCGGGTATCCTTCGTAAAGAATAAGTGCTTGCCAGACACGACATGATTCAGGGAAGGAAAGATGTCTTCACGTTGTCCCTTCAAAAGATAGATAAGCTTGCACATGCGTTCCATAAAAGATTGAACGGTTTGACTAGTTGACTTCTCGGAGAGAGTAAAGTTTCTAATAGGAAGAGTATTTTTGTGGACTCCTTCAAATTTTAATTGCAATTTCTTGATTCCATTTTTTTAAAGATACGCTTCAGGTTATTACACTCACTGGTTAGGTGATTGACATATCGGTGATAATGACAGTATTTAGGGTCTTTTATCTGCTGAGCTGTGGGAAGTCGTTGCACATGAGGTAACTGGAGAGTACCGTATTTTATCCATGGATCGAGTAGTTCGAGTACTTCTTTCATTGGAACTGGGAAGTCCGGGAACATTATATTTGGTTTAACATCTTGTAACAGTTGCTGATGTAACCGTTGTTGTGAAGTTTTGGCGGTGTTCAGAGGTGGAGTCGATCTTCGAGTTGGTACTAGGGTCGGATTAGGATGAGAATACTTTGTATGTGACTCTGATTGAGATGGAGATTTTCTCTTGGATCCCTCGTTACTGACAGCGCTAATTGATAGTTCAATATTGTATTGTTTGTTGACTAGCCGTCGATTTCCACGCGTATCTCCATGACTTTCTTCCCTTGATGGCCTGGTTCTCTCCAGGAGGGCACGAGAAGTTCTGGAAGATCGCTTCGCGACTTCGTGTAACTTAGAGAAAGTCTGAAAACGTAATTTTTTTTAAAAGAGCACGATAAACAGGGATCATACCATTAATCCAGAGCTCCACTAGTTGATGTTCTGTCATATTTGGATCGTGATAATCCAGTCTTTGGATTCTGAATCTCTTCATGTGTTCATTGGGATTCTCATTATTTCTCTGGAATATTCTTCCCAAGTTCGACAGGGTGATCTGTTCGGAGACAAAGAAGTACTTCTTGTGGAAGACATTTACCATATCCTCCCAATCAGAGATGATGTTGGGAGCAATGTTTTTATACCACGTGTTGGCTCGTCCAGTAAGGGACTTTGAAAATTCTTTGATACGTAGCACATGTTATATTCATGTCCTCCGAGTGATTCAAGAAATTGAGAGACGTGCTCTCGAGCATTTCTAGTTCCGTCGTACAATGAGAAAGTTGGAGATGAGTAACCTCCTGGCAGAGGAATATCTTAAATTTTAGGCGGGTAGGGAGGTTGATGTTGATGGACCAAGAATGAGTCTTCCTTTCTATGATTCATAAGAGTTTCTCCAGATCTTCACGGGTTAAAAAATGGAGTTGTTGGTTCCTTTGTGATGGGCGATCAAAAATAATATGAACTTCATCGCTCCTTTGAGTCCTTGACGTCCCAATATCAGTAGTAGGTGTAGGGTTGGTCCTGGTCTGCTCCGTCAGGCGATGGTGTTATTCCAATGAAAGTTGCTCCGTCAAATGTTTGATGAAATCAAGTATTTTATTCTGAGTAGTGGCCATCTCCACCTGAGTTCTGGCAAGGACTTTTTGTCCCTCCATCAGATCAGCCATGTTGGATGGAGTTTGAGTATTCTCGGTGTCTTCATAGTTCTTTTCACTGAGAAAAGGTGGAGTACTAATATTAGTACGAGGAGGTTCATTAGCAATAGAGGTGTTTTCAGAATCATCACCACCAGTACTACCTGAACCGACTATAGGAGTTGTAATTGCTCCAGACCTAAGATCCACCATCTTGAATAACTAAAAATTGGCTTTTATAATTGAGAGTTTTATTTCCCATTGTGGTCGCCAATTGTTTTAGGGTGAAAACAAATGTACGGTAAAATCGTACTTTCAAGCAGGTTCGAAAGATCAAATTCGAACAGGACGAGCCTAAACTAAAAAATAGTCGTTCATGTCCTGCTTCGATCATAAAGGTGGAAAGGTTTGCGTAGGTACTAGGGAAAGGAAACAAAGAAGGTTGAGAAATATCAGTGTGATAAGTAGCGTTTGAATAAGAAAGGATTATCTCTAAGAGAAATCGGAAATTCTGTATGTTTAGTTTCTCCTGACTTGTTGTCTTGTTCTTGTTTCGCATAGATGAAAACCATTTATTTATAGTTCAAAAGAGACACACTGATTTCTCATATGTGGTGGAAGTTAGGGAGAGGTGGACTAGTGATGATTGTGGAGATTTTAGTGGGGTCGTGGCCTGGAAATTAGGGAAGACCTGTCTGACCACTACTCCTCATCCTTTCAACTGCTTTGTAACCGTCTCACTACTTATTACCTTCTTGTTCGTGGATGTTTTGTCGCAACGCACGATTACCGTAGACCGCCAGACCAATACCCCAATGAGAATCCCCCCATGTGTTGTATTTGATATCTCGTGTAAATAGTGGAATCATGCGCCACTATTGTTTTGATTAAGTCAAGTAAAGTCAAATGACCTGCTAAATCAGTGAGGCAAGTTGCGCAACTCACTAGATTTATAATCAGACTGATTAGTGTCGAGTCTGGTAAGTTCGGTGGTCATGTACCTTCTTAGGAGTAACATGGCACATTTAGTGGCTAAGTATTAGCTCATAAGTGACTTAGTATAAGTCTGAGAGGTATTTGAGACCAAATATTGTAGAGAGCTTCTTAAGCAAGAATACTTGTTAGAAAATGATGTAAGCTTTGTGTTAGTACCTAAAAATGGATTCTAGAAAAAACAATGTATTGTAGAAGTACTTTATTTAGATTCGGAAATCAAAATCGTACATGACAAGCCTAGACCACGAAAGTAGTCGTTCCATCCTGCTTCCGTCACAAGCAAAGAAAATGGGTTGATCTTAGGGGAGGGAAGCAAAGAAAGTTGAAGGAAATAAGTGTGATGAATTGTATGTAGAAGTGATGAACTATTGGATAAATAATAGAGCTTATGAGAATGGAAAGCTTTTTCTGTTTTCTGAATGGGCTAAGTAACCTATTTATAATAGTTTGGGAACACACGTTTTCCTTGCAAGTAGTGGAGGTAGTGAAGCGATTGAGAGGTGGAAGTCGTGGGGATAATGATATAACCGCCTTGGAATCTTAGGGAAACATTACTCCATTAACTACTTCTACCTTGCCACTACTTTGTAACTTTCTCATCATAGGGTGTTGTCACGCCGCATGTTGCTGTCACCACAAGACCAAAACCCCATGAAGAATCCCCCATGTAATTGTTTTTATTTCTCGTAGGATTTAGTGGTGTCATGGACTCAAAGCATGTGAGTTTGTAAGATAATACTATCAATGAGCTTTTTACAATCATGCAAGAGCGTATTTGTGGTATGTTTAGAACATGAAAGTTGTGCTAGAAAGGGCAAGTGAAGATGGTGTTAGTACAAGCAAGAATGAAGAGGCGCACAAAGGTAAGGAAGAAGAGCGTTAGCGTTACCGTTAGCGTTGTTGGTAGCGCTAGCGCTTCAGTGCAGTTTAGCGTTGTTGGTAGCGCTAGTGCTGGTGCTAGCACAGGCTCCGGCAGCGTTAACAACGCTAATATTAGCGCTAAGGCCAGTTGTTGGCATATGTATCTTAGTGGTGTTGATGCGTTGGTGTTAGGAGCATGGCTAGGTAAGGTACTCGCTAGTGCCATTACCATTACCTATGCGTTGCTAGCGTTGGAATTTGCTAATGTTGTGGCCATAGTCATGGCCTTTTAGAGTTTCTCAGTCGCATGAGATTTGATATTAGTATTATGCTTAATTTTTATGCATTGCATTCAGAACATATTCAAGTGATTCAGCCGTGGAAGTTTGAAACTTGAGATAATGCTTGATGCAATTCTGCAATTAGATGGTATGCATCTAATTAGCGTTTTTATTCAGATATGGAATAACCTATATTCTGAATGTTCGTGATTTTGTATAATCAACATATTATGATCGATACAAATAATTTGCATGGATGCACACAAAATAACGAGGGTTTAGTCGGGTAAAGACCTGAAATTTCTACGGACGCATATATATGCAAAAGATCTACAGAGCTAATTTAGCCATGAGCTGAATATGCATTCTCAATTCTCTTGCGGAATGTAAGACATGAATAGTATTTATAATTCTGATGTCAGGTCAGAAATTTTATACATATACATTTATTTTATGTCTTTGCATCTGAGCAAGGGAAATATTACAATTTTCTCTTTTGTCAAAAATCCACCATCAATATTAAGTCCCATGCTTAGGGCGGAACAGTAATATTTCGTGGTAAGCACTATATGGTGATTTTTATTTTATTGACATAAGCAAAATAAATTAACAAGCTTTACCTGTCGGAAATTACCAGACGTTCTGATTTGATGACGCTCCGATGATGTCGAATAATCGTTGGAGGAGTAATAGTTGATGTAATAGTGCTTGCAGGTGATAGAGCATCATTTGGAGAGTGTAGACTAACGAAGCGCAACTGATTTATATGATGAAGAGACCAAAATTGACCCGCGTGCAGCACGAGACCATGGCTTCAAAGAGGAAACTCTTGTTTGACCTAAATTTGGAAGCCAAATACTATAAAAGGGAGATAACCCTATTATTATTTTTATTTCTCCATCACCGATCACCAGCTCTCCCTCTCTCTTAGCGACAACAGCATCTTCCTCCCGTCGGTGACGTCACCATCCAATCACTTCCGACAACAATTCCATCCAAATTCTGGCCAACTTCAGGGTTTTTTTTACGTGAGTTATTCACGTGAAAAGGTTTTTTTTTTACGTGAGCACTTGTTCACATATTTCTCTTCTCTTCTTTTTAAACGTGAATATTAACTCACTAGATCCATTATCATTGTTTGCTTAGTTGCATAAGCATGTTATTGATTTGATAATGATCTTCTCTTGACAGCTTCTTGCGGGTGAACTCCAACTCCACAATTGGTGTTTCTGATTGTGATAATCGTTCATTGGCTTCACTACAGTGTTGTTAAGATTTGACCAGGTATGCTAGGATTTGTAGCAATTTCCTAGATGTTGGTTTTGATTTTATATATATATAAGAATGTATTTACATATCAGTACTATATATATACATAAAATATAACCAAACTTTATGCATGATTTCCCAGTAGTTGACGTAAATGTTATTCGAACCCATTGTAGATGTCTATCGATCATGAAGACAATGATACCACCGCTTCTAATCGTGGCGGAAGCAAGAACTCTGATGTTATTTTTATAGACGGCGTGCCCAGCATTTATGACAAGCTCTTTGATGGTGTTGTTGAAGAGGCTGTTGAACCTGATTATGTTGGCAATTTTATTTCGAACATCAATAGCGCCCCTTAGCCTCAGAGTATTTATCCACAAGCTCTTGTCAGGTGTTATTTGCAGGGAGGAGAATGCATGCCTTTGTTTTTTCATTTTAAGACATTCCAAACTCCTCAATCTGAATGAAAATGATGGGGTAAAGTTATGTTGAAAAATCCTCAGGTGAATCTGGTTTTAGAAAATGCTAAGATATTTCATGATGTGCAAGTGTCTGAGACTTTGAACATTAACAGGGACACGAAGGGTCTACTTGCATTTGCTCACAAGTGTCGTGGATGTGGCCTAGGTAAAGGCACTAGCAGTGAAGAATAATGCTGGCATGAGCAAAGGGGAATGGCGTGGAAGCAACGAGCGAGGCACGATAGCAACATGCGCGACAGTAGCAGGGAGAAGTGCAAGCGCCGCTGGCAGCGCAGACCCTAGCGCCTCTGATAGCGTAGTTGATGATCATTGGCACGTGGGCATATTGGTTTTGTTGGCTTGACACGTTCATGCGGGGAACATGGTTAGGGATTACTAAAGCCGGCACTTGCTGGTGTCATGGCCATTGCATATGCACTGTTAGTGTTGGTATTTGCTAATGTCGTGACCATAACTATGGCGTATCTTTTGTTTCTTAGTCTTATGATATTTAATTGTTAGCATTTGTTTTTAATTTTTGTGCATTGCATATAGAACATATTCAAGAGATTCAGCCATGGAAGTTTGCAACTTGAGATAATGCTCGATGCAACTCTGCATTTAGATAGTATGCATCTAATTAACGTATTTTTGCTCAGGAATTGCATAGCATCCATTCCGAATATTCACAATTTTATACAATCAATGTGCTTTGATTGATACGGATAGTTTGCATGGACGCACATGAAATAACGAGGGTTTAGCAGGGTAAATCCCTGAAATTTTGGAGGCGCATACATATATAAAAGAGCTGCAAGGCTAATGTAGTTGTAAGTTAAAGATGCATTCTCAATTCTCTTGCGGAATGTAAGATAGCTATATGTATCCATAATTCTGATGTTGGGTCATAAATTTATGCATATTTATTTCACGCTTCTGCATCTAGGAAAAAGCAGTATTACAATTTCCTCCCCTGTCAAAAACTTACCATCAACAACTTTGCTAGCTACTTCCCCTATAAATACGCCCTTCTTTTCAATATTGGTCTAATACCAAATCTTACATGATTTGTTAACAAGTCTTCTTGCTTAAGAAGCTCTCTACAATATATGGCCTCAAATGCCTCTCAAACTTATGCTAAGTTACTTATGAACTAATACGTATCCATTAAATGTGACATTTTACTCCTAAGCAAGTACATGACCACAAAACTTACCAGACTCGACACTAATCAGTCTGATTATAAATCTAGTGAATTGCGCAACTTGCCTCACTGACTTAACAGGTCATTTAACTTGACTTGACTTATTAAAAAAAATAAGGGCTCATGACTCTACTATTTCCACGAGATATAAAATACAACACATGGGGGAATTCTCATTGGGGTATTGGTCTGACAATCTACGGAAATCGTGTGTTGTGGAAACATATCCACGAACAAGAATGTAATAAGTAGTGGGACGGTTACAGGGCAGTTGAGAGGATGAGGAGTAGTGGTCAGACATGTCTTCCATACTTTCTGGACACGACCCCACTACAATCTTCACAATCATCACTTCTCCACCTCTCCCTAATTTCCACCACTTACGAGAAATCACTGTGTTTCCTTTGAACTATAAATAGATGGTTCTCATATATTCGAAACAAGAACAAGACAACAAGTCAGGAGAAAATAAACATACTAAATTTTTTATTCATCGCAAAGATAATCCTTTCTTCTTCACACATTACATATCACTCTGATATTTCTCAACCTTCTTTGCCTCCCTCTCCTAAGACCTACCCAATCTTCTCCATCTTTGAGATCGAAACAGGATGTGAACGACTATTTCTTGGTTTAAGCTCGTCCTGTTCGAGTTTGATCTCTCGAAGCTACTTGAAAGTACGATTCTACCATACATTTGTTCTCACCCTAAAACAACTTGACTTTCCATCTCAATTTTCTTCTGCGTTCCTCTTCCGATTAAAAAATACTTCGGAGGGAAAAACACTTTTATGTCGGATGGCCCACTCACCGATGATAATGACAATATCTGACGTTATTTTTGTCGACCTTGTTGATATCTACCACCAGATGCGGCAGTTTTATCTCATGATTTTCTACCCATTGATCGAGTAAACCGATGATATGTTCTCGGCTATAGGGGATAGGTCGAAGTCGATTCAGGTTTGTCCTCGACCCTTTGTTTCCCCGCCCTGTGTTGTAGGAATAAAACGCGGGTGGTCTTCTTGTGCCTTGGTTAGGTATTGTACGGTTATTGAATGATTGCACCGATGATGAGTTGAATGAATGTTTCCAAGTGTGATCCATGCCTCCTAGGTTTAAAATATCCACGCAATCTGATATCCTCGCAACCGTTTCCTTTAATTCCACGAATGTCTGAAACTTAAAGTTAGCCAGGTTCTATTTAAACGCGGGTATCATTCCTCGTACGCATATTTCCACTAGAGTCTCTTCCTTGTTATCCTCATGACACTCAAGAGAGAGGTTCCGGAATCGAGTGATAAATTTCTCAATCTATTCCCTAACTCTTTGGTTGTATCGGTTGAGGTCGATCATTGTAACTTGCTTTCTCGCTAAATAAAACTTCCTTAAAAATAGCATGCTTATTGCCGACCACGAATCTATGCTTCCGGGCTTCAGATTATCGTACCAGGTTGTAGACAGTGAGTTTTTGACAAAGGTCAGAATTGTAAAATCAACCTTCTGCCTAGTTGAAGGAACATAGAAATATCCGCATATACTTGTGCGTATACTTTTGATTTCACATCAAAATACATAATATATTCCTACTTATATTTCGCAGGCGAATTGAGGATGCAGTCTCTACAAAAGGCTACAAGCATTTTATGCTAAAACTGTAGTCTATAATTTCTATATAATAAGTCTCAAGCTCCTAAATGGATGCCACTAGTATATAGCAACTTGAGCCTTCTCTGGTGCTATTCCTAGAGCTTAATATCTTTTCTAGTGTTATTCCTAGAGGTTGTTTTGTATCCGATATCTTCTCTAGTGCTATTCCTAGAGCAATGTCGATACCTAAATTCTTATTTAAACAATATCAATTTACTGCTACACGTATAATCTGGGAATAACTAATGCTTAAACCCTAAAATACATTCTAGCTTAACACTTCGTTCGCAACGAACTTGTCTCAAATTGTTTTTCTGAGCCCAAATATGCTAATCTAACACTTTGCTTAAATATAAGCCACACATAACGCGCCACTCCTCTCGGATGCGCCACAACTAAGAAACAATGCCATAAAAGACGCATTGAATCTCTGAGCTAGGCTAACCCTAGCCTTTTCTCATACTAGCACCAAGTTAGCACTAACAATTTGGATTAGCACCGCATTGTCACCAGTTAGCCACATTAAAACTAAAAGCGCTAACTTTCCTGACGCTAAACCCTAGCACTGAGAAGTGCTAACTAACCTAAAATGGTCATGTCTAGCACATATTGGTCTAATGAGGCCTTAGCTAGCATATCACTACCTTATCACTTCGATTTTAGCAATAAAAGTGTTAACCCTAACCTTAGCGCCAAAAGCGTCAAACAAAGGCTAGCACATCTCTAGACAAGGTCAATGCGTCCCATAGTGGCTAGTGCGTCCTTAGCTAAATTCTTAAGTGTCCATAATGGACAATACGCCGCTTGGCTCCAGTGCGCCCCTTGCCAATGCTCTAGAGCATCCAAGGCCGATGCGCTAATGCTCCAGTACGTCCTAGCTAATGTTGTAACGTATCCAAGGCTGATGCGCCAATACTCTAATACTCCCCTTGGTTTCTCCTTGGCGCCCTTGAACTCCAGCGCGTCTCAGATCCTTAGTAACTTAGATATACTCAGCGTCCTTGGCCCCCTCAACGGTGCCCCTATACTCCTATGCGTCTCTAGCAAGCTTGGCGCGTCTCCTAGCTTCCTATGCGTCCATCTCTAACGTTCCATGGCCTCCAATGCGTTGTTATCTTCTCCAATGTGCCTCCAAAGCCAAATGTGTCCTAGATCTTATGTGTCGCTACCAGCTCCAGCGCCCTTGGCTCTTATACACCTATGGCCCTTCCTAGCACGTCCCTGAGGTTCATGGCTAAAGTACCTTTGGTTAGCATATCAATACTTAGCGACTTAGCCATGCATTAACACTAACACCTTAATGCTAACTATACAATTTAAGCGCTAACTTCAAAACTTCTTGATACTAGCTTCCTAGCCCTAACAAAATTAATATTTACTAGAAGTTGTGCGTATTGGTCTTAAAACCTGAGACATTAGCACACTAGCCTTTTACATTAAAAGAGCTAATACATTCTTATTTACACTAAGTAGCTAGTGCTAGCTATTTTCCTCTAAAATACACTTTTCTTTTCAATATGAGTCCAACATTGAGTCTTACACGAATTCTAATAGGTCTCCTTGCTTAAGGAACCCTATACAATATTTGGCCTCAAATGCCTCTCAGACTTACGATAAGTCGCTTCTGAGCTAATACTCATCCATTAATATGTCATGTTACTTCTAAGTAAGTAAGTGGCCATTGAAATTCCCATACTCGATACTAATCGGTTTGACTATCAATCCAGTGAGTCGCACAACTTGCCTCACTGACTTAGAAAGTCATTTGACTTGACTTGACTCAAATCAAAACCATAGTGGCTTATGATTCCACTATTTCCACGAGATATCAAATACAACATGGGGGAATTCTCATTGGGGTATTATTCTGGCGGTCTACGGAAATCGTGGATGGTAGCACCACCTCCACGAACAAGAAGGTAACAAGTAGTGGGCGGTTACAGAGCAGTTGAGAGGATGAAGAGTAGTGGTCAGACAGGTTTTCCCTACTTTCCGAGCACCACCCCACTAAAATATCCATAATCATCACTTCTCCACCTCTCTTCAACTTCCACGACTTACGAGAATTCAGTGTATCTCCTTTGAACTATAAATAGATGATTTTAATCTATTCGAAACAAGGACAGACAAGATACTCATTCTGGAGAAACAAAACCTACAGAATTAGTGATTCCTCTTAGAGAATCCATTTTCATCTTCGTACACTATCACACTAATATTTTCTCAACCTTTTTTGCTTTCCTCCCCTAAGACCTACCCAAATCCTTTCCATCTTTGTAATCGAAGCAGGACATGAACGGCCATTTCTTGGTTTAGGCTGATCCTGTTCGAGCTTGATCTCTCGAACCTACCTGAAAGTACCATTTTGCAGTATATTTGTTTTCACCTTAAAACACAGGGGAAATCTGTGTCTAACAGTGATTTTGGGAACTCTCTAAAGCACAACTTTTCATCAGTCGAGTATGCGTTCATTGTTGACACGAATCAGCTGAGGTGTTCATGCGTGTTTCCCCTTCCATCGTGAGTATTGAATTTTGGGGACGTGTACTCCTATGGATACTAATATTCAGTCACCTCGGCTGAGTACAGGGTATCCATAGAATCATAGCTATCGTGTTTTACCACTCGGTAGTTTTCCTCCAGATATTTAGCAATCGCCTCATGCGAGATTCCGCGTGAGGACACCTTTTTGCCGGTTACGTTTTTTGTTGCTTCCTTAACTGTCACGCCCTCTTCTCTTCTTCTTGTCATATAAGTTTTTGAAGTTCCAGTTGGCGCCGATTGTGCCATTTCATCTCTGTTTGCATGTTTTGCAAGGTTTGTTTCTGTCGTAACACGTCATTTTTCCCCTGTTGTTTGTTCTTGTTAACCGTCGGGTCTAGCTTCTCCGCTTCGGATGTTTGTACAATCGGGGTGTTGATGATGGACCTGGTTGTTGGTTCTTCTTCACTTCCGTCATTTATTATTTTTCCATCATTGGTCGGATGGTTAGCAGGAACAGTCGGGGCGGTGGTTCCTGAGTGCACCTTACTGGACTAGAGACGAGTCTTCTACTGTGGTCGCCAAATGTTTTAGGGTAATTTCATAAAAGGGAGACTAATCCTAGTCACATTAAGGACTACACATTTCCTTCTTGGGTTAGAGAGAGAAGATTCTTTTTTAGTACTATCCTTTTTACTTTTATATACTTTCCCTCCTCATCTATATCTCACACATATCCTCATAAACCTCTTAGCATTACCAAAGTGCCATCCTTTCAATTCTACCCTCAACTCCTCCTTTGATTCCCTCCTCATCCTCAAATTTTCATGGATATTCTCCCAAGAGCTTGGGCTTAGTCCCCAAGTTTTCATACGACCATGGATTTGAGCCCATCTAGTAGAAATGGCTCCCCTTATCAATGGTAGTCATTTTTCAGGTATCAACAGACATGAAATACTGTAATTCATTTTATGTAATTGCACTTTTTATATATGTGCACAAGTATTTTATGTACACGTAATTGTCATATATGAAATATTGCAACTTTCAACATTAGACTCATTCCCATTTTTATGTAACTGCACTTCCTATGTGCATACTTATTTTATATACGTGCCCTTTGTCGGTGCACGAGTTATTCTTTATGTAGTATTTGTTCCTTTTTTTACTTGCACTATGTGTACAAACTGGTGGACATGCAAAAAAAA
>JAJJMC010009272.1:800217-827538 GCA_023531435.1 Papaver californicum | reverse complement strand
TTGAACTTGCAAATACAGACTCTATGAACATCACTGTGACACCGAAAAAGCAAACCAGAAGAGTGGAGTAAGTATGTTGCAGCAGTAGTGGTTGTAGAAGAAAGTGATCATGCTTCAGAGATAGAAGACTGCTCTCCAAGATATCCATTCACAGTAAAAGAAAGAAAACCAGCAATTATTGATATAATCACCTTGCACTTATTTGTATATGTAAACAACTATTCATCCTGCACTGGAAGAGTTTGACTAGTGGACTATCCACTAACTGCAAGCAATCGGAATAGTAATAGAACCAGCAAAACATTGTCACCAACAAACACTTACAGCAAGAAAGAAGAGATGATGAAATTCCAAACAAAATAAGAAACCGGCCAAAGTAGAAATTGAACCCAAAGACTCTCTTCACACAGCACATACCAAGAAAAATTAAGAACCACGAATGAAGCAGAAAATCAGATCGAGATGCAATTGAATATAGCATTGAAATTGAAAAGGGGATTGAAGAAAGAATTGAATGAATCAGAAACTGGAAATGATTGTAGATAAAATCTTGATTGAGAACTGAAAACATGAATGACTGACATAGCTGAAATCTGAAACTGAAGAGGCATGAAATGGAATCTTGAATTCATTAAAAAATCATGTGAAAACATCCTGCTGGTGTGTTTGAAACCAGTCTTACGGGAATTGAACAATGCTGGTGAAGTTTGCACCAGTCTTACATGTAAAATGAACATCAAATGTTGATGAGTCAGCATCAGACTTACATGGAACAGTGAATCAAATCTAAAAATTCTTCAGTCTTACATGAATGGATCTAAAAAGATCTGAAAATATTGATGTTGAAAAACTCAACCAGGAACCAAAAAACACATAGGATCAAGAAGAGTATTACCTTCATCCATTGTAGCAAATCATTAGAAAACATCAGATGATGACCAAAGCAGTAGTTGTTGTAGATCTCAAATCAGGAAACATATCATAGAATTTTTCATCCAGTATTTAGATTGAATAAGAAGAAGATTAAGAAAGATTGAATCACAAAAAAAAAATTGTACGATTGAGAAGATTGAACAATTGGAGCATCAGGAAAGAGAATTCCAGAAAAGAACTAATCTAAAATAGAGGAACTCACCTCTTGTTGTTTGAGTCTTATTATATATTGTTGGTTAACAAATTGTTGTTGCATATTCCTGTTTAATGCTGCTGCATCGAGAATAAAGACCTTTCGCCTTTCCAAGAATAGCACATTGAATTTGCTACTGATGGAGAATTAATCTTGTTCACTGAATACACGCCTATTGTGTAGAAAATTGGAACGAAAGATTAATTGCTGGTGGGAGAAAAAAACTTCTCGATTCTTCTAACTTGTTGTGTAACTTGAGCTTGGTGTTAAATGCTTCTCTGAACAAGAATGTATTTGCGTCTTCTCAAGAAAACCATTAAATGTTCCACTAACCGAGAATGAGAATATCCATTGAATGTGCCATTAATCCAGAAATTTATTGAATATCTTCTTTATCAATTGAATTACTTTTGGAGTCTCTGATTCCTCAAAGATCAGATTGACTATAGTTTACCATTCTTGATCACTTTACTTTCAATAAATCACTCTTCAATCATGGACCAAGCGAGAACCAAGAAGGAGACTCCATTGATCTCGATGAAAGAATGTGAAGAAGAAAACTTATCAGATAAAGAGTCTCATTAATGAATCCATTAATCAGTAAAAGTAGTACTGCTTCGAGAAAGACTTTCAAGAAATCTTCATTGATACACAGCCTAGATCGAGAATGAAGTCGATGTTTACCGAGTAAAGGTTGTACTGCTCGAGATTTGATGAGTTCCAAGAACTACTCATTAATGGCTTCAGATCGAGAATGACTAGACTTAATTGAGAAGACAAATCTCTGATGATTCTCTGAGAACGAGAAATCTCTGATGAGAATAGGAACAGATCGAGACTGATGGTGATTCTTCCCAAGAATAAGAACATTAATCAACACCACAAATCGATGAAGAAATTGATGTTTTCAATAAAGTCTTCTGTAAAGACCGAATAGATCAAGACGAGAATTAATGTGGAAAAAGAATATTAGGGTTTTGAATTAATGAGAAAAATTTATCAGAGAAATTTTGGGGTTTTCCCAGGTATGCTCTGATACCATGATAGAATATTAAGGACTATATTGTATTGAATAATGTTGGAATATATTGGATGGTTAAAATCAGATACAGGAGAGACATTATATACTCTCTATTTCTCAATCTTACATAGCACACTTCCTCACACACACTCTTCACACACTTACACTCTATTAAACCCATTCTCAAATTCGGATCAACACAGCGACACACCAACCCATGAGCTCATCACCTGCAACAAACCTATCTTATATTTCTCCTCGATAATTTTGTCTCTCTCTTGGTGTCGAACCACCGTGACCTTGCTGGCGTGAAACCCTTGGAAGCATTGGGTCTTGAGCCTAACCTAAAGGAGACTTAAAAACTGGTTTGACTCACCTTAGCTTATAGGTTAAAACATAAAACTGGGTTTAGGCATCCAGTTACCAGATAGGGGGTAGCCCCTACTTAACTCTTCAAGTAACCCACAACTTAGTTACCGCTTAGTAAGTTCTGTTTAAGACATAATTGAGATTTGCGCTCTTCTATGCTTTAATTCCGCCAACATTTAAAGTTGTCAAACGATGCCATAAGCCTCTAATTTTCTTCTTTTATTTATACCTATAAATACTAAAACAAACGTTATATACTAAAAAATACAAGAGAATTAACAAAAACAAACATAAAAAATGTTACTTAAATTATGTATTTTAGGTTCCTATTACTTTTTATTTTACCCTTTCTATTAATATATGTGTTTCAGATATTTTTTTACTAATATCTATTTGTCACGTTATAATAGCCTAGACTTCCATCATTTCTATCTTAAATTGTAAGCGTTTGGAGAGATAAAATATAATTATTTACATCGAAATCGTTGACTATTAAATTAGATATGTGAATGAGAGTTACGTCGACCAATCACAATAATTATTTTATACTAATACATCTCAAGATTTCGAATAAATTATTTTGTGGATGATAAATCTTATCATCGTTTCTCATGTCAAGAGTTAAACAAAGAATCAGTACGTCAAAAAACTGAGGTAAGTGCGTTACTTAGTAGAAAATTCAAGTTTTTTATTGTTTACAATGGTGGAAACCTTTTTCGCAATCATTCTCGTAGGTTTAGAAATTTGTTTACACGAACAACGAATGTAATTCACAGTCTTGCATAACGGATATCCGTTTATTTATATTTTTAATTCCTCCAAACTTGGTTTAATACCGTTAGTTGGGTCCATGTAATTATTTATGTTTCGAGCAAATCCAATTCGACAGTTGTTGATTATTTTGAAAGCGAACTTCGTTTTAATATATTATTCAAATGATTCTATGTAGTTTTAATCAAGTGTAACATATATTTGTCGTATCTGTTTCGAAACAATCCAATTCAACCATCGTTGATTATTTTGAAAGTGAATTTCGTTTAATATTATTTTATTGACTATGTAATATAGATCAAGTTCAGCATATAATTGTCATATTTGTTTTGAACCAGTCTAATTCAACCGTTATTGATTATGTTTAAAGCGACTTCGTTTAATAATATTTGAATAACTACTGCTACTTCTATGTAATACAGCTAATGGTTCGAGTTATATGAGTCACTTAGTTTCCGAGTCATTAAATTCAAACCTTATGTATTTAATTATCTTGTATACGAACGTAGATTAATATCTTTAAACGACCACTCTAGGCAAATTGATACAGGATATTGGTGGTCCTTATTATCTGTCAAACCGGATAGTTTGCTTCGGATATGTAAGTGCCTTTTGCTTCCGAATATTTTTTGATATCTTTAAATGTGGCATCTGGTGTAGGTCATTTGCAGACTTGATATTCATGAAGATGATTCCTAATACTATCACACAACTATCACATGTAATCTGATTTAGACTACTAATCACTCTCAAAGCATCAATTTGGCGATCCTTATTCGAGCAAGAAAAGAAAAATATGGTTTACAAGTTACAACATCCAAAATTCACAAATCACACTATGTAACTATAATACACTTCTTTACTTGGAAGTCCAAATATAGTGTTCTCCGTAGATTTTGATAAAAAATTTCATCTACCTAGATATAGAAATCTTCCATATTGATTTTTTACTTACACCGTTATTGTTCAATATTTAACCATATGTAGGAAGCATTAGGATAATGTCCATGTTTATTAAAGCTTTGTCAAGTTAACAGACTAGCAACAACAAACACTATATCAGACTAATTAAAGCTAGTTGATGAACATGTAATAATTAGGAGAGATGAAATTAAAATGTTAGAATTTCATATTCTTAAACCCGTAACTACAACTTAAAGAATATAATAGCATTATCTCGCTCGTACCAAAAAGTAATGCATCTTAAATAGAATTATCCCTCAACAACACATATAAAGAGTGCCTCTTAGAAGCAAAAATATCAAGTTTAGTATCTTAATTAACACCACTTATAGAGCTAATTGTTCATGAGCTCAGTGGTGGACCTAGAGATTTATCTCACTGGGGTCAAAGCACGAATAGTGGCCGGAGGCTATCGGAAATTTGATGGTGAATTATAAATTTTACTAATTTTATACAAACTATATGAAGTAAAAAAGTCTAGTACAAAATCCTAACAAGGGTTTTTACAAATAAAAATCTAATAAAAAAAGCAAAAAGTAGATTTTTAAAAGAATATTTAAGGTTCAATTAGTTTTTAAAGAAATTAAATGGGGTCAGCTCATACAATAGTCACTACAACTATGTTACCAAACACATTAAGTGGGGTTAAAAGACCCCGCTTGACCCCACACAAGTCCGCCACTGTATGAGCTATAATTGTACAATTGTATAAGAAAAAAGAATTGGTACATTGACTTATTAACATTGTGAATAATTTACACAATTGCATCTAAATCACATAAAAAAAATCAACCCAAATTACTATTTATATTAACAACATTGTCCAAATAAACATTACAATCCATAAATAGAAAAATATCCACTCTACTGCAACTATAATCCACCAGATCTATTTGAAAAATACACATAAATTAATTAATTCTTTCGTGTTATTCCCAAAATTAATTTGAACCATATATATTGTTTATAAGTTCGAAACGATATATTTTGATTAACGAACCAGATGTATTTCATATCTTAATTTTGAAACCCAGATTTATCGTGCAATCATGTAAGCAAATGGTTGAAAAAAATTATCGAAATTATTAAAACTTATTTAAAGATTGTTTTTATACCTTTAAATGAACCGAAACAAACATTTTACTAATCGACCGATTATCTTTATCTTCATCAGATTGTGAAAGACTAAGATTTTCAGGAACTTGTTTAGAAACGACGGAAATACTTATATGATCCTCATTTGCAGCTGAATATTTGACGACTCTAGTGGTTGTTGTGATTGAAAAAGAAGACAAGTTCAAATCCAATTGCTTAGATTCAAGAAAAAAATCAAGATATTTTTGAGCTCCGGTTGAATTTTTTTTCATAAGAATTGGGAGATGAAACTGAAATTTGGTTGCTCTGGTTTCCATAAAAGTGAAAAATGGAGTGACGTACAAAAGGAAAATGACTAATTTATTTTAACCTAAGGAGAAATATTTAATATGTACTGGAAGAGTAAAACGGTATTTTGCTATTCAAACATGACACCCCATAGCTCAGATACTAGGTTGGAGATATATGGTTTAAGCGCAAGCCAAAAAAAAATTAGCGCAAACCAATTGCTATATATTGTTAACACTTGACAGTTTTTAGAATTTAATTAGTGACTAATTGTTGTTTCTTTGTTTAATTTTGGATATGGCAAAATTATGCTCAGGATGAAAAAAAATAAAAATAGCTTGTTACTGTCTAGTCAATCCAGATCAAAAAAATTATCTTACGCTCTTAATTCTTTTCTTAAAATATGAAAATCCCATAGAATAGATGGATGCTACATATAGTTCTGATGACCAAAATATCATATATATGTATGCATGCTAGTAGACAATGACGGAACTAAGGGGTGGCATATGGGTGCTCCAGCGATCCCAAATTTTTTAAAATTCTTTCGTCGTTTTTTGAAGGGTATTTAGAGGGAAAAAAATAGCCCCCTAGAAATGCTTCGCCCAATCTACTATCTTAGCCCACCTAAAGTTAACCATATGCTTCTTTCCCTTTTAGCAGAAGAATCCGGATTAAAAATGGGTTTAGTAATAATTTTACTAGGAATTATTGATTAATCCATATATGGTGATTTGTTTAATGATTAATCAATTCATTGGAGATAGCTTAACCGGTGGTTTAAAAACATATTTTTGGACCAAAAAACTTATTCCCAACACCAAACACGTGTGGATCTTAATAATACGTTTCTCTAATTATCAAAATTATCTTTTTGTCTACAACCTTCGTTCTAAACAGAGAGAGAAACAATGAGTTTCTTCTTAGATCTTTGATCGATCTCTGTATGTGTTTTAGGTCTTCAAATTGATTCTCGATTTGTATTCAGCGAGACGTAATCTTCATATTCATATACAATTATTCGGAAGCAAACAACATTTGATTTTTTAGACCTAGTTTTCAATTTCAGATCTGTAAGAAGGAGAAGAAGGCGAATATGGTGAAGAAGAAGAAAATTCGAGAATATACAGAATATAGAGAAGAAGAAGAAGAAGAAGAAGAAGAAGAAGATACAAATTCATCAATTTTTGGGTTTTGTTTAAACTTTTTAATCTTCTTCATCTTGATTTGATATTCAATGTTGGAAGATAAAAGTTGTCTATTCAAACGATATGATTTAGTCGATTAAATTGATGACTACTCCTCTTTTTTGTTTCGGGTTAGTGTTATTTTCATTTTTTTTATTAAAGGTTGTTTATTTCAATATGTACTGTGGGATTATACTCTTTTTTCCTTGGTACATATTTTCCTTAGGTGCATATCAATATGTACGAAGGAAAATATATATTGTGGGATCATATACTTTTTCCTTCAGTACATATCAATATATACATTTGGATCAATATGTATTTTTGGATCATCTAATTTATTTCCTTCGGTACATATTTTCCTTCAGTACATACCAATATGTAATGTTGGATCAATATGTATTGTGGGATCATACTTTTTTTTTCCTTCGATACATATTTTCCTTCAGTACATATCAATATGTACTGTTGGATCAATATGTATTGTGAGATCATACATTTTTTTCCTTCAATACCTATTTTCCTACAGTACATATCAATATGTACTATTGGATCAATATGTAATGTGAGATCATACATATTTTTCCTTCAATACCTATTTTCCTTCAGTATATTCCAATATATACTGTAGGGTCATATACATTTTTCTTCAATACCTATTTTCCTTCAGTACATATTTTCCTTTAGTACATATCAATATGTATTGTTGGATCAATGTAATGTGGGATCATATACTTTTTCCTTCAGTACATATCAATATGTTTGAAGGATCAATATGTACTAAATGATCAATATGTACTGTTTTTGGCGACTAATAGAGATCTTCTTCTTCTTTTGTTTTTCTACTACTTCTTTTCTTCTTCTCTTTTGTTGGTGGTGCAGGAATACTATTTTCTTCTTCTACTAATTGATTTCTTCAATTTTGGTGAAGGAGCATGATATTAAAAAGATATGTTTTTGTTGATGATTTTGATTTCGGTTTCGTTTTTCGTTGATGAATTTTTGGTATTCAGATCTGTTTTGTTTTTTTAATCAATTTTTGGTATTCGATTTCGCTTTTGTTGTTGAATTTTTGGTATACGGATCTGTCTTTTTATATTTTCGTTTAGGTTTTTTCGTTTTAATGGAAGAAACAGAGAGAGAAGTTTTTTCTCTAATATCAATACGTACAGTAAGAAAGGTATTCAGACCTTTTTGCAAGACCAAAATATTTTTAGACCTCCGGTTAAATGCTTTTTCTGGATGAACCATAAATTAAACGGATCCGGATATTTTAGACCAACCAATAAATTTCCCATAATTTTATTTATTAGTCGCAGGTATATATATATATATGCATTACCAAAGGCGCAAAGTATTTACAGTTTGAACTTACACCATAACGTTATCCGGGAAATCCACAGGAAATCGATGGTCCTTTCAAAGGTAACAGTGCTGATTATATAAATTTGAGAAAAGGGCAGGTAGGATAAAGGGTAGTTGTGTGTATATCTAACGAGTACATATATGACATAAATTAATTTGTCGTAAACTAGCAGGGTAGTCTAGGTATCTAAATTTTTGCTTTTTTTGTATGGAAGTGAGGCTTTGTTTGGGTGGAGCATGATAGGGTTTGAGTCTTTCAATAAGCAACCAATTATCATGAAAGGTGTTTCAAAAGAAACCTTAATTTTGTTGTTCTTCAATGCCCCTATCTCCTTCTATCTTGTCTTCTTCTTCTTCAATGTCTCCTCCACTCTTCTAGCTAACTTCTTCCTCTCAATATATGACCACTTAATCCCACTGAGGTTTACATGTAACGATGATGATGCTGGATATCATGCATTTGGTCATGAAGATGATCAGTATGCATGCCAAACAAGAGAAGATGGTCATGGATTCTTCAGTTTTGATCTACTCATGGAGCAGAAAGAGGATCATTTGGTGGCTGATATCATTCATGGTGGAGAATCCCTCTTAGTTATACCTTTTCAGAGCCCCAAGAAGGAACAAATTGTTTTTTATGAAGGCATCGGTTGCCAGGAGGATATAATTTTCCAAGAAAATGTCGTTGATGAAGCTGAAGAAGATCATACCATTGAAGAAGATACTGAAGAAGATGTCGAGAACTCCACGTCATATCATAATGAAGACCCAACTAGTGATGATGATCACGAGGAACTTATTATCATGGAAGAAGATTCTCCAGAGTATTTTTCTCCACCTGAAGAATCCGATGATCAAGCTAGTGATGAGCTAGATGTAGCAGTGAATATCCATCATCAAGATGAAGAACTACTATCATTACTAAAGGATAGTGATGCTAATTCTTCAACAACGACAATGGTGTTCAAGTTCATCAGTACTGATCCTAGTGAAAATGGTTACATCACTCCTATACAGATCGATCTCAATAATAGTGGGCCGGTACCTATTGATGACACTTCTTCCGAAGGTACGTATGTGACGAACCTGAAATGGTAGTTGATTTATTAGTAAGGATTAAAATTTATTAACTGATTATATTTGTTCATATCTCATTAAACAGAAGAACGAGATGGTATAGAATCTAAGGACATGAAGAAGAATACTGTGGAGACCAAACTCTCGGAAGACGGAAAGTTTATTGTTCTGCAAACCAAGAAAATTCAGAAAAATAGTGTCGAGGATGATAGGTTCGGAGATTCATTTTCAAAAAAAAATGACATGTTTGGAGATTCGGTATCCGAAGGATCGACGACCAAAAGCTCTTCCGAATGGAGAAACTCTATAAATTATAGAGACTCGGGAGCAGGAGATGATCCTTTTTCTTCCTCATCTCGGAGAAGTTGCCCAACATGGGAATCCTATACAGTTTTCAGAAAACATGATGAGGAAATGTTGTTCTTGGACCGTATTAGTGCACAAAAACTAAGTGAAACAGGTATCCTACATTTAAACTATATATATTTTCATTATATTCATGTGTAATTGGAATTTCAGTTCACTCTTTACATACGTCTTTAGAATCTCTACGAGCAATAGAAGCGTTTCCAAGATCAGTCTCACAGAGAATTGTGCATAAATTAACAACAAAGAACAGACCCAAATCGCACCAGTTCGGCCGACGTAACCCATATCAAGAATTAGAGACGGCCTATGTAGCTCAAATCTGTTTGACATGGGAAGCTCTCAATTGGAATTACAAAAATTACCAACGACTTAAAGCAACATATAGTCGCGAAGATGATCCTGGTTGTCCTGGTCAGGTTGCGCAACAATTTCAGCAATTTCAGGTTTTATTGCAACGATTTATTGAGAATGAACCATATGAACATGGTCGACGGCCTGAAATTTATGCGCGAATTAGAATTTCAGCACCAAAGCTACTTCAAGTACCTGAATTTCGAGGTGAATATTGATTTATTAGTGTCACCATATCCACAGACTAAACTTACTATGTTTTATTTTATCACTTCACATTAATATCGCAAATATTTTGGGTTGTTATATCGCAGAAGAAAATGTCGATAAGAAAGCAGGTTTTATCAATATGACAGTGTCATCAATTAAGTTTGCAAGAGTAATGGAAGACGCCATTCGAACTTTCATGAAGTTCTTGAAGGAGGATAAAGAAAAACCATGTGATATCTTTAAAGCGTTTTTCAAAAGACACAGTAGACAAACAGTTGATCCAACTTATCTTCATTTAATGAGAAAATCAAACAAAAGAGTAAGTACTTAGTTTTATTATTTTTAGTTGCATTTTGTGCATGTATAATTAGGGATATTGGAAAACTGCCCCAATATATCAAAGGTGTGTATTGGTTAATCTGTCTGTTGTAACGAGAGATCGAACGAGAACAATAATAGAGATCGAGACACAGAGATTTATATGGTTCACTAACTGTTACGTTAGCTACATCCACAACAGAGAAAGCAGAGTTTTATTATAGAGCAGAATACTGAGTTACACACAACGTGTGTATATATATAGGGCAAAGAAATAAACCATAATTCGACAAAATAACGGAAAACAAGTCCAGTGATAATACATTACGTATACCGTTTAGGCGGGGGCTCTGCCCCTCGAACTCCCCGTAGAGTTCCGGTTAACGACTGATTCAAGGCATATCAACACTGCCACAGTATTTAACAGTTGTGGCGTTTTTACTTGAGGTGGCAGATTAGTGGAACGAACACTTGGTAGTGCGACATTTTTAGTTGGGCTCTTGATTAACATTTTAATAGCATCTATGTAATTTTGCAGAAGAAAATGAAGATTAAAGACTTGCGGCGAGCTGGAAAATGCATTAGAAAAAGAAAGTTGAAAGAAGAAGAAGAGATGGAAATATTGATGAGTCTAATAGAACTGAAAGTTGTGTCTAGGGTATTAAGAATGACAGAAATCAGTGAAGAGCAATTGCACTGGTGCGAAGAAAAGATGAACAAAATACGGGTCTGGGAAGGTAAACTGCAAAGAGATTCTTCACCACTTTTCTTTCCTACACACTGACTCACCCTGGCTGGCCTAAAGAGATACTGAATGTTGCTTTCATGACTAGACCATGAATGTGATTTGGGTAATCAAAGCTGCAGCAGAATAAATGAATATCCTACAGAAACTATGCAGACAACACTGTAGTCAGTTACTGTTCACAATATGGGACCTCCGAATCAAAGATAACTTGTTGACGCTGCTGACAAAGTAGAGTTGTCGATGGAGATTTGGAATCAAGAAAAGAAGGGTGATAATATAACGAAGTAAAAATAAAAAGGAAAGCAAGTCCTTTCTTTATACATGCAGAAGATCTAGTACTAGCAGTGATCCTACATTTGAAGTGAAAGACAAGAGACGAACATTAAGATATTGATATAGAGACAAGTTTAGCTTTAGCTTTCCCTACTTTATCATATCTATCTATATATCTATGAATGTATCTTTTGCTTAATTAATTGGTTCTACTTTATTATCTTCTTAATATGTGGTTTTCTATTTAGTTTTGAATCAAAAGTAAAAGGGTTAAAAGTGTAGGGCAAAGCTGCTGCAGCAATTCGAAGCGGAGTAAAAGCAGGCACACCGTATACTTAAAAGGAGGGAGTTTGTGGAGATCCTAATAAGAGTACTCGTTTCTTTTGAGACTCTATCTCAATTTTTATAAAATAAATGACGACGGTTTGATTTTTGAAAATTTCTTGCTTGATTTTGTTAGGAGCGATGTTATAAAGAAAATAAAACGAAAAGCAAGAACACACAAGATCTACTTGGTTCACCCAAATTAGGTTACGTCTAAGGAGCGGCTGCGGTTTTCACTATGATCTCAAAAACAGAGTTCCAGAGGAATACAACGATGATAATAATACGATACAAACCCTAGATAGGGAAACTCTCTTTATATAGAGACTACTCAAAAATTTGGGTCCGTCCCTCCTTTCCATAAACAAACCTCTCAAAAAGTTTCATTTAATTTCCCAACGGGTCGCCAGTCGGATCAGGTCAAGTGCGGAACCGAATCGTGCATTACTAGGCTCCACACAAACATAACAATCTCCCACTTGGGGACTGGTCACATCACAACGCGCCCTAACTCCACTCTGAACAAACTTCAAAACACACTGATCACCGCAGCAACTCTCTTAACCAATCATCTAGCTCGAAGACCCACTGAAGCTGCACACAGTTCAGTTTTTCAAGAGTCACTGGTTTTGTCAACATGTCTGCTAGATTCTTTTCTCCATCAATCTTCTCAAGTATCAACTGACCATCTTCTATCAAAGATCGAATGAAATGATATTTAATATCCACGTGCTTGGTTCTGGAATGGTATGCCGGATTCTTCGCTAAGAAAACAGTACTTTGACTATAACTATGCAAAACTTCATTTCCTTTCTTCATACCCAATTTTCCCAAAACACGTTGTAACCATATCATCTCCTTGCTCACCTCAGTAGCAGCAACATATTCTGACTCTGTAGTATACAAGGCTACTATTTTCTGTAAATTAGAACCCCAGCTCACAGAAGTACCACCCAAAGTATACACATACCTAGTAGTACTCTTTCTACTATCAATATCTCCAGCCAAGTCAGCATCAGCATAACCCTGCAACTTCATACTAGAACCTGTGAAACAAAGTGATGTATCTGAAGTACCCTTCAAATACCGAAGTAGCCACTTGACTGCCTCCCAATGTTGCTTTCCTGGATTACTCATGTACCTGTTCACAGCTCCCACTGCATGTGCAATGTCTGGTCTGGTGCAAACCATGGCATACATAAGATTCCCAATCGCCGATGCATAAGGAGTCTTCTTTATATAAGCCTCATCTTCTGCTGTCTCAGGTGACTGGTCTTTGGTTAGCTTAAAGTGGCTACCCAAAGGCGTGCTCACTGGTTTGGCACTCTCCATGTTAAACCTCTTCAGAATCTTGTTCACATATTCTGACTGCGACAACTTCAAGGTACCATGATTGTTATCTCTCGTGATCCTCATACTAAGAATTTGCTTTGCATCTCCCAAATCTTTCATTGCAAACTTCTTTGAAAGTTTCTTCTTTAGATCATTTATTTCCTCACTGCTAGGCCCTGCAATAAGCATATCATCCACATATAACAGCAAAATCATAAAAGTGTTTTCAGACCTGTGTTTGTAGAAACAATGATCTGATTCGCACTTAGTGAAGTCGGTGGTACAGATAAAACTGTCAAACTTCATATACCACTGCCTTGGAGATTGTTTCAAACCATACAAGCTTTTATTCAATTTGCAAACCAAATTCTCCTTTCCCTGTATTGCGAAGCCCTGTGGTTGCACCATATAAATGTCTTTCTTTAAATCACCGTGAAGGAATGCAGTCTTCAATCTAACTGCTCAAGATATCAGTTCTTTACAGCCACGATTCCCAAAACCAATCTGATTGTATTTAGCTTCACAACTGGAGAAAAAATATCAGTATAGCCTACACCTTCCTTTTGCTGAAAACCCTTCACAACAAGCCTGGCCTTGTAACGTGTACTCCCATCATGCTTTTTTTTTTACTTTTTACACCCATTTGTTATGCAAAGCCTTCTTCCCTTCTGGTAGCTCGGTTAGATGCCAAGTATGATTCTTGAGCAAAGAATTCATCTAATCTTTCATAGCTAACTCCCACTTGCTCGAATTCTCAACTTGCAAAGCTTCAACATAATTTTCAGGCTCACCTCCATCTGACAACAAGATGTGCTGAAGAGAGGGGGAATAACGATCTACTTCCTTGGGTACCCTACTGCTTCTCCTAAGATTGGGAACCGGAGTACTGGGGTTTGGAGAAGCTGGACTACCTTGCATTATCTCAGGCACTTCGTTTTCCTGGTTCTGGACAACCTTCTCTTGTATACTGATTTTAGAAATCTCACCCAAATCAACATAAGAAAAATCTTTTACCTCTGGTGCCTCTGGTTCTTCAACTGCATTTGATTTGTCCGTGTACATAACCTTCTCATTGAAGATGACATTCCTGCTTCTGATAATTTTTCGATTTTCTACATCCCAAAATCTATAACCAAAAGCATCATCTCCATAGCCAATAAAGAAACATTTCTTGGATTTGGGATCAAGTATTTTTCTAGCGTTGGCATCAACATGTACATATGACGAGCAACCAAATACTTTCAAAAAAGAAAGATTTACCTCCTTACCACTTCATACCTCCTCTGGAAATTTGAAATTCAACGGAACTGATGGTCCTCTATTGATCAGATAAGCCGCAGTGTTTGTTGCATCAGTCCAAAAAACTTTTGGCAACCCAGCATGCAACATCATGCTTCTAGCACGCTCATTTAGGGTCCAGTTTATGCGCTCAGCTACACCATTATGTTGTGTTGTCCCTGGGATGGTCTTTTCCATTCTGATTCCATTTGTAGCATAATATTCTTTGAACCCACCATCAATATACTCACCCCCATTATAGGATCTTAGGCACTTCAGTTTCAAACCTGTCTCATTTTCTACCAAAGCCTTCCACTTCTTAAATATATCAAATACATCACTTTTATTTTTCATAAAATAAATCTATACCTTTCTGGTCGAGTCATCAATAAATTTAATGTCGTATAATGAGCCACCAAGTGATGGAACTGTAGATGGTCCCCACAAATCAGTATGCACCAACTCTAACTTTTCTGGTTTTGGAGTTCTACCGCGTTTGACGAAACTGACTTTCTTCTGCTTCCCAAGGATGCAACTCTCACACATACCAACATCAATGGTCTTCAATTCTGGTAGTTTCCCGTTCGACTGAAGTACCTTCATGCCATTCTCACTCATATGCCCAAGCCTTTGGTGCCATAGAGTATCACTAGATTCAGCAACTGCAACTGTATCTACTGCACATGTATCTATTGTTGTCATGCCAACAATAGACAAGTCTCTCGGACTTGAATACATATAAAGAGTACCCGTCTTGTAACCATGAGACATTACCATGGCTCCCTTAGTCACCTTCCATCTACCACCACCAAAATAAACACCATGCCCTTCGTCATCAAGATACCCAATAGAAATCAGATTCCTCTTTAATTGTGGAACATGTCTGACCTTGTGGATTCTCCAGAATGATCCATTTTCCTGCTTAAGCTTGATCTCTCCAATGCCTACTACCTGAAGTGGTCTATTATCATCGAAATAGACAATCCCGTAGTTACCTGCAGTATGGTTAACAAAAAGTTCTCGGCTTGAAGTGGTATGCCAAGAATCTCCTGAGTCGAGAACCCAAGAGTCCATGGGACTTTCAACAGAAAGAAGTAAGGCATCTTGCATGGTTTCTGTAACAACATTCACATATTTATTCCCCATCTTTTTAGGTTCTTTGCACCACTTCTGTATGTGGCCCATCTGGCCGCAGTTCCAGTATCCAGTCGGACCCCGTGGACTTTTAGATTGGCCCTGCTTCATCCTCTTCTTGATTCAGATCTTCCTCTGTACTTATTTTTCTGAGATGATCTGCCTCTTGATTCGATGTTAAATGCAACATCATTATTCGAATACTCACCAGAATCCTTCCTTCGAACTTCTTCACCCAGAATCAGATCGTGTATGTCATTATACTTTATCTTCTCTTTACCGGAGGAATTACTTACGGCAATTCTCACAACTTCCCAACTCTTGGGTAGAGAAGCCAAAAGTATTAGGGCACGGATTTCATCATCAAATTCGATCTCGACATATGATAGAGCATTCACGATTTCACTGAATTCATTCAAGTGCTTTTTAACTGAAGCGCCCTCTGGCATGTACAATCTGAACAGCTTCTTCATCAGATGCACCTTGTTGTTTTCCGACGGCTTTTCATACATACTCGTTAAGGCCGCCATCAGACCAGCATTGGTCTTTTCTTTCACAACGATGTGTGCAACTGACTTGGCTAGGGTTAATCGAACAACCCCTAGAACCTGTTGATCCAGGAGTTTCCAATCTGCCTCGGACATCCCATCTGGCTTCGTTGAATCCAATAAAGGTTGTTGCAAATTTCTCCCATAGAGATAATCTTCAATCTGCATTCTCCAGTACGCGAAATCTGACCTATCAAACTTTTCGATTGCGTTTGCAGATCCAAACCCTATCGCAGATGATGTCGACGCCCCTTTCTCTGTCGTCTTCTCCTCCTGTCATCGATTTTTCCCAGAATTTTCTTCACGAATCTAGCTCTGATACCAGTTGTTAGGATTGACACTATAAAGAAAACAAAACGAAAAACAAGAACATACAAGATTTACTTGGTTCACCCAAATTAGGCTACGTCCAAGGAGCGGCTGCGGTTTTCACTATGATCTAAAAAACAGAGTTCCAGAGGAATACAAAGATGATAATAATACGATACAAACCCTAGATAGGGAAACTCTCTCTATATATAGACTACTGAAAAATTTGGGCTCGTCCCTCCGTTCCATAAACAAACCTCTCAAAAAGTTTCATTTAATTTCCCAACGGGCCGCCAGTCGGATCGGGTCAAGTGCGAAACCGATTCGTGCACTACCAGGCTCCACACAAACATAACATATTTTACTCTCACAAAAGAAGCTCAACGGTTGAGGTCTTGTAGTGATCTATGCTACATATTGATTGGCCTCGAGAAAAACTCGTGTATCTTCCAAACAAGCCTTAAGAGGGGGAATTGGAGCAAAAAAATGAGAAGAAGAAATAGGGAGGGACTATTGGTGCCTTTAAATCTTGACTTATTCCAAATGCTACATTCTTGCAATTTACGACCCCTTGTTAGTTTTACATCTTTGAAAGGACTATTGATTTCCTAGAGGTAAGTTGAAGCTAGCCGTAAACACTTTAGCAATACATGCAACTGCAACCAATAAACGAAAACGACATTGCAGCCTTCTACAGAAAACAGTAGTTTCTGGTGCATGGGATGTTGAAAGTTAAACGGAAAACGATTACTCTTTAATCAAGTACTTATCATGGTCAAGGCATCTAATGGGTTTTAAGTAGTACTGAGCCCATATACTAATAAGCTACCCAGGCCCCAAAATAAAGTCTTTGACTAAGAACCAAGGATAAGAAGAATTTGGAATAAAGGGGGATACCAATCCAAAAACCCAGTGGTTATGGTCGTTTTTTTTATATGGATTGGTATCATGTCCGCTAATACAAATATCCCTCTTATCAATCTTGAATTTGAAATGTAAAAATTGATTTTATATATAATTCTGCCAAGACACCTATATTTTCATATGGAATGGGTGTGTTGTGTGCAAGACAAAACATGATCTACAAATTAGAATTATTCATGTTTTTAAAAGAATTTTTTTTTCAGGAAAGCCCATGAAAAATAATTTATTAATTGAGAAACAATAGAGGAATTAAGCGCCCCATATTTTACATGGATATGCAAAGAACAAAACTCAATAGTTTTTAACAAAATCAAGATAATTCTTTCGATGTACTTGTGAGAGAATAAAATCCAAGCAATGCGTGTCCAAAAACTATTGGAGAAGGAGCGAGTTACAATGAGACGAGAAACACTGAATCATAGCCTTTTAAAACATTAAATTGACAGCTGCAAAGTTGATAAGATTTGAACCTGACAACATTAATGCATGATCGGCACGTGGGTTGCGGGAAAGTAAGGCACACTGCTCAAAACAGATAGCCTTGCTGCCTGACCGACACGTGGGTTGCGGGAAAGTAAGGCACACTGCTCAAAACAGATAGCCTTGCTGCCTGACCGACACCAGGTTACGGGAAAGTATGACACAATAAAGAAGTAATGATGAGCGTTGATGCATGAGGGACACGTATCAACTTCACAAGCAGCGGAACAAAAAGGACTAAAGCATGACGATTCACTTTTAAGAGCTACGTGTCAGACATGCTATGATTCAAATAAGACCGCAACATTCATCCCAATCTAAAAACAATAACTTAAATCCAAGACCGAGAAGAGCTGCGGGATAACCAGTGAGATATTACCAAAAACAAGCAGTACGCATGCTAAGACTTGCGGGAATCTTGATCAAGTCTTGCGGAAATTACAAATAAGCTTTACGGGATTGTATTTTGCACCGGAATGGATAAGAATAAATAGGTGGAAAGGTATATTGGTGGGACCCATCAAATTGGCTATAAATACCAAGCTCATAAACAGGAAAAGAGATGGGAAATTCTGAAGAAAAAATTGGAATGAAGGCATTGAATCATGGGCAAGAGTTTAGGTATGAGACTTTGTGTAAACTTAGTTTGATTGATACTTGATTAATATGATCATGATTCATAGTATGCTTTTCTTCTGTAATGTTTAAGGATGAATAGTAAAAATACAAATCTTTTACCCGTGGATGTAGACAATTAGTTTGTTGAACCACGTTAAATGTTTGAGTTAATTATTTTCTAGTTTTGATTGTTTTCCGACTTTTAAAAATTAATATAGGATGATTTTATGATATGGAATCAAACTGTTGTATGATTCAGATTATATTTGTTGTGATCCAAAGATGCCAGATTTTTGGTAATCACAATTTGGCGCTAAAAACAGGGAGGTAGTAAAGAATTTATTCTACCTGTCAAAATTTTCTTCTTGAAAATCTTGAATCATGTTAGATTGGAAAATTCTTTTCTTTAAAATACCATGATTGAGAGTCATATTGAAATCATTTTACATATGGTTTTATTCTAAGTTAATCAGTTGAGTTATTTATAAACTTTATCTTTGTGTTCATACACATTATTTCATTATTTTATACCTCCCATATATGATAAGTTACCTACTATATTCTTTAAGTTGTTGATTTGAAAATTTAGTTCATAAATTTTCGCAAAACAATTATGTATGCTTATGCAAGTTTTAAGTTTTTATGTTTAGAATAATTGCATTTTCGAACTTGATATTAACTCGTTTGCACATGAACTTTTAAAACATGTTGTAAGTTTAATATTTTCTTTCTATCAGATTGCATTATATATCTATTACGGATAATAAAACCATTTAAAACACATAACTTATTATCTGAACTCTTTAGAATATTGGAAAAGAAATTCCTACAATAACATAAGACTGAGCAAAGAAGAAATCACAACATCTCAAAAGGGATCACATAAATGGAAACAGTAACACATAGAACCATGCAAGATCAAGATGTCAATACAGGAAATCAAGGGAGTCAGACAATAGAGGTTCCTCAAGAAAAGGAAATGATGGGAGAATCACAAGGGCAACAACCCATGAATGATCAAGTAAACAACTCTGAAAATCAAACAACCATTAATTCATCTGAAGAAACTTCTCAAAATAGCATTGACCACTTTCAACAATCAATGGAAGAAATGGAGGAGATGCGCAAGGTACAACAGACTTGTGCGGAACGAATTGCACTTTTAACCTAAGAAAACCAAATGCTCAAAGAAAAAGCCCAGCATGGTGCGGAACCATCTACAACTAGAATACATGGACAAGAAGTAAGCTCCAACAGACCCGCAAGAAGAAAAGCAAAAGTTAATAAAAATCAGAGAGTGATGCTTGTGGAACCCGCACGTCAGCGGAATGAACCAGAAAGATTGAATTTTGATGATTCAGAAATACAAAATAACATATGGAGAAAATATTGCGAGGACATGGAGCAAATGCGAGAAGAAATTAAAAATTTTAAGAATAAAGAGAATGGGCGATTAGAAGAAGTGTTAAAAGAAACTATAAGAACGCCGTTTGCGCCACACCTAGCGTATGCACCAATACCGCATAACTGTAGTATTCCCATCTTTGAATGTTACGATGGGACTAAAGATCCAACAACTCACTTGAAGTATTACAATCGCATCATGACCAGGTGGGAACAAGATGATGTTGTTATGTGCAGGTATTTTCCCTCAAGCTTGAAAGGGATAGCTCTAGCATGGTATGATAACCTTTCAGAAGGGTCGGTGCATTCTTATACCCAATTGACCCGCAAGTTCCTAGAAACATATATGTACAATAAGCCCGCAGAGGAAAGCATGGACAAATTATATTCCCTTGTATCTTGGACCGAGGAGTCAATCCGGGATTATACGGATCGATGGCAGACGATCTGTCAATCAGTAGGGGATGTAATTCCAGAAGTTGCTATCAACTGTTATAAATGGGGGATAGCCAACCGAGAAAGCCAACTTTTTGTTGATATTCATGATAAAAACCCGAAAAATAAAGGAGATCTCAGAAATATTATTGAAAAATGTGCAAGATTGCAGGACATACAAAAGCAGCATCCCAGAATAATGTCTCATCATTAGGGGAATACCAACAGGGCAAAATTTGTAGAACCGTCAACCAGTTCCGGAAAGAGGGGTGTGGGAGAAACTCCTGACGTTGAATCAAAGCGAGCAAAGTCTGAAGATAGAAAAAAATTTATACGCCAATTTGATGAGAAAAATTTCACTAAACTCAACACTTCTTACTCAGAAATCCTAAATGCAATAAAGAACAAACAAGATTTTCAGTTACCATGGACAAAAGAAAAGCAGCCTCAACACACGCAGAATTTGAAGGAATATTGTGAATATCATTGTTTAGGGGCCATTCCACAAGCCGATGCAGGAATCTAAAGATGCAAGTGCAAAAGTTGATCGATGCAGGGGAACTAAAAGAATTTATTTATTTACCTGACCCTCCACCAAGACTCAATAAGGGGAAAACAGTGAATATTCCGCAAAATGATCAAACTATTAACATGATTTTCTATTTTGAATCGGGTCAATCATCCATGAGTGCAGCTATTGATAAAAAAACTGCACAAAAGGGTTCACAGTCACGAAGTCTTCAAGGTTGCGGGAAGAGTTGTTGAAGCATGGGAAGAATGGATGGCATCCCCGCTCACTTTTTCTGCTACGAAGTTGACCAGGAGATTGAAATGCACAATGATCCGCTAGTGCTATATTACATGTATCGGGTTGGAATATAAGGAAGATTCTTATGGATGGGGGCAGTTCTCTTAATGTACTTTTTTATGATACCTTCCAGAAGATGGGATTAAAAGATGATCATCTTACGCCTTCTTGCTACACAATTTATGGGTTTAATGGACTAGCTTCAAAACCAAAAGGGAAAATCTTGCTTGATGTTGCGGCTGGACCAATAAGTATTCTGACAAAATTCAGCGTAGTGGAGGCTCCATCTCCATATAACGCCATCATTGGTAGACATTGGGTCCATCAATTGAAAGGGGTAACTTCAACATACCACCAATATTTGCAGTTCCCGACACCGCAAGGGGAAATGGAGATAAAAGAAGACCAGAGTGAAGCAAAATCTTGTATTCTTGCAGAAATCCGCAGGAATGAAGAGCGACAGCAGCAGCAACGAAACAGGAAAAAAGAACGAAAATGAAGGCTAAAGAAGAAGCCCTAAGCCAATATATGATAAAGACTGCGGGAAGTAAGGTAGAAAGTGAAACAAATAAAGGTATTTCAATAAAAGAAAGCATGCCAAAAATTGATGAAGGCAGTCTTCCAGCATAGCAGTTAAAGGGGGGGGGGGGGGGTCTTCCATATTATTGGGAGCTCCCAAATCCACTTTTACATCCATTAAAGAAACCAAAATTGTCAACATAGTAACAGAGGAGCTCCCCAGAATGATTAAGGTTGGAACATTGATGGAAACAGAAAAGGAGCGTAATTTGGTCACTCTACTTAAAGACTATGTTGACATTTTTGCATGGAAGATAGAAGACATGCCAGGTATCGATTCAAGTATTGTTCAACACGAGTTACATATACACCCAGGAACAACACCTTTTCGACAACGCATACGCAAGGTAGCACCTGAATATCATTTGTCAGTTGAAAATGAGTTGAAAAAGCTCATGGATGCAGGATTTATTCGAGAAGTGCAATATCCAACTTGGATTTCAAACATGGTAATTGTACCCAAGAAGAATGGAGGAGTAAGAATTTGCATAGACTTCACCAACTTAAACAAGGCATGCCCAAAAGATAGTTATCTGCTTCCCAGCATTGATCAGTTGGTGGACGCTGTCGAAGGACATGAGGCTTTATCCTTTATGGATGGGCATTCAGGGTACAATCAGATTGCTCTAGCTGAAGAAGATCAAGAACACACTACGTTTTTCACTCCACACGGTTTATATTGTTATACCAGAATGCCATATGGGCTAAGAAATGCAGGAGCAACTTACCAGCGGCTCGTAGACGCAATCTTTAAACCATGGATAAGCTGCACACTCGAATTTTATGTAGATGACATGCTGGTAAAGTAAATTTTTAAAGGATCATTTACAAGATTTGAAAGAGATATTTGAAGCCTTGCGGAAATTCAGAATGAAAGTTAATCCTGATAAATGCATTTTTGGGGTTACATCAGGAAAGTTTTTGGGGTACTTGGTTACCAAAAGAGGGATTGAAGTTGATCAGGCAAAAATTCAGGCAATTGTTGATATGTCGTCTCCAAGAAATGTTAAAGAAGTACAGAAATTGAATGGATGTTTGGCCGCGCTCGGGAGATTCATTGTTAGATCATCGGACAAATACAAGCCCTTTTTTGACACTTTGAAAAAGAAAAATAAATTCGTATGGAACGAGAACTGTGAGCAAGCCTTCCTAAGTATTAAAGCTTATCTCGCCACATTGCCCGCTCTACAAAAGCCAGAACCTGAAGAAGTGCTCACCTTGTACATAGCTGCAACCGAAGATGCTGTAAGTGAAGTATTGGTAAGAACAAAATGACAAGGTAGAAAAACCAGTATATTACATCAGTAAAACTCTTAACCTTGCAGAAAGAAACTACACCAAAATTGAAAATTAATTTTAGCCCTGGTTTTTGCTACTCAGAAATTACGCACGTATTTTCTGACAAATTATGTGCGGGTGCCAAGCAAAGCTCCGTTAGAATCTGTGTTGAAGAATGTTGGAAAAGTGGGAAGAATATCAAAATGGAATGCACAACTAGAACAATTCCACATCTTATTTGAAATACAAACTGCGCAAAAGTCGCAAGTCCTAGCAGATTTCCTTGCGGACTTACCAATAGATGATGATTTTGAAATCCAAGGGCTGCCTGGAATAGAAGACGATGATTCACAAGATATTTTAAGCTCTGTAAATTCCCGCAGATGGGAAGTATTTTTCGATGGAGCGCGAAATAGAAGGTGCGAGAATTGGAATTGTGATTACAACTTCTACGGGAGATCGAATGAAACATGCATTTCTTCTTGAGTTTGGGGATCATACAAATAATATAGTGGAATATGAGGCTGTGGTTCATGCTCTTCGACTTATCATTGAATTGGGAATTTGTGATGTGCGGCTCACAAGTGATTCATAATTGATAATTCGGCAAGTTGAGTTGAAATATCAAGCGCTTGATGAAGATCTGGTAGAATATAAAAATCTTTTACAAAAATTGGCGCTTCAAATCCCAAATATAACCTTTCGACATTTGTCCGGAGATAAGAATCGTCATGCTGATGCACTAGCATTTATTTCTTCAATGATAAAGGATCAGAACACTAAAGTAGTCAAAATTGGGCGTATTTATGAGCCGTCAATTAAGTTGTGGGTAGTTGAAAACATGGAAGAAGAAGTTGAGGAACATATTGAAGATGCAGCTGACAAAGATGATACAAATTTTCCACAAAAATCAGAAAATGAATTATCCAGAGAAGATTGGAGGGGTTCAATACACCAATACTTGCAGGATGGGATTTTGCCTGCAAACACTAAAGAGGCAAGAAAGGTGCAATCAAAATTTGTGAATTATCAGTTGCGGGATAAAATTCTATACCACAAATATTTCTTGGGACCTTTGCTTCGATGTTTATCACAAGAAGAAGGGCAGCAAATTTTCAAAGATATGCATTATGGAGATGCGGGAAATCATAGTGGAAGACGATCACTTGCATTAAAAGCAAAAACGCAAGGATATTAGTGGTCATTTATGCATAAAGATGCGGAAAATATGGTAAAAAGATGTGAAGAATGTCATCGTTATGCAAAAAGAATAAAAGAACCCGTAACAGAACTTAATTCCGTACTCAGTTCCTGGACATTTACAAAATGGGGGATAGACATTGTTGGGCCATTAGTGAAGGCACTCAAAAAAGAAAATATTTAATTGTAGCTACAGATTATTTCACTAAATGGGTTGAGGCCAAAGCTCTTGCACATATCAGAGATACAAATGTTTTTAAATTTTTGTTTGAGAATATAATATGTAGGTTTGGGATTCCGGTAGCCATAGTTTCGGATAATGGACAACAATTACAAGGGAAAAATATTGACATGTTTTTTGAAGCATTTAATATTCAAAAGAATAAGTCTACTCCACTTTATCCACAAAGCAATGGGAAAGCTGAAGCAACAAATAAAACAATTTCCATGAATTTAAAGAAAACTCTAGATGGCCATCATAAACGATGGTGTGAACAGCTTCATAATACGTTATGGGCATATCGTACAACAAGAAGGGAGTCCACTGGAGAGTCACCATTTCTTCTCACATATGGAGCAGAAGCAATTATTAAAACGGAAGTTATTTTACCCACAACAAGAACAGAAGCATGGGAGAAGAACTTGAATTCAGATTTAATGCTTGAAAAGTTGGATGACTTAGAAGAAAGAAGAGAGGTTACACTTCAAAGAATGGAAAATTATAAAAGAAGATTGGCGAAAGAATATAATAAAAAAGTGACATTGCGGAAATTTGTGGAAGGACAATACGTTCTACGGCAAATCCCGGAATACCAAAGGGATAAAAGAGCAGGAAAGTTTGCACCTACATGGGAGGACCTTATATTATACAATATATTGCGGGACAAGGATCATACCATCTGCGGAATATGGATGGGGAAATTCTACAACATCCTTGGAACGCACAATATCTCAAACCATATTATCCATGACCATCAATGCAATTCTACAGTTTGCGCTCATGAAAGGTAAAGCAGATTAAATGCAATTTATTTAGAAAGTCCAAATGAATATCTATGACTGTTGGATTTTTCGCTACAGAGATGCCTAAGATGACATTAACTATTGTATCAGGTACTCTCCACTTCAGGAAGTGCTTACAACTAGCAATGCAATTATACAACAATTCGGCTTCATACTAGGTAAAGTAGCAGAATATAATCTCTCTAGAAAGTCCATGTAAATGTTTATGAGTGTATAACTATTGGGTCTTTCGCTACAGATATGCCTAACATGACATTAATTGTTGTATCACTCTCCGTTTCAGGAGACACACTAGGGACCGCATCCTAATTTTCTCTTGGCTAGAGAGAAGTTAGATATGCGCTTCAACCCTCAATGTAACTCAAGGTACAAAATTTCCTTGCGGTTAATAAATTTACACTCATCAACTAACAATTAATATATATATTCTTGAATTTTTTGCAGGAATAAATATACAAAACAAAATAAAAAGTACAAATACAATTTGGAAGTAAAGAAAAATAAAGCAACGTAAAAGAAAGCTAAGGAGCGGGAACATCAGCTTCAAAAGGAGGATTATTCGGGACATCTTTGCGCTTGTAAATTTTAGGAAATCCATCAGCTTGTACTTGGTCAAGAGTATTGTTGACTGCTTTTGCAATTAAAACTCGAGTTTTGACTCTTAACCATGAAATATAATCTTTTCTCTTTTCAATTTCCATTTTGTACTGATTTACTTCGGTTTCGTAATTTTAGACTTTTGTCTTCCAAAATTATCTTCCCTCTCTCAGTAGATAAGTCCCGGACAAGGTTTTCATTCTTCGCAGCTTCATGTTTTAATTTATATTTAGCACCTTTAACTTTAGAAAATAAAAGCTCAAGTTGAGCGAGCGCTTCACTGGCCTTGGTAGAGGCAAGCTCTAGCTGAGTTTGCATTTCATTAACTTTGATATAAGCTAGCTTCAGCTGCTTATTGGGTTCTTCTATCCTAGTATTTGCTGCACCAAGCTCTCCCTCAGCCTTAGCAGCTCTTGCGGCTGCATCCTTAAACTTTTCTTCAAAAACTGAAATAAAAGTAACGGGTTAATCAATGCGGGAATAATATTAAATTTTAAGCATGCGGTAAAATAGGATACCTCTTGCGAGGGATTCGAACTCTACTAATTCACGACCCATTCCATCTTTGGTAATATCAAGAAAATCATATTCTCCCGAAAGCTTGCTATAATTGGCCTTGAGTTGTTCAAGATGTTGTTGACACTAATTTAACTCTGCTTCGTTATCTCGCAGACGATTCAATTTAGATGTACACCTTTCCACTTTTTTGTGTAGGAGGAAAATATCGCTCTCACGATGAAGAATAGAATCAGATAAATTACGGATTATAGCTTGAGCATCCGCAAGGGATTTTCCTTCAGCATTAGCCTCTGAAGCTGAGTTGTCTCTGTCCTCAATGAGCTGCGCTATGTACGAAGAAAGCTATGAATGATGATGCGATCTGGAACGGGAAAATCCCGCAAGAATATTCTTGCGTTCCACACAAAGCCTGCGGTTTTCTTTTTCCAATTTATCAGATATTACCTGTACTTCAGAATCGCAATCTTTAGCCGACTTCTATTTGCCTCGCTAGTTGCTCAATTCAATTTATCTACCTGGCTATATTTGGATCTAAATTATTTTGTCCCTACCACTAAAAGATAAAATAAATTTATTATAAAGAAAAATCAAAAAACCCTTATCCAACTATTTATGCTAATGACTAATATGTTTAATTAGTGTTAATTAATCATGTTAGTTGTAAATTAATTGTTTTATTTTTTTGAAATTAATTGTTTTTGATGAATAATCAAAACATAAAAAGATTGAGAAATTTTGATTTTTTTTGTAAGAACATCAACCAAGAATTTGTGGATGTTCATGCTCTCGTAAGCCGATTCTAGGTTGATGATCTTCACTAACGAAGAACATGAGGAATCGGCGTATACGGGTGCTCATATCGACCAATTGTTTGCCCAGAATCGTTGGATGTTCATGCACTTATCCACCGATTCTAAATACTCAAAAACAAGAGTTTTCTGTACACTTTTTCACCTAGAATCGTTGGATAAAACTATGGTCCCCCCCTCCCCCACCCCCA
>JAJJMC010009272.1:676233-790217 GCA_023531435.1 Papaver californicum | reverse complement strand
AGTTCGAGAATCGAACCTTTATTTACCACTATATAAAATCACATCAACGAGCAACCTCGGACATTAAACAATCGCACGCCAGGAAAAAAAAATAGAGAAATAAAAAGAAAAAGGGAAAGAAACCCATTGTTACGATGTGGTCAGGCCACATATTTAAAGTATGTGGCCCTTATTCAACTTTTGACACCTATTATAAATTACTTTTAAGTTAAGAAAATTCCTATTTATTTATATAAAAATAAAAATAGTTTTTCCTAAAAAATACCCCCTTTAAATTCACCGAATAAATAACGATTTTTAAAAAAATTATTTCATATTGCAAGACGTGTCACAAGTTAAAGAGGGGCCACATCGTAGCCGGACCGTGAGAGAGAATAAGAAACAAAAGACAAAATCCAAATATAACTTCCCAAATATGGAAAGATCAATATATTAGCAAGGAAAAGAAAACCAATCGAAAGCATTTAATACCACATTAGTAACACTTTAAATACAGCAACACAACCCTAAATTATCCGTCTTGATTAGCAATTACTGCACGACAGGTTTCAATCTCTTGGTCCAAATCCCTCATCATAAGCACAATCTCAGCGTATAATTGGTTAGTCATAAACGCCGGCTAACAACTTTATCATGAATACGATGGACATCACGATGGACCCAATCGGAAGCATGAGACTTCCGAACAATCTCAAGTGTTTCATGTTGCTCCTTCCAAGCAGCATGCATGGCAGCGCGATGGGCTATCCTATGAGTCATCAACACCTGTAATTCCTCCTTCATTACTAAAAGTCGTTGAAGTTCATCCCGCTTGTCAAGGGTGTCACAAGGACTATCACGGCGGCCATGGTCAGAGTATGCCCATGAAACCGCGACATGTTCTTGTAAAAAAAAAAGGAAAAAACGAGAGAGGAAAAGTATAAAAGTAGAACTATAGAAAGAGAAAAAAAGAACGAAGGCAAACAAGCGGAAACATGCCCAATAATCGAAAATTATAAGACAAGTAAGAACAGAAAGAACATTTAAATAGAAATAGATAACATACATAAGCAGGACACATGAAAGTAGTTATCCTAACATTTAATAATTACAAAATATAAAGGCCCGTAACACGAAGAACTCAAAGAAAATTGTATGTACGATAGATATCTTGGTCAAGTCTCCAACGCGTCTCGGTAGCCTCCATAAGAGCTTGCTCGGCAACATTCAATTTATCATTCGCCAAGCCATGGAAATAATAAGCAGCCTCAAGAGCAACGGCAGGGAGCTCACGAATCGGAAACACATGATAGATAATATTAGCATGATACCATCGATCATGAACCTCATTACAGGCGATACGCGTTTCCTCCCATCGCGTTTCTGTATCAATACGAGCTTCAAGAAGACCTTCCAGTTTTTGTTTCAAATTACGAATGAGAGCAGCAACTGCTAGATAATCCATCAAGTAGGAAAATATTATGAAATAAGAGGATACAAGTCCTATTTATAAATACCATTAGTGAGTAAACACAACCGCAATAAATACAAAAAAACGCATAAACATACCCATAATAAATACCATAAATGTTTAATAACCATCAAATAAGTACCACACCATCATAGGTCTCAAAAAAAGGAGAAAAGAAAGAAAGAAACTCATCATCATCCAGGGCAATGGAGAGTGAAAGCAAGGAAGACAGCCAAGTCAAAGAAAATAACAACATATTACAATACTTCCAGCAATAAGAAATCAAGCCTCCTCTTCGAAAGTGGCCAAGTCTTGTTTCTTCTTCTCAAGATCCTCTTGCACCTGATCTACTATGGCATTAGCCTGTGTAGCCGCTTTGGTAGCATCAAAGACAGCCGAGAGGAGTTTGTTCAAAGAGGTCTTCTTCTCTGAAGCCGATCGCGTCGAGGCTTCGATGTACTTCTCCAGTTTGGCAATCTCGGACGAGAGATTCTTGCGCGGATCATGTTTACCTTTGACCGTGTTTAGTAGCTGGTCCAGCCACGCGACAGGGAATTACAGATCCATGGTCGTGAGAATCGAAGTCTCCTACTCTTTAAGCTTGTCGGAACTAGGAGGAATATCACCAACACGGGAAAGCCCTTCAGCATCTTCGAGTAGATCCATGTTCATGAAACCCAAAGTTTTCATTCTCTTAATAATGCTCGTCTGCTCTAAATGGTCGCTCCGCTCTAGTATATGTCTATAAGTAATAACCAGATTAGAAGGAACCCAGAAGCTATGAACTAGTCTATAAGACTTATCCGCTCCAGCTTTGTCAGCACTCACGACTATAGGAAAACGAAATTTATGATCTTCCGGCATAACCAAAAATGTGGTTGCATCTACCTTCACGGGTGTGATATGCATTTAATTTATAAATTTTTACCGTCTAATTTATATTTGCTGGTACTTGATTCTGTACTAATTATAGTATTTTATGTTTTTATAGGTGGTTCGTATAAAATTCAAAATATGAGGTAAACACGGCTAAAAAGGATAATTGGTAGACTTTCTTTGGACATATAGGAGTTGGCGAGAAAAGTCTAATGTATAGAGAAAGTGGAGGTCTTCTAGCTTTTCTTTTTGGTGTACAGTAACCTAGATTAGAAGCTGGTTTGGTAGCATTGAAAGTGAGACGTCCTCTGTTTCTGTTGGTAGTAGCATGTGAACTAGAAACAAAGAAAGTTGGACATAAAAGAATAAGGTTGAATTGGTAATGTGGTTTGACGTGATTGGTAGTAGGTTGATCAGTCAGAGTAAAAGATAGAAGAGGACAGGCAGTGAAAGGTGTTGGCTACTGTTGGATAAGAGTAGGGAGTGGAGTTGGTTAGTCTTGTGAGCAATTGGTGTTGCTGTTTGGTAAAGCACTCGGTGAAGTGGAGGAGTTAGTGGTGTGGGGATAGACTAGGTTTTCTTTGGGAAACCGAGTATAAAAGGGAAAGAGGCAGGCTATGATTAGAGGTGGTGAGGTTGATTGAAAGAAGGGAAAGAAGGACTATTGGGTGATAATTGGCTAGGTTGTTGACCGAGTATAACACGTGAAGGGAGAAAAAGTTATTAAAGAAGAAAAAGTAAAAACTGAGTGAGGGGTCTTCTATTTCGGTGGACATGATGGAGTAGGTGTACAGGTTGGGCTAGGTGATTGGCTAAGAAAGAAAAAGAGGTATAAATAGGAAAAGACAAAGTCTGAGAAGGGATCATCTTTTTCTTAGAGTTTTCTTTTTTTAGGCTTTTGGGTGGCGGACAGGGAAAGAAGGGGGAGAGACATGAGGGCAGGAGAGACAAAGAAGGAAGGCTGCGTCATTAGGTGTACAAGGAGAGAGGTTAGTAGGTGGTTTAAAAGTACTGATAAGGAGAGAGAACATGGAGTGTATTGTGCGTCTGGGTTTGGAGGTGTGGAAGAGACAACAGAGAGCAGAGCTAGGCATCAGGTAGAGAAGAGTGATTTCTTCTGATATGTTCTTCTGGGTTGGAAGATGTACTGGAGAAGAAAGGACATTGCACGCTTTTTTTTTAATTCTTTCTCTCTATTCATGTTAATTATTTTTTATGGATTTTAAGAAATCCATCCCCATGTCTTGCTAATTAATTTGTAGCTAGGGTTTTATGTTGAAACCATTTAAAGTATTAGACCAATTGAATTGATTATTTGGTACAGACTATTATGATTTGAATAGATTAATTCTTGATTTTGATTTATTGATTTAATGATAAAATTAGTTGTTGCTTTCACCAGTTTTGTACAATACAGTAACCTATGCGCAAAATTAATAGGATAGCAATTATGTTTGTCTAGTTATATGATATTTCATGCTTGGGTTAAATCCTTAGATGGGGCATGCTTAGAAGAGCCAGATATTATTTGTGAACCTATAATTAGTTTTGTATTATTTTCTCGCTAACACAATTAGATGATGTATGCATGAGACTTAGAGCTTTTGATGCGCCATGCTTAGGGTGTCTCAGTGATATTTACGACTCTAATACATATAATAGGTGATGTTGATAGAACGAACAATAGATGAATATTTAGGAGTTATGTTTCACTTCAGTAATTAAATAGATTTAGTGGTGGATATTGAAAACTCTGGTTACTGTTTCTCCCATTTGATTTATTTTATTAGTTTAGTTTATTTTATTTGTTTTAATTTTATTCCAAAAAATCCAAAAATATTGTTTTTAATTAGTTGATTAGAGATATTAATTGCAGTATTGTCCCCGCTCCCTGTGGGTTCGACCCGTACTTGCCGTTGTCTGCATTTTAGACACCGTGCGATTGCGGTTATTTTATATAGGGTTATAAAATCCTATCAATTTTTGGCGCCGCTGCCGGGGAGCGGTTGTGGAATATTGTAATTAATATTTTTGATTTTCTAATCATAGTTTAGGTTTTTATTTTATTTATTTTTATTTTTGTATATATTTTTATTTTTATTTTAGGATTTTTAGTTCTATTTGACTTGTTTTGTGTTTTAGTATCTCTTTTCAGGTAGTTTTTCGAGGATGGTGACTCTTTTGCAGGAGATGACTCTTTTGCAGGAGACGTCATCTAAGATGAGACTGAGGGAATATATAAATCGATCACGGCATAATGAAGTTCTTGCTTCACCTGAGGTAAGTGAAGAATCACCTCTAATGATATATGAGAAGTATTATAAACACAGACCTCTTAGTTTGGAACAAAGATTGAGAGTTCTGGAATGCCAGAGATTATATGCTGATGATGATCAGTCTTGTAGTGACTCTCTGTTCCAAACAGAACATATAGATGACCCTATGGATGATTGTGTAGATGATTTGCCTAATTCCATAGATGAATCTATCTTACAAGATCATTCACCTGGCTTAGAGGTTGTTTCTAGACCCCTAGACTTCCAAAAATTACCTAATCTAGGGTTAGAATTGTGTGATTCTCAAGTTTTGTTGGATCATTTTGCATCCAAATACCCAGAGGACTTGCTTGTTCCTGACATTGTGCACGAACGATTAATATTTCCCCAATCCCAATTTTATCCCCATATTATGTTCTTTACGCACTTCCAAGTGTAGTAAAAACTTGGTTTGGGGTAATCCCTTATTTTTGATAGTTTTCAGTGTCGCCGTGTTGCCATAATATAAGTGTGAAACTGTCATTTGTATATATTGTATTTTGGGTTGATCCCCAAATTTTCAGGTTGTTAGTGTATGAGGATCCTTTCTGTACATATCCAGTAGGTAGATTTTTGTTTTCTTGTTTTTATTTTCTTTTTAGACTTTTTGTTCTTATTTTTATTTTATTTTCAGTGTTCTTTGTTATTACTATCGTTTGATATGTGTTATAGAGAATACTGCTTTTCTTGCGTCAATTAGGTGAGACGTTCCAATCCCTTCTCTTTGATTTACATTTGTTTCTCTTATTTATATTTATTGCACACCATTTTAGGTTGCACGGTTTAAAACATTGAGGACAATGTTAAATTTAGGTTTTGGGGTAGAGTTTCCGAAAATTGATGCCAATAAAGAAACTCCAAAATTTAGAAACTTGTGAATTATTCAGGATGACACTAACCATTCTAGGTAGATGGAAACATAACTCTTATCTATAGGAATTAGTGTGCCCATCTAAATGGTCTATTCATATCTGGATGCACTCAGGTGTTAGAAATAACATGATAATCATTGAACAAGCATATCTCGGAATCATCGTAATCATATCACTTTCTATTTTAATTTTTGCAATTTTATGTTTCTCTAAGTGATTTGGTGGGACCCTAGTATTTCCATAAGGTCATAGCTCGGATGCATTAGAATTGACACTTTGATAGCAATATGTGTGTGTTTTCCCTGTTTCCGTCGCCTAAGTAAGCGTGGAATGCAGGATCCATGGGAACTATCATGTAATATGCTGAAAAGGAGCATGCGCTTAGATTCAAAAGATCTAATCATGTAGTCGTGGAAAAAAAAGAAAAAAAAATTATTATGTATATAAATAATAGTAATAAAAATAAAAATAGGAACATCCGAGCCGGAATTTATACTAATATTTTGGGAAACACCGTTCACCTTTGTCAACATATGCATCATTCATCATTTCTGTATTCATATTCTAATCTATCCTTGTGTTTGAATTTGATTGATTTCGAGCAATGTGAATTATATTCAATTTTGGATGTTCAATGATTATTTGAGAAGAGTTCGGCATTCATATATGAATTTTAGTGCGCTGAATACAAAGTCGTGTACAACAATTAGATTCATACAGGGTAATGATTCTTATAGTCGAAGAAATTAGTACGCCAACTAAATAGCTTGTTTAGTGTTTATCCTCAGTTAGGGCTGTTCATGGCCGGTTTCGGTTCGGTTTTGTGCCAAACCAAAACCGAAACCGGCAAGGTCGGTTTTCCTAATAATTCCATAACCGTTCTGTTTACCGTCGGTTCGGTTTTAGTCGGTTTTCTCTCGGTTTTGGTTTTTTCCAACGGGTTTCGGTTAACCGTTTGGAAAACTAAAATTCAAAAAAAATCAAAAAAATCAAAAAAAAATCATTCTTCATTAAACCATCCAAACGATTAAGCAATTCAAACAAATAAAATTCTAGCAATCTTAGAACACAAACACATCCAAAATATCCATTCTTAAAGACAAAATACAATATTTTTCTTCACGAAATTGTTGCTGGATGTTGCTACTGGATGATGCTGCTGCTGCTGCTGGATGCTGCTGCTGCTGCTGCCTAATTTTGCTGCTGCCTGCTGCTGAAAATCCTGGCTGCTGCTGCTGAAACTGCTGCATGTTGCCTGATGTTGCCGAAACTGCTGCTTGCTGCTGCTGAAACTGCTGCCCAAAAATTGCTGTTGAAACTGCTTCTGAAACTGCTACCCAAAAATTGATGTTGCTTCTGCTCAAAAATTGTTGTTGTTGTTCAAAAAAAAATCATGTTGTTGTTCAAAAAAAGCTCCAAATGACCAACAACTTTAGGTAAAATTATTATTAGAGAGAAAGAAAGAAATGAAATACCTTTGTACAACAGCCACAGGTCCACAATTACATTAATCCTCATCCTCCTCTATTATATGTATAAACTTGGACTTAGAGAGAGTGTCCAAAAATTATACAAACAAATGTACACATGAACAATTAGTTAGATAGCGAATATCCAAAAACTCTACAAATAAATAAATAAATAAAATAATACTTAACTTCTTCTGTTGAATCCAAGGTAGAAATATCAAGATCAATTGGCGTCTTCAACCAATTTTGAGTACAAATCAATGCCTCAACTTTAGTGGGAAGTAAAAAACTACGATCGTGAGCAACCCCAATATGTGGCAACCACATTTCTGTGTAGAGTCATCACTGTATGTAGCAACCACATTTCTGTGTGGATGGTGAGCAACCCCAATAACATCCTTCTCATGAACCTGTCAGCAAAAAGTAAGAAAAAAAATTAAAAATGAAACCAAGGAGATTTACGTAATTTATATGCAGATTTATTGGTAAAAAGATAAGGTTTATACGGAAAATAATCTATTATTTGCGAATAGTGAACTACAAGGAATGGTGATAGTGAAAATTTGGAACCATTATGTGGAAGAGTGAGTGCATATATATGTACCTTCATTAGATGGGAAGCAATACATATTTCTGTATATAAATTATAGACATATAGTTAGTAATAAATTATATAATAGCAAATGTTTTGTGGTTCCTAAAGAGCTCTCAAACTAATACGGACTTTTGGACAGTATATATTTTGTTGGAGTCATAGGCAAAACAATGAAAAGCCTATTCAATGATGGATCCATAGCAGGACATCACTCCTATATGGGGACTGTAGGATAAGCATAAAATAAAATAGTGAAAGTACTTGTCTTCTCCTACACAATATATCCATTCTCCTTTAGGAGATACACATGCAGCAACAAAATCTCCACCTTCTCTCTTACCGGATGAGAAACTCTTTACAACCTACAAAGAAAAGCATTAACCATGTCATACCCCGATTTATCAAAAGCAGAAACAAAAATGTTCTGCATGGGCTTCACAGAAATGATATTGATTGCAGTATTGTCTCCGCTCCCTGTGGGTTCGACCCGTACTTGCAGTTGTCTGCATTTTAGACATCGTACGATTGCAGTTATTTTATATAGGGTTATAAAATCCTATCAGGGTGTATCCAGGGAAAAGTTATCCTCAGTATGTCACGCGCATTTCGCACCGTTTCTGACGTTTGAAACACCATTTTTGAAGCCGGAATTGCTAGGCGTTTCTTAATGTTCTAAAAGAAAGAATAAGGGTAAAGAAATGGTGGAATTGTTACCTCAGAAAGTACCGGATTGGGAGAAGGTGTTCGAGCGGGAGAAGGTTTACGAAGATCGAGGGAGAAGAAGAAGAATCCGAAGACGAGTCGGAACCACTAGTGGAACCTAATATATATATATATACATAAATAAAAGAAACAAAAACACAAATACACAATAAGACAACCGAATAGACGTATAAATAAGATAAAAAAACCAAACTAAAAAGGACAAATATGAAATAAATAAGGTGACACGTGAAAAGCAAAGATTACCAAAAGCAGAAGGATTCTCGTCAGAAAGCACATGGCCTCGAGATGTACCAATTTGGGAAAGAAAGGAACTTCCATGACTGGAACTAAGCAAACTGGTAGGTGTTTCACAAGGTTGATCCCTAGATCGAGAAGTAGTAGCAACCAGAGGATTAAAAGAGATGATATTTACATGAGGAGAGATGAACCCACCACTGTGTATCAAATCAACACCTAAGTTATGCATACGCAAACAGAATAAGGGGACGAACTTTTAACAACTAGGGTTTTAAACTGTAATGAAGATATGGAAAGGTATATGCCGAAGGGAGCGTACGAATACGCGGAACCTATAAAATCCATGTGTTGCTTCTAGCCTTTTTAGCCTACGATGAGGTGACCACTCATACCCAGGAATGTTAAAAAAAAACAGAGAGACAACAACAAAAAAAACAAACAAAAAAAAAATTATGAGCACAAGACATACCTATACGGGAGAAAGGCTAGGAGTTGATTTGGGGACTTGAAGCTTAGCCGGATTTTTCCTCGACAGAGGCGGAAGTATCAATCCTTTATTGGATTCCTTTCTCAACTCGTCACTGGCTGAAGAAGTCTAACTAGGAATCAAGGGGGGCAGTGGACGACCTTTTGATCCCAGCATAAGACCCCGTTCTTTCGCTACCAGGGCATTCAACTTGATACGACCCGATGCGTGTATTAACTTAAGATCATCTGGGGATAACTCAGGCGGCTGAAATGGAAGTAGTAAAAGGAAATCTAGAGCTTTCCAACAGACTTCCGTATGAAACGAATACCAGTTGGGAGAAATAAAAAGAGCACGCGTTGGAGAAGGTTGAAGGGAAGAGAAATGAATTAATGAATCAGATAGTCGTGCCTCTCCTATGATAATAAAACGATCGAAGTTGTTTCCGACATTGTGATCTTTGGTAGAAAATGGGCGCAGGATAGGGTAATGGACCCCTTGTTCGAATCCTAGCTGGCGAGCCACCCGATCGGAATTATAAGACATCACTATGAAGTTACCCAGATAAAATCCAGGGAAATAACCAGGTAACACGGCCATGACTGAGTCAAAGTCGTCAACCGTCAGAACATGTGAAGAATCCAGAATCACATCCTCAACCTCTATAGTAAAATCATAATGGAGAGAACTAGAACGACCATCATGATAAGTAAAAGGCTTGAATTCGTTAGCAATATCCATAAATTTGACAAGGGTATTCTTGGTAAATCTCCCCTTCCCACGCCAAAGGGACATGCACGGGTAGTAGTAGTTGGTGGGAACCGTTTCAACCGTACCATCCTCTCTCATGACCTTATCTTCACGACGAATATCTAAAGCATTAACCGGGGGGCGTATTTTGGAAAGTGATCTTATGCCCAAGCTTGAAGAAAATTCGCCGCAACAAAGGTCTCAACTTCATGATAATCGTCTACCATGCGGATGTCTTCACAAAGGAGGTCTAATCGGCGATATAAACCGCCCAAGAACGTGGGAGCTAAAGGGAAAGAGATACCTCGTGACATCACCACGTCTATTGGCACAAGATCATCTTTGATGGTATGGCGAGGAATGTTTTCAAAAATTTCATGACAAATCCAATAGAGGAGAAATACCGCTAGTTCAGCGCGGGGATCTTTTTCCTTGCGGACAGGAGAGCCAACTCCTCCACCAGTAAAATCTGAAGCCTAATACCTAACTCACAGAGGAAAAGAAGCGTGTTTATTTACCTTAACATCACCTGGAGGAGTTTGTCCTCGAACAATTTGACCCGATTGTGAAGCAGCAGAATCCTTCATAAAGTCGGCCATCATTTTCTCACCAATCAGACAGGTCGAGGCACATTTGTACTTGTTATCAAAGCCTTCCGTCGCCTTATGGAAGCCGAGGTTACTATAGACTTCCTTTTATTCGACTTCTTTGATTCGACAATGCTCCTCTCTACAGGACGAGTATCATTTACTCGGGAGTTGTTCCTCTTCCTTACTGCAGCTTCTCGGTATTTACCTTTACAATCGATCAAATAAGCACACAAAGCATATCCGAGTCGTTCATTATATCATAAATGGTCGATTAATGGTATAGGTGAGGCCCATGAACCGGCAATCCCATAAGGGAAATAACATCTTCTAACACTGGAGCCGCCTCACCCCAGGCGAAAAAGAAAGTATGAATCTGAGATATCCAACGAGAATAAAGATGGAGCATAGCGCTTTTGCATTTAGAAACCACGCGATAAAGAGATGCTTCTATCGCATCATTTGTCCCTAAGGTGCAGGGTGTGGCCAAGTGATCAGAACTAGAACGAATTTATTTAACCCAGGACTCCCAGAAAGATGAGGTTTCCGACGAAGAACAAGAATCCACAGTTGGAAGATGATAATCCTCGCGTTGGGTAGTCATACGCGGGATCTTTTAAAAAAAAATGGAGAAATGACTTGCCTTCCTCGGGATGCATAAATTACTTAGGAGGGGAAGAGAAGGGTAACACAGTCGGGTTGGTGAGGCAAGAGTCGAGGTAGTCGTCTGTAGGCGTAATCTGCGTACCATCATCGAAGGTCTCGGGTCTCATAACCCTTTATAAATCTCAGTTACCAAGAATTTCCTACATAGAGTAAGAGACTCCGTCATTAAGCGGAGGAAGGCAATCATCATCAGAATTTCTGGTAGATTCGGCTTCCGCCTCGCTTTCTGTTTTTCCCGCTTCGATCCTCATCTTCTCCGCTTCTTCTTCTTCTCCCGCCGAAGAGTGTTCAGAGGAATCGTCTGACATTAAGGACAACAAGAAGAGAGGACGCGTATAGTAAAAGGAAGGTAAAACTGTAAAGAGAAGTCTTGAAAATATATAGTAAAGACTCTTAATTACAGAGTTAAGGATAGGGAAGTTAATCAAAGGGTTGTAACCGCTAGAAGGTTCAAAAGATGATGGGACACGTCATACCAGGGGATAATTAACCGTCATGCGTGCTTAGAGGCGAGTGCAAGGGAGTTAGCCAAGAAGAATTACTCTCATCATGCGTGAGTTGACTATTGGGCCGTCCAACGGTTAATCCAATAATCAGGGGACTAATGTTGATACCTGAAAAATGACTACCCATTGATAAGGGGAGCCATTTCTACTAGATGGGCTCAGATCCATGATCGTATGAAAACTTGGGACTAAGCCCAAGTTCTTGGGAGAATATCCATGGAAATATGAGGATGAGGAGGGAATAAAAGGATAAGTTGAGGGTAGAATTGAAAAGATGACACTTTGGTAATACTAAGAGGTTTGTGAGGATATGCGTGAGATAGAGATGAAAAGGGAAAGTCTATAAAAGAAAAAAAGATAGTACTAAAAAATGATCTTCTCTCTCTGACCAAAGAATGAAAGGTGTAGTCCTTGATGTGAATATGATTAGTCTCACTTTTATGAAATTACCCCAAAACAGTGTTTGACATTTAGTAGACATGAATCCGAATATGCATTATTTCAAAATAAAAGATCTGAAATTGATTTAAAAGGATAACAATATCTTCATTTAAAAAGGTGGCTGAGAAATTAACATAAATCAGAAACGAAATAGCTTAAATCCATGGAACTTATTTATACAGTTAGGTTTTAGTTTTACCTGTTGACGAGCAGATCTAACTAAGTCAGAAGAAAACGAGCTAGCTTTGGATATCTAACAAAAATCAAGGATGAACTCAAGATTCAAATCTTAAATTGAATGAAATCATACGAAAAATGAAAATAAATAATTCCAATATCAATTTGTTAGGGATACGAGGATTTCCGTAAACAGTGGTAGTAACATCTTTAAGTTGGGGTAGACGGCGCATTGAGCATCACAAATGTTATATGGCCAACGCTAATACATAAGACCCAACACTGAACTCCAAGGAAGAAGAAAAATGTCAGGGTTTTTTATGATGTAGCTTTTCTAGTGTTTGTGTGTTGAAGTCCACTAACCTCCATTAGAAGAGCTCCAATAGTATAATATGTGGGTGGTACTAACTAGACTAATATCCAAATACTAAATTAGAACCTAGACAAAGCAAGATTATGAGCAGACACAAAGGGAAGCAAACATCAATTTGCTAATTTAACCAAGTAAATTAAAAACTAAACCTAACGAAGCATATTAATATTGAACCGAATGCCTACAGTGTGTATCACAGTTAACCACGCTGTATACATAGGTAAGTGTTTTATCATATCTCAGTCTTGCTAACCTAATGAATCCTAAAGACATCAAATTCTAAAGTTCTCAGAGATTTACATGAATCCCCAAATTTATTGAATTAAAATAAACCATCGCTAATTGCACTCATACAACTACGGACATCGTACAGTCCAAAATTCAAACTAAATTTTCATACTTTTCCTCCAAATTGTAAACCTTAATAACACAAAAAAATAATCGCGGCTTAGATTATCATATATTTAATGATCAATTCCAAATAATAGATGAACAAGATCAAATCCCAGTGTTAACGATCATAAAAATAAAAATATAAAATGAAATATTTATTGTCGAGTAATGTAATCTGACTTGATGGATGAAATTGATGCTAAAAGTTCAGGAAGAGGTAACGGTTTCGTAACCTCAGAATCAATAACTTCTTTCGCTTTAATTCTAAGATCTTCAACCATCATCTTGAAACAACTCTACAGTTAAATTGAACAAAAAACTTAAAATTAAAAAAATAAACCCTAAAAATAGATATAGAATAACAAAATGTTTTACCAAAATTGTTGAAACTGAATAAAGATGAACAATTATGTTCATATTCGTGTTAGAGATAGACTGACTGAAGAAGATGAAGGAATGTATGGAATAAGATTATATTCTGTTATGAGGGGCACTTTCTCCTTTGAAAAAACTTGTTTTGAACTGAATTGTTTAGAAAAAATTAACCCCGTTATAAAAATATGAAATTAGGACTAGAGAGTATAAAGATGTAGGTGACAGTCTGACAGAACTAGAGAGTCTAAGAGCGTCCACAATGGCTGGACCATTTCACAGACTAAAGAGTAGAAGTAGTCTTTAGTCCGGAAATGAGAGCCACAGCGGGACGATCATAGATAGTCTTTAGTCCCGAATATACATTGTTGCTGAGTAAATCTAGTCTTTTTTCTGGAATAAACTTGGTCTAGTCGAGCGGTGGCGTAGGCGTCCGCCTGATGGTAAGCGGCTGTGTAGTGAACCGCTTGATGCCAGGCGTTACACTAGAATAACGCTTGAAAACACGGGCGGTAACCAAATCTCCGCCTGATCAAGCGCTAACATAGGACTACGCCTGATGGAGCGAGCGTCTAGGATCACGCCCACTAACAGGCGTAACGCTAGAATACCTCCCTATTGGAGCGTAACCCTAGGATACCGCCCATATCTAAATGTCATGCTAAGGCACCGCCCAATATGGAGCGTGCGTCTAGGCGTCCGCTAAGTTCTAGGCGCGCCCCTAGGCGTCCGCCTGGCTAATTTTCCTGATTTTATTACCGTTGATCAACGGCTATAATTTGTATTCTGATACACCTATAAAAAAGGAATTTATATCTCTCATTCCCATTTCAAACCCAAAGCTTTTACATTTCATAGAAAATTTATAATCTCTCGTTTTCATAATTATGACTGACGAAAATTTAGGCGTAATGCAGAGAATTTTACCGTAGAGGAAGATTTATCTCTATGTCGAAACATAGTATTATATTATCCAGCAAGGGGTCATGAACGTCAGATGAATGGTTCAATGAGCATGGAATGGTTAGAACATATCCATGCTAACTTTTGTAATGAAACCGGTAACCCCAATAACTGGAACAAAGCAGGCCTTTTTTTTCGATATATATGGAAATCACAAGGGCAGTACTAGAATTTTCTTCTTTAACCGCTAAGGTGAATAAAAGAATAATTAGGAATGAAACTGATGATGAAGTTGTTGCCAGATCTCTGGATAAGTTCAGATTTCAGGTACCAACCTCATTTCGAGATCCTAAGGGTGATAGAAGAATACAATCCTTTTGTGTTGATTATTCTCCGAAGATGTGAAGAACGTCTCCCCGGGCGTCATACGACCCGTTGAAGGTTGATAATAGGTTTGCTTAAGTGTTTAAGTGTAATCCACTGATTTATTTTATTTCATTTCCTTTAATGTTACGCGATGTATGCCTTTTCGATTCAATGAAATGATTTTACGTTCAGCTGTTTTACAAAAGCAATTAACTAATGAAATGTGGCCATCTATTAAAATATATTGATAATCCATGAGCTAATAAGTAGAGTTAAACTCACTTTCCCAGGCATCGCGGCTGCACTTAGCATGTGCAGCAAGCCTTTAAACCCCTAGGTGCCACTAACGGCCGAGTTGTGTCTCGGGCGGGTTTACAAGAGATTTACCCACAAAACCTATCCAGATGATTTACAAATTTTTATTCCTCACCAAAACCTGACCATAAGTGTTCGATCAAGTCATTTCGCAAACGAATATGAGTATCTTTGTCGAATACTGCACTTCGGCGCTGGTCCACTCTCATTCTCGAAAGTTCAGCAGTGTTGTGTCTAGAAATATTTACCGGTGCACCGTGGCTGCGTTGATCATACTCATGCGGGAAATCACCGGGTAAACACTCATCCTCCACTATCATATTATGTAGAATGATTACAGTTTTCATTATATATGCTAGTACGTCAGGATTCCACATTCGTGCTGGTTGCTTGATGATTGCAAATTGATTTTGCAATACGTCGAAGCCTCGTTCTACATATTTTCGGCAACCCTCTTGCATAACAGAAAATTTTTATTTCTTCTGGGAATCTGGATGTTTAATCGACATCACAATAGTAGCTATGTCCGGGTATATTCCATCACCAAGATAATACCCCATATCGTACTGATGTCCGTTGATAACAAAGTTCACAGCCGGTGCTTTCCCGTTGATAAGCTTTTTGAAAATATAAGAACGGTTCATCACATTTATATCATTGCTAGAACCAGGCATACCAAAAAATGCATGTCAAAACCACAGATCATATGACACCACTGCCTCCAGGATAATACTTGCACTACCTTTGTACACAGTGTAAGCACCTGATTCAGCTGATGGATATTTATCCCATTTCCAGTGCATGCAATCAACACTACCCAGCATCCCCGGAAATCCCCTTTCCTTGTTCTCAGCAAGAAGCAGTTCAACATCACGCTTAGTTGGTGTGCGCAAATATTCTTTCTCGTACAGATGCACTATCGTCTTACAAAACCTACGAGTTGCTTCCAAAACTGTGGTTTCTCCGATCCGTAAATACTCATCTATTGCATCTGCCACACATCCGTAAGCTAACATTCTTATTGTTGCAGTAATTTTTTACTGAGGGGTTAATCCAAGAACACCACAAACATCTTTTTTTTTGAACAAAATAATTATTTACAGCTACGACATCTCCCAATATACGGTTGAATAATTCTCGCCGCATTCTAAATCTTCTACGAAATACATGAGGAGGAAACGTCGGGTTTCTGCAAAAGTAATGTTTTCATATAAGTTTTGCACTGTCCTCACGCTGTCTTGGTATTGTCATACGAGTATGTTGCCAGTTCATACTTGAAACAATGAATCTCGTAGTGACTGCTTGGTTATTTTGGCTCAATGCAAGTAAACCTTCGTCTGATGAGTACAAACTATTGTTATCATCATCACACGATGAAGAAGAAGAAGAAGAATGAGGAGGAGGAATAGAAGAAGAAGAACCATAGTACTGATTGTTATTTTGATAGTATGCCATTTGCTTTTTGATGTTTGTATTTTTCGTTTGTATAATTTGAGAACCGAGTGTTCAATTTATAGGCAAATTAAGATAAGATTTTGAGTTTTGATATAACCAAACACGGTTGGTATTTTAATGCAAAAACAGATTTGAGACAAGTGGGGTGAACAGACGCATCAGAGATATGAAATGTCGGTTGACAAGACAATACCAAATGACCAAAACGACGAAGAAAAAAAAACAGAGTTCTGAATTGACAATACGAAACAGATATAAAGGACAAAAGAAAAAATTATAAATATCTTAGGAGATGACAACAGAAAGCAGGTAAAAGACAACGATAATGTAAGAAAAGTAATTTGAAAATGACGATCCCTGACCCATGGTGTTCCACATCGGTGGTGGCATATTTTGAGCATACGTGCCAAACCCAATGGGTGGTTGTTGATGACGAAAATAGGAAAGATGTGAGTTCAAAATGCTCACATCATTTTGTAGACCCCGTATTTATGCATTTTTCGCCATGAAAAAGTCCATCCTCTCCTTAGTTTCATTTAACGTAAAGTTATGAAACTCTTGCGTAAAATCAGCATAATCTTGAACTAAACCATAAGCCTCGACCTGTTATGAAAAAATAAAAATCAAATTCTCAACCATTACTATATACTAAAATCAAATTTACAGTGGTTTGTTGTATACTTACGTATGACAATTATTATTGAGGCGGAATAGGTACATGTTCACGAGGACGTTGGATGTTGTGTTTAATACGGTCACCAGCATAACCGTACGTTTCAACCTCCTAATCGACTTTGGTGGCATATTTCTGCAGGTTAGTTACATGTCTCCAATACTCCATATACAGATCATAGTTAACGACACATACTAATTCACTTGCAGGGAGCAGACAGTTTTCGCTCATCCCCTCAGCATCGTCGTTGCTCAAGTTGGAAATACGACTAGGCGGGTTGCTAGGAACGTCCCATGTTTGATGCTACTGCCTCCAACACCGATCTCCGAGATACATGTTATTAGAAAATTACAATAAACAAATAAACCAATCAATTAACCGAAAATTACAATTACAATTCAAAGAAAATAAATAACATTCCAATGGAAATAAATTATAAAATCACAGTCCCTAGCCAAGAGAATATAACCCTTTTCTCTGAGAGCTCTATTGCTTTCCGTCCAATTTCAGAATCCAGGACCATGATCGCAGATTCCCAAGGTTGCCAGGTCACATCGTCTATAGACAACTTATTCAGAGAAGTCCTTGAACGAACAATATCAGTACTCTTCCTCTGTGTTCTCGTCCACCGAGAAAATCTAGGCCACATTGATTCACTTTCAGGCGTTGGGTTCTTTGGCCAATAAATGCCCAGATATTCTTACCCACAAAACTAGAATGTCATGACAACCAATAGAATAAATAACTGAGCAACAAATTTTTTTTTTTAAAGAATAATAAATAAGACTAAGATATTTACCTCCAATATTTGAAAGGGTCCGGCCAATGACTTTTGTCCCCTGCCAGATGCGGCGAGACCGGAATACAATTTTGAAAATGCAGCACTACCCCAGTCATAATCGTTAACTGCCTTTAGATCCTCAAAAACAGCTAATCATCCAACATCAATATAGTTTTTTTGCATTAGAATGACCCAAAACATACATATAGAAGGCTCTGGCCACTCTATCATCAAGTATGCTATCATCGTTAGCCGCAACCAACGTTTGTGGATCAAAATGTGTGCCCAAAATGCAATCGTAATTGCATATGAAACCCAATGGTTGGGAATATGTTTTCTTCTACAAACCTCACTATCTTTAATTTCAGGAAAAATATGCGCCCAGACATATTCAAATTGGAACTTCTCCGAGTCATACGGAATAGGACTACCAATACCAATACTAAGTCCGGTCAACATTACCAAATCAAGGGATGTGAACCCAAGCTCACCAAACGAGAAGTGAAAAGTGTTTGTGGTATCCCAAAAACGCTCAACAATGTAGTCAATAAGTGAATGTGATGAATCTACTACATCCATGGTAAGTAATCGGTCACATCCTCCCTTTTCAATAATATATTTGACCATAGGGCTATGTTTAACAATACATGCATAGGTCTGAAGGACCGATTTGAGGGAACCACGATGTGAAAACTTGAATTTGGCGTCACTTGAATACGTAATATTGGTGGAGGCGTGACCCTCAGTATCTTCCACAATTGTATAGTTATCCAACCCGGGAACCTCTACCCTTTCTTCAGTAATACGGTCTTCATCTGAATCCTGGACAATTTTAGTCTTCTTGGCCCTCTTCTTTCGACCAACGAATCTGGACGTCAAACTGCTCGACATCTGGCCAAACAGTTCATACAACATTGAAAATCAAGAGTAATCCTCACAATGCACAAAGATAAAAATCTACATTAATCAATAAACCAAGGAAAAATATAATAATTTCATAATTACAAAAGTAATTATCTAATTAGATAATGTACCAACATACAAAAATCAAACATTCTTGAACAAAATTCATCATTCACAAAATACTCCAATATCAAAGCCTCAATTGTACCAAAAATCATCAAAATTCCTCAATTATATAATTCCATACACATAGGTTTTAAAACATAAACATTCCTAATTCTAAAATTTTCAAGACAATCTAGTCAATTCATCATAAAATTAACCACAACCAACTCAAATTAAACAACAACTTAATCAATTCTATCTTTAATTCAATAAATTATCATCAATTTTTTATACCCAATTTACAACATCCATAAACCCTAAAAATTATCCCAATCCCATAATTACAATTTCTAAAACCTAAATATCTCTATTTCATAATCATATGTCTAATCATTCAACATATATAAACCAATTTAATTAAAAAAACATAATCTAAATTTAATTTACAAAACAAATATAATTTACAAAAATTAAAAAAAATTACCTTGATTGCTAATACCGCTTGGATGTTTGAAAAGAGATTGAGCGGAGCCTCAAAAACGTAGGCGGGTCTTTGGGGGATCGTTAGTGAAGAATAGGGTTCACAAGAGGAGGAGGCGGAAGAGGGTTGCACTACAAAAGATTAGGGTTCAGGAGAAAAAATAGAAGTTGCGGCTGAAGAAGAAGGAAGAGAAGATGGGGCGAGGCGTTAGCAATTCGCTTGGAATTGTAGGCGAGGTGCTAGGACACCGTCCGTCCATTTCGTGTCACACGCTTCTCTCGCACAAGGGATGACTCGATCAGGCCTAATGCTGGCACACCGCCCCATCAGGCGTTTGTCTAGTGGTCCGCCCGTCTCTTGGGCGTGGTCCTAGGAGGCCGTCCATCATCAGGCGCTATCTTTTTCTCCCGCCCACATCAAGCGTTACGCTAGACGTCCGTCTCGCGCAAGCGTTACGCTAGATAACCGTCCGTCTTAACAAACGTTACGCTAGAAAGCCGCCCAACAACAGACGTTATACTGGAGCACCGTCCGATCATTTTTAGTCTCTAGGCTGCTGTTTTTGGGCCGGACCAAAGAATAAAAATTTTACTCTTTAGTCTTTGGTTCCCTCGTCCCACAGTGGATGCCCTAAAGCTTAATAGAAATTGGACTAAATTTTAATTTCTACTTCTCCGATATACTGTGTCTAAGTACTAAGTCCATATATCCAGGCCCGGATGTACAGAAAACCCACTATCAAGGCAAAGCCCCTGCCGCTGCTTCCTCTATAGGTAAGTCGAACTCCAAACTCTGACAGTGAAAAAACCAATGGCGGAAGGTTTCGTTGCTCTCCATGGAGGAGCTACAATCCAATACCTAAAGAAAACTGCACTATCTTCTAGAATCTGTACTTCTCTATACGTCCCCGAACAGGGTGGTGCTTCCTATGCGACTGCCGCCATTAAAAGTGAGGAAGAAGAAGAGAAGAGCTGTAGTAGCAGTAGTAATAATAAGAAGAAGAAGAATACTGGGAAATGGTTTACTTTACCTCCTTTCACTTCAAATGCCAATGATGCTGTTTCAGTATCCAAAGAATTTTCAAGATTTAATAGACAAAGGATAGGAAAAGAAGTATCCGTGTCTGACCCTAAATCAACTATGACTGCCTTAAAATGGGTTACACGTTGTTGCCCACAAATCCCAAGATCTCTTATTCAAAAGCTCTTTCGGCTCAGACAGGTCTGTATCCTAAACCCTTTTAATGAATTTTGTGATTGATGCCCCCTATAAAGATATCAAACTTAACCTGGTGTGTGGTTTTGATAGGTTCGAAGAGAAACTGTGAGCTCAACAACAAGTGCTGACCAAGTGGGAACTCAGGATCAAGAATCTCGGATTAGAAGGGTAACTCTCTCATTTATCACAATGTATGTTTCATTGAGACAATGATTTCATTCTAAATAGTGTCACAGGTAAAGAAATTTTGGCTAGTAGTACTGTAGTACTTCTCAATTGTCTTATGACCGTAATATCATTGGTAGGTTGCAGCCAAAGATGCGATGAATTGTGGAGATAGGATCCTTCTTCCTGTCAGTGTTCATTTGCCTGCTGAAAGAATAAATAGCAGAGATAGTCATCTGTTGACTTCAGACGAGCAACAATGTGGAATTAATGACGAAGAACTAACCTACATTCATAGCCTCGAGTTGTACAAGGTTCAAATTTTGACTCTTTATTTGGTTGCTAATATGACATGTAACATGTTGTAATTGTTTGAGTATTTGACTTTTGACATATTGTCGCTGTATTTGATTTTCAGGACCCATCTATAATCGTTATTAACAAACCTCCAGGCTTGCCCGTTCAGGTAATGTGATAGTACCCGATTGCTTGGCATACTTTCTTTCTGGTTTCATTTTAGTTAGTGTTTCATGAATGGTATTGATCCTGGAACAGGGTGGTATTGGTATCAAACAAAGTTTAGATGTGCTTGCTTCAACTTACTTGAGATATGACTACTCTGAACCTCCTCGACTGGTGAGTTCTTGCAAACTGACAATTAAAAGGGTTTTATCACCTTTAATGAAATTATGGCTGCAGTATGTCACGCAAGAAACAAAAGATGGATAATGTGGCTGCAGCTGCACTTATATTCTTTTTCGTAATTACATACCATCTTCTTCAGTTCATGAACAAAGCTGCAAGGTTGGCGTGGCACTTTTTATTGCTGATTCTCTTAGGATTGATGCTATTTTTTGCAATCTCTTATACAAATTAGTCCTGCGATGAACTCAGCTCATTAGTTTTATCAGGTACACCGACTGGATAGAGATAGTAGTGGTGTTCTAGTGTTGGGAAGGACACAAACAAGTGCTACCATCCTGCATTCTATCTTCCGTGAAAAAACCCTTGAAGCATCAGCTGATGTGAGTAGATCTTTTCCCTTATACATGTCTGTGCATATGGTCATCAAAGCTCAAAACTAAGTGAGATATTCAAATATAGTCTTTGGGACTCCATTATTAGTCTGAGTTCAAGCTGATTTTTCCGTCTGTTGTTAAGGCTACAGACAATACCAAAAGAATCTTGCAAAGGAAATACTGGGCACTTGTGATTGGAACTCCAAGACATGCAAGTGGATTAATTTCTGCTCCATTGGGAAAGGTTAGTTTGATCTTGATGAATACATTTATTTGCTAAATATAATTAGAAGTTTAACTTTTTTTCACACATAGTACTCTTCTCTTTTGAGGAGTAAAACTCATCTAGTAACCTCTTTTCTCACATTTATAAATTGTCTTCATGTTTTTCGACCACTACAATCACAATATTGCATGGTTTTCCATTTCCCTTTCGTTTTTCTATTTTCATAACAATTTCTGGTGTCACGCTTTTCACCTCCTTCAAGTTGACCCACGAGTTCTGATGTAGACTGTGAAGTCCAAACTCCGAAGCTTGAACAGCAGACAGACCTCTAAAAGTACTGCACATTTGCAATTAAGTTAGAGATATTTAATCTTCAATTTATTGCTTGAGCAAGTTCTTTATCTTTGCCACCTGTTTATTTTGATTCTAAATAACCCCATAGTATTGATTTTCTTCAGGTGATTGTGGACAACGGAAAATCTGAAAGAATAACCGTTGTCAATGATACCAACAACATGCCGTCTCAGCATGCTGTCACGGAGTATCGCCTTGTTCAGTCTCCAATTCAAGGTTAGTGAAGAACATAGTTATGTCTATACATATCAAATCTGTTCATTACATAGCTGTGGAATGACCACTTTCCTTCCCTTGCTTCAGCACTTTTGTTATGCTTATTGGCAACTGAACTTATTTTAAAACTTATAATCAGAAGTATCGCACTATTTTGATAATTGTATTGCGTTTTGTACACATTCTGTAGGTCTAACATGGATAGAATTGTCCCCACTTACCGGTAGAAAGCACCAGGTTGGTTCTTTTGGACCTGAATGTTATGATCATGAAATGCATTTCATTTCTAAATCTTCTCAGTCTACTTTTTGGTAATGCAGCTTCGGGTTCACTGTGCCGAGGTCTTGGGGACACCAATAGTTGGAGATTATAAGTATGGTTGGCAAGCTCATAGGAATTGGAAATGTCTTCCTTGGACCAACCCAAAGGAGAGATTGGTTGAGAAGCTTCCCAAGATGCTTCCCTGCATCCTTGATTCAGAGAGTGGAAGCATTTCAGAGAAGGAACCTCATTTACACCTTCACTGTAGGCAAATGATTTTTCCGGATGTGCATATGGCTTTGCAACATGTTGGCGTGGATTCTGATGTTGATCTTCCAGAGCTGGAGAGCCTCGATTTAGTTGCTCCTTTGCCTCCACACATGCAAAGAAGCTGGGACATCTTGAACTCGTAGCGCCCTAATGGGGAAGCTCAACTGATGTTCAATGTAGGTGTGATTCTCAATACTAAACATGATTGCTTTAGCAACTAGGAAGTACTCACCAGCTTCATATCGATTGAGAATCTCAACACGTTAGCAATCTGTGGAGAATTTGAAGCCATAAGTTTTTCCTAGCTACAAGCCCCTCACCTGGTGCATATGCTAACCGGGGTGATTGGTTGACATAAGAGGAAGCTGTATATATTTTTTGGTCTTGCTGAAATTTTATGTCATGTATTAACACTTCCGTGGAGGGTTCAACTCCCAAAGTTATTGGTTAATATTGTGAAAGAGATAGTCCCATAGGCTATAAGATCACTGGTACTAGTTATCAGGGATGAGATGTCTCTATGAAGATATTCAATTCAAATCTGTTCCAAAACGTGTGCACTGTATTGCTGATAACTTACGCCCTTACGGCAATATTCAATGGCTTCAAGTGTAACCTTTTTTTTCTTCTTTTTTTTTAAAAAAGTTGATATTACTAAACCCGCTACAGAATTGAAGCAACACTACTCGTGGTTGCCCTAGACAGGGATCCTCCGTTTGCATGTGCCTCAGTACTTTTGCTCAAAACAGTTACTTGAGAGATACATGTCTCAGTAGTAGTAGACCTTCCTAACGGAGATACTGCTACATTAGATGTTTCAACTAAAATAAAAACATTAACAAAAGCTGGGAAATCAAAAAAAAAAAGAACAGAGTTGTTCATAAATTTCTTTCCCGCCAAATATTCCAATAGGTTGAGTAGACCACCATCAGCCAGATATTTTTGACCCTGCTTTTAAACTGACAATATGACCAGGCCATTATCAAAGAAACAAGATTGTCGATGGAAGATAATGTTTGACAACTTAAGTTAACAGCATTTTGAAGAAATTATCTCACTTAAAAATGTAATTCACCGTGTTTGGTGATGATTGGGCAGATGATAGCTTCTGGTAGGACAAATGTAGAATCCGTTGAAAACTAGGATTTTATTTTCATTGTTATTCTCCTATCCAATATACATTAGAAATAAATTCGTGTTGCTTTTTTCTTTTTCGGATAATATGTGATAAGCATCTTAATTCCTGTCATTTTCTATGTAGCATCACCAATTGTATTTTTAATGAATCAAACCAATATAATTAATATCGAATTTTGATTTATACCGGTCGAGAGCGATACACTGGTATATCTTTGTATCAGGGAGATCTCGGTTCCAAATATCGGCGAAATATCGGTCCACACATTTTATACCTATAATTTTATGGAAAAAAAACTAGTTCATAATTTTTATGACTATAAATATATTTTAACACGTTATATCAAACGTTTTTTCACAAAGTTTAGAAAGAAAAACTAGTACTCATCCAAAATATATAGATCCATACAAAGTTCAAACTGGAAACACAAGAGAAACAAGAACAACTTCACAGTTCACCGTCTAAAATGCTAATCAAACAAGGATATTACAATTCTAATCAAGATCATTAGACTCACTATAGATATCATCATATGTATTAACTCCATCCCAGTCATCACCAAGTAGTCCTCTATCAGTGTCCAACATCAATTGATCAGCATCATATCCATCAAGGTCAGTGTTAGTTGGATGATTAGACTTACTTCGAGAACTACGAACTGGCCCACTTACTTCACCAACAATCTCCTGCAAATCATCCAAAGTTACATTACCACCTTCCACAGCCAAGTCATCCAAATTTTATGGATCCAATCATTCATCACATTCATCCAGAAAAATAGGATCACGAGCTTTCCCATTATCGTTATATTGTTGGATTTCTTTGTATCGACGCTGCAATTTCTTGTTATATTGGATAAAGACACTATCATTCAATTTCTGTTATTTTATGCGATTTCGTTTCTTTGAGTGCAACTGAAATACGAAAGACAAATAGGTAAATATGCAACTGAAATACGAAAGACAATAATCAGTATGAAGTGTTATATTGTGCAAACAAAAGTAAAACATACAAAACTAAAACATACAGTAAGCAGTATGATCTGCTGGTAGGAGTCGTGAATGTATGTGCAATCAAGCATAAAACCCAGTGATTCTCTTCTTGTTTTAACCTGAGTAGAAGTCTTGTAGCTATCAAGCATAAAACCCATTCAAACAAGTAAACCAAAAACGAATCTCTCATGCATTTCCTTAATCATCTATAAAAACCCTCATCTGGGTTTTGTGTTGAATCAGATTCTCTAACTTGGGTTTCTTTCAAACTATTCGAAATGATAACATGAACTGATCTCTATCATGTTTTTATTGTTGTAGTCCCACTTTATGTAGCTATGGTTCTAGCTTATGGTTCAGTAAACAGATGACAAAATAGATAGGTGACATTATTTTACTTGAGAAATATGAAGTGTTATATTGTGCAAACAAAAGTAAAACACATAAAACTAAAACAGACAGTAAGTAGTATGATCTGCTGCTAGGAGTCCTGCCCAAAAACCTTACAACCTTAACTAAAGGCTTTAGCACACTACAAGAGTAATCAACATCTGCCCAAAATGTACTACTTGTAACAATTTTAAGTACATTAATTCCTACATTTTCTTTTGCAAACCTACTTCTCGCCACTTATCATTCACAAACATTATTTGCAAAGGAGTTTTATACTTTTGAAGACTTTCTAGTGTGTAGTATTGAGCTGCAAATCTAGTCTTTGTGGACCTATGTAAGTCTCCACCTGTCATCTCCCTTATCAAACTCAATACTTGAAAGTGGGCATAAATATAGGTAACGAATCTCTTACCTAATACCACGGCTTTCTTGATTTGTGGGAGCTTGGAACCAAGCTCTTCTAACATCAACTGAACGCAATGAGCAGCAAAAAGAGTCCAAAATATATTCGGGTAATGAATCATTAAATTTTTCCCTGCCTTTTTAAAGTTGGAACCATTATCGGTAATGAACTGAACTACATTTTCTTTCCCAACATCATTAATTACCTTTATTACAAGCTCACTATGTAATCAGCATCATTGGTTCTGTTTGACGCATCTACAGACTTCTCGAAAACTGACCCTTTCGGATAATTCACCAAAAAGTTAATGAGATGTCGTTTTTTCCCATCCGTCCAACCATCGGACATAATAGAACATCCAAACCTCTTCCAATGTACCCTAAATGTATCAACAAACTTCTTCATTTCATCTAATTGTTCCTTGAAAAGATTTGTACGAATCTGATGGTAAGATGGTGGAGGCATAGCTAACATCAAAAGAAAAACATAAAAAGCATAAGTTAACATCTAATCAGATTCAAATGTATAACATTTTAAGCTAACAATATTTAGATAGAAATTATAAATAGACCAACTGCATACCTTTCCCATATTCGCCAATTGCATAGATCATTTCTTTAAAACTTGGGCAACGAACGGTATTAAAGATATTCAATTCTCATCCATCCAAGTGAAATGCTTTTCCATGCAGTTTTTAGTAACTTCTCTTTCGCTGAACTGTTTCTTTCAAGAGTGGTCTGCTGAGTTTTCTCATGATCTGCCTTCATGAATGAATCCATTGGACCTCTACTATTACTTTGGCATATTCATTGTCTCTTGTTAGTTTGTACCACTAGTTGACTAACACTACCACTGCCCTCTTTTTCTTGCTCCTCAACATCAGTATCAGCATCAGATCCTTCATCTGAGTTTGTATGCTGATACAATAAATCAACATTAGCCCTATGAGTTTTTCTGGTCCTCTTTATAGAATCCTCCTGATTAATTTTGTTAATAATATCAATTGTTGCATTACCACATGGTTTAACATTCTCTGACCTTTGTAAGATATGCCTAGTGATTCCACCACCACGGATTTCTTTCAAACATAATAAACAAGTAATCCAGGTTGGATGCTCTGGATCTCTGCGTTCACCCAATTGCCATGCTATATCTTTAGTTGGTGTATCTTTAGTTTCTGTATCTTTGGTTTGTGTAGAAGATGAAGGCAACAATGAGCCACATGTAGAGGGTGTAGTGCATGAATTGAATGCATTAGAAGAATCCATAATCACAACCTAAAGTAACAAAACTGGAACAAAACAAGTTAATATAAAGAGCTAAACTAGAGTAATCAATCACAGATTGGGTCGAACTTTAATTCAACAAAACAACTTAATTTATTGCAAATTGAAGCAACTGTACAAAGAAACTTTCTTCGAGCAATTTATCATTACACTTACCTGAACAGGGATCTCAAGCTTTACCTCAATGTGAATCGATCTTTTCTCTCTTCACCCTCCTCCAGCAGCTAGTCTAATTAATAGAACACTTTCAGTTAGATAAACATTAACTACCAGAACAAGATTGTAAGCAAAACATTTACTTAAACTAGAAAAATTCCATAACTCAGACCGAATAAAACTGAAGCAAGCAATCAAACAGCAAATTAGTTCTAACCTAAAACTCTAAAAGGATTCAAGGAGAAGGAGATGAGATTTTTACCTTTCGTCACTGAAAAAAAGCTAGGGTTTAACCATGGATAGAGGTGCAGTTGAGAAATGAGGAAGAGATTGAAACGAGGGAGAACGAGAGAATAGACTTTATTTCTCTCTAACAAATCTAGATCATTGGATTTAATTCTCTCTAATCTAACGGACATAAATTAATATCGGAAAATATCGGTTAAACCGTATCTGTCAATATCGGTCGATATTTTCGGACAAATACCGTTCCAGCGGTATAGGTTGTTTCGTAACGGATGAATCTCAATACCGATAATACCGGCGATATCTCGGCCTCGGCCGAGATATCCAAACAATTGTTTTTCTATGGAATACTATTTCCTCAAACTTTTTATAATACCCCCTGTATCTCATGACCAAGACAAAAATGAACTCATGACCAAGAAAAAAATGACTTTCTAGAACAAGATTGAAAGCCTAAGGAAGAACGAAGAACCACCGTATACATTCCACTCCTTAGTTTCATAGCAACATTTACCTTTTGCTCTAGGTCATGTTTTGAAAACATCAAAGTAATTCTTAAAAATATGCCATCATGGCTGCATACTATCTGCAGAGCCTCCGTGCTTAACTTTTTACACCCCTGTAGCTCGTGAGTGTGACCAAGACAAATATGAACTCATGACCAAGAAATTAACTCCTAGAACAGGACTGACAGCCTAAGGAGGAACCACTGAATACTTTCCACTCCTTGGTTTTCTAGCAACTTTTTCCTTTCGCTCTACGTCATGTCTGAGCTGATCAAAGTAATTTTCAAAAGTATAATGTCATAGATGGTTGCATATTAGCTATCTGCAGAGCCTGATCTGTAACACTAACGGACTAATTACAACTATAAACCTTACTTTTGTGTTAAAGAGTATGATTTGTGTCCCTTTTCTGCTGATAGCGTAATTGCCTAATAAGAAATGCATGTTTGAAAAAAGAAGTAAGAATCTCCGGTATCGGATGATCCAAAAGGGAGTGGGACTAGTAGGAATCAAATCTTCTTGCCTTGGTCTGACTGGGGTTTGATAGTTGACAACGACACACTTGTTTGTTTTCATAAAAATAGTGTGATATCGATAGCTGTTGATTGGAGTAATAAGGTTGGTTGTGTTTGGTTGAGAATATATAAACTTATCCATTATGCTAATGAAGAACTTAAACAATTTTTTTTTTTATCAATTTTAAAGGTTTTAGGCCATTTAGATTGTGGAATAAGTGACCTCCAAGGATACTCTCAACTTGTTGTGTTCGGTGGAACTTAATTTTCCCCACCTAAAATGTACCGACGCAACAAATCTGGATTCCAATTGCACTTCCGGAAGAAAAATGAATCACCTTACCTAAAGTTCCCCCTTCACATCATTGGCTAGAGCAAAATTTGCTAACATGTATCAGAAATTGCAAGGATAACACGCACAAATTGAGAAATGGTCCAAAAAAATTTGGATTTTTTTTCTTACACTGCTAATATTAGTCAACATAGTAGATTCGTACAATATGTAACCTACAAGACTGTCTCATTTGTCGTTTTAATGACGTTCGTCTTGGGCAAATTCCCAGTACCTGTAATAGTTTGGGAAGTAGAAAACTTAAGGACCTCACAAAATTTATGAACCACAGAATTTGTAGCGCGAGCGTTTCTACAAAAAGCTGTATCATTCATATTAGGGGATGCAGCTTTAGTTGGGTCGGCCGGCCTTGATTCAACTGTGATAGGCTCTGTCAAAGGCCAATCGGCCTTAACTTGTCTGATTCCCTAAGATCTGGACCCTCTGGTAAATTTCAGAATTTTACTCCTGCTAGAGACATTTTGAAGAGTCTCCAATAATAGACATCCGTCCAACTGTAGATTCCTAGCTAACACTAATCAAAGATTCTTATCTTATGCAACCAACGGTAGATGATGCTGATGTGGTGCTTCTTACCTACAACGGTAGTAGGTAAGTGAAAGTGATGTAGATATGACGTCTAATTTCCAAATTTATTCTCGGGTCTTACTGTCAAAGTCGGGAATTTTTGGCCCCTATAAAATCCCTACTCGAATCTATTTTCTTTTCATCGTACTACTCCTTCCATTTTGCTAAATATCCTTTCTCTCAGGACTCTGCAACTACCACTTAGACTTAGAACTCCATAATGGGAAGTGTAGGAAGCGAGAGAACAACTACAGGATGGGCAGCAACAGACCCATCAGGAATACTCTCTCCTTGCACTTTCTCTCTTCGGGAAACAGGTCCAGAAGATGTATACATCAAGGTTACATACTGTGGAGTCTGCCACACTGATATTCATCAAGTCAAGAATGATCTTGGCATGTCTAACTACCCCATGGTCCCTGGGTACAGCAACAAAAACTTTATTACCTACCATTGATTCTGTGATGCTTGGTTATGTTGTTGTCTAATTATATGTTTTGATTCTGTACAGGCATGAAACAGTTGGAGAAGTTATTGAGGTAGGAAAAGATGTAACAAAATTCAAAGCAGGTGATAGTGTTGGAGTTGGACTAATTATTGGAAGTTGTGGACAATGTTCATCATGTGATTCAAACATTGAACAGTACTGTAACAAGAAAATTTGGAATTACAATGATGTTTATACTGATGGTAAACCAACTCAAGGAGGTTTTGCTTCTTCAATGGTTATTGATCAAAAGTAAGTTATTAGCCACTTCCAACATGAACCCACAATGAGAAAACTCATCTTCAAATTACTGTTTTCTAATTGTTTTTTGTTATAAAGGTTTGTAGTGAAGATACCAGAAGGACTTGCACCAGAACAAGCAGCACCACTACTATGTGCAGGGTTAACAGTTTATAGTCCACTAAGAAAATTTGATTTAACAAGAAGTGGATTAAAAGCGGGGATTTTAGGACTTGGTGGTGTTGGACATATGGGTGTTAAAATTGCAAAAGCAATGGGTCATCATGTGACTGTAATTAGTTCATCTAGCAAGAAAAAAGAAGAAGCTATGGATCATCTTGGTGCTGATGATTATATAGTTAGCTCCGAGCCTGAACAAATGGGAAAAGCAGTTGACACTCTAGATTATATTATGGATACCATTCCTGTTGTCCATGCACTTGAACCGTACCTTCCTTTGTTGAAAGTTGATGGTAGATTTATTATCATGGGTGTCATTGCTCAACCTCTCCAATTCATCACTCCCATGATCATGCTTGGTACGTATATAGTACCATTTTATTTTATTTTGTATACTCAACTTACCTTTGTATTTTGTTTGTTCTCAACTTTTGTCTTGGGACTTTGTATAGGGAGGAAGTCGATTACGGGGACGTTTATCGGAAGCGTGGAAGAATCAGCGGAAATGCTTGAGTTCTGTAAAGAAAAAGGTGTAACCTCTTCTATTGAATTGGTGAAAATGGATTACATTAACAAAGCTATGGAAAGGTTGGAGAAAAATGATGTTAGATACAGGTTTGTGGTGGATGTGGCCGGCAGCAAAATCGATCTTTAAGAATTGAGATTATTCCTCGTCCTATGATAGCGCGTGGGGGGTTGAACTGAACTAGTGGAGAACAAAAAATGGTGGGAAAACAACATCACCTTTGTGTTTCAATATTATAATACTAAAGATACTTTCTGTGAGATATTTAAACCTGTTTTTTTTCTTCTTCTTCCAATAATTGGATTGTTGGTTGTTTTTCGTTGTGTGCAATTTTATAATGGAAATATGCTTCAAACTTGAGTGTGGTGGTTTTTGCAATTTTCGAGTGGTAAATGTATGTCATCTCCTCAATTACCTCAAATATCAATCTTCAACTTCTCTCCTCTTAAAATACAAACAGGTTTGACTCTAACTGCTAAACTCTTTGAGTAGCAGAGCTACTAGTTATTTCCTACAAAATTATGTTCTAAATAAACATAAAACAGATAGACCACTAATTCCAACACCAAAAAAGTTCCCTAGGTTTTGAGTAGTAAGAGTGAAGCCTTGAAAAGTTTGTCTTTGTAAAAGTGAACGGCAAGAAAAGTTGGTAAGCTTGCTTTGAAATGCAAGAAAGAGTAGTTGCTTGTCCCATCTCTTGGTGTTCCATCTTATCATTCATATCCAAACGTCATTATAGTACCCAGCTGACTCTATATTTCGCAGGCACTTTGGTGGTCCAGACTGATCCTATTAGGGAATCAAACGAATGATTTCTGCCACAATTTTCAATGTGGTTGAATCGTTGGTTTCTGAAAGACTTCAACACGGATTTGTAGCTGGTATCCGACTTTGTCCCTACGAATTGAGTGATGAAAATTGGTGCGGAATGGGGAATGGACATGTTGGTCTTCAAAATTCTAATAAAAATGTACGCTCTCTTTTGAATCTCCTCGAATACCAGAACTTGAGTCTAGCGCCTTTTGTTACAATTCAACAAGGCACTTCACTTATAAACTGACAGAACTCCAGTCTCCAAGTACAGGCTTTCCCAGATTTAGCCAATTGGGTAATTCAGCAAACAAGGTTTAAGTACGTGAAATTTAAGTGATGTCTGACAAAGATTTCCCTGGTTGCCTGGTGCAGATAGTGTTTATGACTTCCCCGTTCTCCTATATCATTGGTCATTATATCTACTAGCAAAGAGGAAGTTACCTGTAAAAGTTGTGCATTCACTAGTCATTACAAGGGAAAATCATTACTTCCCTTCAATACTGACTATTATTTTATCATAAGATTTATATCGTAAAGAAAAAGAAAGACAGGATTGGCAAAATTGACAGATTTGATGTAGAAAGTTTGAAGTTTTACTCTAAATACAAACATCAATCGAGCATTCATTAAAGCGTTCTCCATGTTTACATGATGTTGGAGTAAGAATCATTCTATTTCTCCATATGTTTCCACCTGAACTGTTAGCCTCAGTAAAATAAGTTTACTAGCTGAAATACATGCTCATCATGTATCTTGTGGGGTTGAAGCCACTCAAAATCACTGCAAAGGAAGAAAAAAAAAACAAATAAAATACCTGCTACATAAAAATCTGGGAAGGAGAAAAAGATAACAAAAATATGAAATCAGAAGTTAGGTGTATACTTACTGAGGGGTGAAAGGATGATGACAATACCGATCGGGTACAAAAAGAATGTGGTTCTTTCTAAGAAGGGTAATACTGCAGCAAGTAGTCCAAGAAAAATCTAATCAGGAAACTAACATATGGAAGTGAATCAAGTAATCCTGAAATTCAATTCAGGTTTCTTTTAAAAGTGCTTGAAGCTTGAATTTGAATCAAGTATGTGAAATAGGAGGGCGAACAGTGGACCTGTCTTCCTTTTTTTTTTTTTTAATAAACAAATTTATTGGAAAAATCAAAGAAAAAAGAATGAGGGGAACTAGGCCAAAATCTCAAAGAGACAGAAGATGGAAAAGAAATAAAGAAATAACATGTTACAATCATATAAAACGACAAATAGACAGATTTGATCTGTCACTACCTGTCTTCCTGAATGCAAGCAACCCAACACTTAATGCGTGAAGAAATTTTTTAAGACAGTGTATGAGAAATCTATGTGATCTTATCCAAGAAATTTTTTAAAGAAGTTTCACTTACCATCATATCCTAGAAAATTGAGATAGTGGTAGTAAGAGACCGCAACCATGAAAAGCAAGTTTGATAGCAGAACTGGAATGAAACCGTGTGCAATCAAGAGTGGTGATAAAAAGTAGTGAATCACTGGCATAAATAAAATGGTATCAGTCACACAATTGTTCTTGCTCAAATACAAGGTAAACATTTTAGTGGAATGGGAATTCAAATGTAAAAAAGCAATTACCATATAGCATAACGAACATTGGGAAGAAAGAGTTGCAGTGAACATCAAATGCATAAAGCCTTCATGAACAAGAGAAAGCACAGTTAGCAAAGACCAGGTTCCACACTTATTTCAGTCAGATGGAAATGGTAGAAGTAGGGTGGTATGTGTAGGGTTAATCCACAGCAGGAATAACTACAAAATAGACAAGTCTGCTGAAATGCATTCCTATCAAATGATCACAAGATTCTAACACCAACTTCAGATACGGTTTCTACTAGCTTTATCAAATTAAATTTTTGCCCACGCATCATGGGCGCTTCGGTAGAATTGTAAGGTTTCAAAAAAGTGAGGTCTGACATAAATATAGCTCAACACCAAGCAGGAACATGATGCTGATCCTAATAAGGATCCGAGCATAGAAGATGATGATGGTGTATAATTCTGCATTGGATAATAAGATAAAGATATATGCCAATGAACTAAAACAAAGCAGCAACTTTCTGATACAGAACAAAGTAGAGTTTCATGATTTACCATTCTACTCGTTGCTCAACCACGTGACTGTTGGGAGACTCTTCGCGAAGATATGAATTTGTAAGAAACCTGCACAGCCAATATAAATAGTATCAACAGAGCTATATAGAATAAACAGTCCCCTTGTCTGCTATAGTCATGGGACTAAATGTGCAAACTGAATTATAGTTCAAAAATTAAATATTCAATAGAGTTACAGCTTACCAGCAACATGTTGCCAGAATCGCTCCAGTTACTAAAAAATGAAAAATCAATACTGAAAGAACTGTGTAAATAGCATGTCCTAAGCTATGGCTGAACCTGAAGCAATGAAACAACAAGGTGGGACAAAATAAGCACCAGCAGCACCAGAGTAACCATTTGGAGAAATAAAATAAACAGAAGAAAAGAAAAAATGACAATTATCTATATAAACCTCTGCAGTCATTCGCATTATGATACACAAAGAGCTTAAAACTAGCATACCATAAGGACTCTAAATTACGTTTGAGTGAACTTTTTGTATTTTCCCGTAGGTTCTATTGGAAACACTCACATCAACAGATGAACATATCGTTCACCAAATAATCAAAATCAAATAAAACCACATGGATGGCATACATGTTTTTCAGAGACTTGGTGAAGAAATCAAAAAAAAAAATTGAGTTTACGTTAAATAAATTGAATTTTTCTATAATATGGTTGCTAGGCTTTTCATAAATGTGAACTATGTTGATGCACATCACCTGTATATTCTTATTATGTATTAACACAAGAAAAAGACAGTAGGTTCATGAGAGAGTACGTACGCAGCACAGTAAGCCGAAGTTGAAACCATTAAAAGGAGGCTGCAAATAACAATGAAGGCTGGATCATCTCGTGCCCATTGGTTCTTTGTTTCTGAGACCAAGTGATAAATCAAATGTCATATACATGTAGTGCAACTCATAATACAGTGTTCTCTGATAAAGTGATACAAAATATTACTGACAAGGTGTTGTGTTACAAGTTACAACCAAAAAACATGAAAACACTTGTATGAATGGTTTAGCAAAGCAAGAATGTGATGCTTAAGTTTTCTTAAGAATGGGCAGATTAGATATTAAAACGGGTTGAAGATAGTTATTTCTACAACAAACTCTGAGCTAGCAATATCTGTACTTAACAGATGCAGCAACACCGTTAAAGAACCCATTAGGTTAACAGTGGCTTGGATACTTACGCTTGTGATACTTAGTGTGCTGATAGCTGTATTCGAACATTCAATCCCCAACATGCAAAAACAAACAAAAATAATAAAACATAAGAATCCCGGATTAGCATCTTGAGACAAACGTTCTTCAATAACTTGGCAAGGTTTATTCTTATCGACCATGAAGCCACATCATTTACTTATGGGTGATGTAGTTTCAGCACAATCATTACAGTCTCAATAGGTATTGGATTGCATAGTAAGTGAAGTTAGAAATAATACAACTAACTGCATAGTAAGTGAAGTTAGAAATAGTGCTGTGACATTGCAACTATCCAAAGCATGAGATGTCAAACAAATAATTTTCAAAAAATAGCATCGGTGAATACAATGAGGGACTAACTGAGAAGAATGGATACATACACAACTTTTGGAGAAGTGCATAGATTCAGCATTTGCCAAAACGTATATTCAATATCCATTTGTCGCCACTACAACGAAAGAAAAACAAAAACAAATGTTGAGATAAAATAATGTGTGAATTTCTAATGAGAAATGAGTATGATATCTCCAAAATTCATTAGAATTAACAACTGAAACCATTTTGCGGACAAATGTCAGTAAATTTGTGCCAACAATGTAAAAATTAATTCAATCAAAAGTTAACAACGAAATCAGCTCATCACATTCATCAGTGTCTGTGCTTTCAGTTGATAATAATTAGATCTAACATGAATCATCACAAAACCTACAAACCTTTTTATGCTAAGAACATCCAAATTCCATGCCACTCCCTAAACTTCACTGAATTTTGGAATTTAGAAGCTCTAGCTAATTGCACTTGAACTTCAACTGGAAACATCTTGTACATGTTTGGTGACGAATTTTGTCCTAAATCATCTAAAAAATCTTCTACAGTTCTGTGTAATTCAAAGTTGAAAAGAATATCCATACAATTCATATATTACAATACGGCTAAAACTGAAATCTGCAAGAAGATGAGATCCAAGAGAATTTATAAATTAGAGAGATTAGCAAAACAAGAAGAAGAAGAAGAAAACCTTGACAATTCTTCGAAGGTATTGAGGGAAGACTGGATTTGGGCGCACATTAGACGTGCGCCCTTTTGAGGTTGTGGGAAGCATTGTCTCTGCTGATCTCTGCTTTTTCTCAGATTTTCAGACACCTTTAAATTACCCTTATTTTCAGTTGATCTTCTTCTTATTGAAGATCTAACAGCAGGTGTTTCTGTTAAATCAGCTTCCATTTTGGGGTGTTTGGTAAAATTATCGTTAATAATTATGATTATGAATAATCATAAATTAAAAAATAATTATGATATTAATCATTATTATAATAAATTTTAATAAATAAATTTTTGGGATAATTGATTATCTTAAAAAAAATGTTTTTGAAAATGAGAGAAAAAATGATGATTTAAGAAATTTTTTTAGTTTACTATTGTTTTTTTATCTCTTTCTTAATAGTTTAGAAAAAATAAGGAAAAATATTTAATTCATTTGTGTTAAAAAAATTTATTGATTATGATAATTTTTATAAATAATTTTTTTGTATTTATAAAAATAATGATTTTTTTAATTATAAGTAAAACAATCAGTTATTATAAATTTAACAAATACCTATAAAATTATTATGGACTGGATAATCGATTATGAACTTATAATCTATTATAATAATGGTTACCAAACAGCCCTGTTATTTCTTTTTCTAAAGTCTAAACTAAAGAGGACTGAACTCAAGTTAACTTCAAATATAAACATAAGGAAATGTAGCGTCCAATTTTTGAATCATGAATGTGGCCCATCTAAAATGGCCCAAGCCCCATCTCAAGTTGAATTTTAGTAATTAAGGAGGGAAGTAATGGATCTACGGAGGGAAAGAAATTAACTAATTTCCTGTCAATGTCGGGTCATAGTCAAACAAAATGATAAGGAAGAATTATTTTTAAAATACCAATTCCATACCCTTAAAAACATAACTAGATTCATTTACAGGCTTACAGATAAACTCTAAATCCCTTTTCCAAATTTATGTAGAGTCAGTTTTTTCCAAATTCATGTAGAGTCAGACGAAACTTGTCTCATGTTTCCCTTTACAGCCAAATATTCAACTTTCTTCAATCGTCACCCGTAATTATTAGTTAAACCTTTAAGCTATAGATCTGGTAACAATGTCGAAAAGTGTTTTCGTTGTCGAATAACGTATGAGTAAAAATAAAGCTTCGTATTTTCTTGGTAATCAATAGGGTTGCACAATGGATGATCGGTTCGGTTTTGAACCAAAACCAACTATCAAATCGTCTATAAACGGTTTTTAAAAATCAAAAACATTACCAACCCGTCTATAGACGGGTCGGTTTGAAACCGACCCGAGTCGGGTTCGGGTTTTTTACGGGTTAAACCGTATTAACTGTCACATAATTTTTTTTCCCTGATTCCTGAGTTAAAATCCTGGATTCTTGATAGATCATTCAAGGTTGTTTACCTTATTTTAGTACAGATGAAATGAAATGAACATCATGAAATACAGTCTACCACATACGGATTGTAATCCAAAATAAACACAAAAGTGACAACTTCCACCTTATTGAATATTCATCTCATCAACAGAAATCCTTCAATGGGCAAGACCCATCTTTTATGATTTCTTCTGTTCTATGGCTTGTTGTTGTCGAATCCGAGACAAACCCATTTCTCCTAATCAAACAAGAAATCTAATTACCACTTCAATTCACCATTTTCTCTCAACACACAGCAGCCACAATCCCTCTCCTAGTTCATGTTCCACTTTTACTATGTACCTAAAACAACACCACCATCTTCTCTGATTCGAACTGACCATCCATTTCTTCAATTGCAGAGGACTCCATTCGCCAACAACAACATCGGGAAACAATTCTTGTTTATTCCTTCCATCACAGACCCAACTTCTCCTTCAAAACCATCTTCCATTCAAGCCAACATCGACCACATTTTCTCTTCCTCTTCTCTCGATCTCAATTTCAGAAACACAAGACTCATATCTTCTTCATTTTTTTTGGGTTACCAACAAAACTCCATGTTCTTATCCTTACCATTTTTCAAATCCATGTCTAAATTCTTTCATTGAATCCCTTGTTGTCCAAAAACCTAGCTTTTCTAATTTCCCTTTCTTCTTTTATCTGTACAGAAACAACCCGATGCTTGTCGTGTTCTTGTCCCATAATCAACTCGAACCACTGGAATCTTGGTTAGCCGGCAGTGGAGCTTGGTGCAACGGATCCGACAGTCGAGCTTTGTGTAGCGTCTTGGATAGAGCGGCGTCGAGAAGATGAAGAAGAACAGAAATGAGAGAATAGAAAGTTCTAGGTTTAGTTTACGGTATCTTCGTTTAGATGGAGGGCTAGGATGAAACAAAATGATATCAATCAATGGCCAAGAAAATTCGGTTTATACGGGCGGGTTCGGTTGGTTCTTATACTAAACTCGTAAACCGAACCATCATGAACGGATATTTGATTTTGAAAACCATATATCAACCCACTACGGACGAGTTCGGTTTAAAAACCCATAGTTTTATCAGGTTCGGTCGGGTTCGGTTTTTCAGGACGGTTCCTGTGCAGCCCTAGCAATCAATGATTGACTATTTATTTCCATCAAAGGGATTGAGTTTTTTTTTGTTAATGGAGAGAATAACATCAGCAGCTATATAATCTTTATGTGTAAATAGAGATTATGGATTTTTTTGTCAACGGACAAGATGAATTACTTATTTTAAATATAAAGATATGTTTGATATTTTATCTCTATTTTAAGAAGTCAATCCCTCCTCTAGCATTTTTAATTCCCTCCTTATAATCTTTCTCTCTTTAAATTTATTTTTTTCCTCTCATTAACAACACTCATTCTCATCCTCTTGTATGCATAATTGCATCCGAAGAGGTAAGTTTTCCGACAACTCCTCTACATAAGGCAGAGTTCTCTCATGCTTTGCTAATAAATCTGCTACATGATTGCTATCCATGTGCACAGAAGTGCATAACCAGTTACCAAATCTAGATAAAATGTTAAAGACAATAAATAATAATGTTCCTTGTTGTCCATTTTATTGAACCTAAATTTCCATTCAAAACAGAAATGACATTTGCACAATCCCTTCTAAGTGTAAGTGAGTGACTCCTTTCTTCTAGCCCACAACACTGCCTCCAGAAGAGATTTCTTTCCTGCTTGCTCAAAATCTAACGCTTTTGTGCTGCAACATCTAACTTCATTGCAATTTCTTGTAAAATATCTCAATAGTAGTCACAATTCTGTATCTTTAGTTTCCATTTTGAAATATGCATAAAAGTTCAGTTTAAGATAAGGAGTAATATCCTTTTCCCAAGCATGGCGTTGATTATCGCTGAAATATTAACTAGAACAGGGGCACGAGTTAAGGAAGTACTCCAATCTGCAAAATCATTATTAATCAAATGAACCACCTGATTAACAGTAACCTTCACAAACTCAAATATATGCACACATCTACATTTCCAGAGTAGCCACAAGATAAAACCATACCAACTTAACATTTTACTGCTTTGTATGATGCCATTGTTAACATGAGATATGGATATGAGCCAATCTTTATAAAGTTAACATTTGCAATATTTTGACCTAAAGAAACATTAATCCCATTCCATACACTATTAGCAAAACTACATCATATAAAAATATGTTTCATATTTACCTGTCACAGAAGGGGCAATGGGAAGAGTGAAGAATATGATTCATGGGATAACTACATAATTATCTAAGAAGGTCATGCACTTAGAGTTTTCTAATCATGATGGTGATACCAATCAAAAGGCTTTATAACTTGATCAATCATCATGTGATAATGTTTTGGGAAGAATCGTTTGACTTTAATAGAATAAGAATGAATATTTCTATGTTGAAACCTTCCAAAGAATACTGCCTGAAACCATAATCGACTCTATTTGGTTCATAAATTAATTAATTATTCACTTACAGATTTTCTAGCCTTATATAGGTAAGTTTGGACACAACTTAGGCATCCGGGGGTTATATCAACCCACCCGTATAATTTAACATTAACAACTAACTAAACTACTAACTGTAATTAATACTAATTGCTACTGACTAGTATGGGATATAATAAGGGCACTCTCCTTTTGAAGGGCAGGTACATAACATAGCAATATGTTGAAAATGATCATTGATACAAGCAGCAATTTAAAATCTGGTATTAAGCTAGTCACCACTACTATGTTGGATAGTCTCTATTGTATTTCTTATATACATCCGTTTCGCTCTACTCTGAAAAAAAAAATAGTATTCCTATCTCATAACCCAAAGTTTTAGTCTCTACTCTTATCTTTCTAAACTTTTCATGTATGGCATACCAATTAGTAAGGTCTACACTTAAGTTAGCAAGGTCTCTACCTTTAAAATGATAGTTAATCCTCTTATTGGTTTAGTCAAGTCTCTTTAATTGTTATATGTTGGACCTTACATTACCAAAAGTAGTTTTATTCCATATATTGAGAGAAGTCTTTAACTTTGGAAAGTTTCTTTGTCAGAGTGAAAGCACAAGACTCTTGATATCAGCACTCCAATAATCATGAATAAGGGGTTGACATTGTCAATATTTTATCCAATCCCCAAAGTATTTGACTGGGGTGGCCCATTATTCCATTTATTGTGGGTATGTAAACATATCGGAGCATGATCAGAAACTAAGTGACTTGATTGCCCATTATTCCATTTATTGTGGGTAGAGGTAGGAAAGATAACATTCCAACTAGCATCGATCAGAGAAAGGTCTTTGCTCCGAAAAATCATTATTAGTTTTATGATTATCTCAAGTATAAATGTAACCAATAAAGCTTAATCATATGCCACACTTATTAATCAGGTTTTTGAAGATACTAGCTTCCCTAGCTAGAGTTAAAAGGATGCTTATTATTTTTTTTTTCACTTATGTAAAACCACATTACAATCACCTATAAACAAGCCATAAGACATCTTCGCACGTATAATCACTTCATTCAACCAATTAACATAACAACTAGTATAATAGATTTTAGAGTTTTAGGTTTACCTCATTGTAGTTATCAAGAGAAGGCTTTTTAAGAAGAAGCTCCATCGGACCAATGGTTCACTTTACACCTCAACGAATCTAAAAGAACCTTATTTTTGGGCATACAAGAATCTTATTAGTCATATCTAATAAGTACAATATATGGTCATTGGGTAGTGAAACCCTAAACCCTTTATCCTCAGATTTTTTAAATTGGCCAAATTATTCTATATTAATTTTAATATTAATTATTAGTAGTTAATAAATAATTATTAGTGTTAATATTAGATATTAATGGTTAATGTAAATTGTTTATAGGGATTGATTAAAGTAAAATGTTCGGCCTATAATATTATGGGTAGAACCTGACAAATTATATTTTACATTATGAAACATGTAAGGTTCGATTGATAATGAAAAAACTTTTATCAGCCAAACTTGACTGATTTAGTTTCCAAGCTATTGTTTGACTCAAAGTTAAATTTTTAGCATTGATAATACACAAAATACACCTATTTTTAGGTTCCAACAAAATAAATCAACAACAAATAATTTTTTGCTATTGAGAATTACTCGAAGAAGATTAAAACTGCCTAAAATGTTTGCACTTGTTAACCTAGAGGCCGTCAGAGCTGCCTTCTACATGGCCCAAGACCAAGTATATTGAAGTTGTAGTTATAGGAACCATGGCACGGTATATCCCAGCCTTAGAGTATTATACTGCTTGAAAAATATTTTTGGTTCGTCGGAGTCTTGCTTTGGTATAAACTTAAATCCTTTATGCAAACCGGATGAAGTGGTGTTTACCATTATTCCATATATGTGTTACTTCAAATTCATACCATTGAATGGTGATGATGGACCAGTGGACTAAGAACATGAGTTAGAAAATGAGAAATTGGTCGGCATGGCCAATGTTAGGATCGCTCCTTACTACGAATTTGTTGATACAACTTTTGCTGGTAAGACTAAATCTTCACAGGAAAGTATACTTAAAGAAAATTAGCTTAAGTTCATTTCATGTGTTAGTACTAACCTCTCTTTGATTTTTCTTTGCATACTACTAGGGATGTGCATGTACCGTATTGCATACACGAATATATATAGTGAAGCAAAAAAATTTGGCCTAGGAAAAAAGAAATTACAACTTTTTTGTATTTTTTTTAATTTAGGCGCATACAACTTAGACAAGGATGGCAAACTAATAACTTATACAAAAATCAAAATTTCAAATATTTTATAATAAAATAAAAATTAAATCATGATTCTAATTAATAAACACAACAAATGAAAACCTAAAAAACGAAAGCATTATTCAGATACAATTACATGATGTATATAGTATTTTACATTTTAAAAATGCAAAAAATATCACAAGAATCACATTTGAGATGTTTATTGTTATAACGTGTAAGATCAATCTCTCTTATATTATTTCCACACAAAATGTTTATTGTTAGTAATACAAAAGAAACTAAGACCAATATTGGTAGTAGTATCAAATACTTTAAAAAAGAAAAATATTAGTAGTATTTTCTCACGTCAACAATTTAATTTCTTACAATTATATAGATATGAATTAAGATAAAATTATATGCACAGATATATGTAGTGAAGAGATTTTTTTGGACCCTTCATTTTTGGGCCTAGGCGGTCAACCTACCTGTCCTACTTAAAAGACGGCTCTGAAGGTGATCACGTTCTCAAAGTTCTTGAACACTTGACAAGTAATGCTAACGAAGTTCAAGAGGATATAAAGACGAATAAAAAAAGTCTCTGAAGGTGATCTCGCTCTCAAAGCTCTTGAACACTTGACAAATAATGCTAACGAAGTTCAAGAGGATATAAGGACGAATTTGAGCATAACTAACAACAGGAACAATCATGAGTTCGAAGAAGAAGAATTTGAACACGTTTCAACAACCATGAGTTCGAAGAAGATGATGATATCCTAGTTTAAGAAACGTGTTCATGTTGTTAGGTATGCTCAAATTCGTATTCATCTCTATATTTAACGAATTGCTGATGGTGAAGACCTTCTATTCTTTATGGTCACTTTATCACTGAAATATTACGCACGTACCTACGTATGGTTAAGAGATTTTATTTTTGTTTGTATATTCGCTAGCCTTGTTTCTATTTTTTATTCCTGGATAGAAAACTTTTCCTTTGGGCAGCAGGCTTGTTGTATGAGGGGTAATTCTAATTTTTTGTTAGTACCGATCTTATTATTAACTGGTTTGATATCTTTCGGAGAAAATAGAGTTTTGATAAATGATTTTTGGTCTTGGTATAATTTGAACTTGGGAACTATAGGTCACTAAGGTTCGCTATCTATTTTTATTATTGTGAATGAAATGAAATCCTTAGTCCCACATAGTGCAAACTAAAGATGAAGGTCCTCCATATTACTAGGATACTTAAGATTCTAGGTATGATCCTTGGGTCAACACACTTTTGTGTGAAAGGGAGGGCTTAGAGCATCCACAATCATCGATCAAAATGTCGATCAAAGATTTAATTTGATCGATGATCGGTGAAAATCAACCGCAGCGGTGCGATTAAATTTGATTTATAATCGTTGAAAATCACTGTTCAGGATTAAAAGAAGTCGCTGATCGACGATCAAAAGTTATAATCGAGCGAAACTCTACTCCCTCGCTTGTGAACAGACGACGGACCAGCATCTCGCTTAAAAACACGGGCGAATGGTTGACATTTCGCCAGCTCAAGCGTTACGCTAAACTTTCGCTCCACCAGACGAGTAACCAGAAGCTCGCCTACTCATAAGCGAATAGCAGAGATTTCGCCTAAAATTTCATTACACGGGCGAGATGCTACCGAGTCGCTTGTACCTGGGCGGCACTCCAAGGGTCCGCTTGGAGTTGGGCGATGCCCCAAGGCTCCGCTTGGAGTTGGGCGAGTCCCCAAGGGTTCGCTTGGTGGTGGGAAGAAAAGGTAGGGTTTATACCGAAAAAAAAAAAAAAAAAAAAAAAAAAAAAAAAAAAAAAAAAAAAAAACTACAAAATACAAGGGCGAGATCTTGAGATCTCGCCTAGAACCAAGCGGGGCCTTATAATTTCGCCCGGGTATGTACTCATCCAAGCGGGCGGGATTCCAAGCTTCCGCTTCTACCCAAGCGGTATCCCTGCATCTCGCCCTGCACAATTTTTACACGAGTTATCCGCACAATACATAGACGAAATCTTGGCCTCTCGTTCCTACCAGCGAAACTCTGATGTTTCGCTTAGTTAGTGGGCGAAATGTTGGTACTCCGCCCTTGTTTTTTTTTGTAGGCGATAGAGCAGAATCTCACTTGTATCAGGCGAGCTAGTAGTCTCTCGTCCGTCTTTTCAAGCGGCATCTTGATACTTCGCTTACGTTCAAGCGGAATCCTATGCCCTCGCTTGATCATACCCCGTTGTTTTTGAGACGGATCAAAGATCAAATTTTTTGATCTTTGATCGTTGGATATCGTCGCGTGATTGTGGATGCTCTTAGGGAATGGCTAATATGACTTTCACTCACGCACGGTGTTTCATACCGAAGCATGCCTCGTTGTGCCGGGTCGGGATTGAGCTTGGGAGTGTGACTGGGTTCATACAAGCTCTATCTTTTTGGACAAAATTTCTTTGAATTATTGGTAAGGAAATTATTTAAATTCTAATTCTCTTAATTGTTTCTCTAAACTTGAGGCTTTTGATTTGCGAGAATTTATTTTCTTACCGAAAATAATTTATGTAACTTATATCAACATTATGACAGAATATTTTCTAAACGTTTTTTTATTTAACAAGTAAGAAACTTGTGCTATGCACATGGTCTGATGAAAAAAAATTCCATATAGTAGGTCCGTGTACACTAATTAAGGAGGAGCTTCGTCCCGCACCTGGTCCAAAATGGCCCATCTAAACCAATGAGAAATAAGAATTTAATAACCCAATCAATTAGAATCAATTAGAGTAATGCTCACCCACCAATCAGAAAGAGGGTTTCGGTCACCGTTAAATATATAAACAACTTTTAATGTGGTGAGTTTATTTCACATCACCTTTAATATTGTTGATTTCTGTCATAATTCGCAGCATAATTTGTGCCTTAATTGGTGCACTGGTTTAACTCTATTTATTGCCTATAAAAGAAAATGAATTTCTAATTTTGCAAAACATCCCACTTTTAGCTTTGTTGTGCGCTTTGCTTGTTTTTTTCACTTCCTAAATATTGATGCTAAGTTCAGAGAGTGGGTAACTTGTATTATGATTCTACGAGTTATATCAGGAAGTTCTATCCTAGACACATCTCCGATGTTGGGGTATAACATCCCTTATTCTTGAGGTATACCGATGCGTGTCGTAAGTTCAACAAATTACTTTAAATATTTCCCATTAATACTAACAAGTAGTATAGCGGTAGTAAGGATCGTTCCCACGAGGAGCTGTGAACTGTTATTTGTCTTTGACTTATGTAACCAAAAAGGGGGATTGTAGAGTTATTAAACTAAGGTAAACTAATGAAAGAGAATAAATAAAGGTTGAAATCAAGGTGAGAGAATACTGGTTAGAGGTTTCATCTTCCGTCACCGAACAAGTTCTTCAATCGATTAGAGATAACATTCAATCATTCTCATACCAACAACTCTAGAGCATCTTATCGTAGGCTTACTCTGGCAAAACTCCTTGTATCATCAAAGGCGTAAGAGCCACTCTTTGAATCCTTCTCAATGAATAACCTTACGCAAGAGCCACTCAAGTTTAACCCAATAAAAGCAATGGTATTTGTGATTTAAGGTTATTCTAAGCAATCCGGCGCAAGAGCCACACGTATTTAACCTAGTTTAAGCTTCTACACATAATCGCAAATGCAACATCCCGTTGTTAACAACTATGTTGTACTACTTGTGATTAGGGTTCTTCGACAATTCCGGATCTCAAACCCTAGTCTAGATTTAGATACGAACACATGATCATTCAATTTGCAACTTAAAAGAGCAAGTTTTCAATCATACATGGCGATATAAACAGTAGAACATAAGCGATAAAAGAAATAATTAATATTAAGAACTAACCAGCCAGATTGATTCCCTTGTTTAGAACTTCCGATTATATCTTCAACCAATAGAAGAATGATCTATTCATGGGTTTACTAAAACCCATGAAAAATATATAAGAAAATAATAAAGGAGAAGAAGAAAAAAAAATATCATAGTTCCCCTTTTAAAGGAATTTGCTCATTTATATGTGGAGGAGTTGTGTAGAAAATTGTATCTAGGCTCCCTTTATATAGGCTTTGGTAACCTCCTCCTGATGTTTATCCAACTAGGAAACCTAATCTCATTAAAATCTTCCACCTTCTTTTGATCCTTATCCAACTAGAAGACTTAACCTCCTCAAAAACCAACAAAAACTCTAACTTTCATGTCAAAAGCGAGCTCAAAACGCTTCCCTTATTTTTCTTCCCGTGCAGGCCCAATAAAGCCCAACAGGTACCAAATCCAAGTTGGTTTAACAGTTTTGCTCATAACTTCTTCATACGAACTCGGAATGACCTCATTCTTTTGCGTTGGCTTCGCCTTTCAATTATCTACTAGATGGTGAGAAGAATTCCTGGATTTAAAGGAGTTTCAATTTTTATTTAATTTTCTTCACTTGTAGCACTTCACTTCCTTAGCACTTTTAAAGCCGTTTCCACTTATTTTGGTTGAATCGTCCTAACATGAGAAACAAAATAGAAAACAAGAGTAACAAAATGTATAATGAAAGAAATATAACTAAAAAAGTATGGAATTAGCACTAAAACCATGTAGATTATGCACCTATAAAATTCCCCCACACTTGCCTTTTGCTAGTCCTCGAGCAAACTACAAATCTAAACTAACCTAAACTACAACAACTCCCTTTCGTTGAGGATACGTTTACAATTTGCATGTGTAACAAGCATTTAAACCCCTAGGTGTCCCTAGTGGACGAGTTATAGTCTCGTGAAGGTTTACAAGAGGCATACCCACAAAACCTAAGTTCCAACTTTCAAATATTCCAGAGCACCTGCATCCAAAGAGCTAAGAGGACACAAAACTTTTGCACACTAATAATAAGAAGTTAGATGAAATGTGTAAGTTTCTGGGGAAAATCTTTCACAAAACGCAGATGTGTGTTGTCACTGAATCATATTCCTTTTGTAGGTACTGAATAGCCGGTTATAAACCAGATATTTGTACTAAAGCCACCACCTCAGGAACCTCTCCCAACAAATTCCAATGTGCATCCCTCTGATGTCTCAATACTCTGGATGTATCATTGTGATCAGAAGCCTCGTAGATTATCTTTGTCCAAGATTCTTTATAAACAACCAACACATTTCCTCCATCTTTCGGCAGACTATGGGATTGGTTGTCCCGCCAACGATCTATTGTATAATTATCACTCGGAATGTGACGCCTCCTATTCTGAGGTGTGGCAAGCTTCTTCTCTTTCACTTTTTATTGTTGTTGTGGTGGTTCTTCTTCTTCTTCATTATCATCATCTTCATCGTTATCCTCGTCTTCATCATCACCATCATCATCATCATCTCCTCCTCCTCATATTCCTCTTTGTCCTTCTTCTCCTCCTTCTTCTTCTTTTATATCGTCTTCTTCTCTTTTTATCTCTGAGGGTGATTCATGAATTACAACCGAACCTGAAGCGCCACCTGTGGTAGTTCCCATCGGGGTCGAAATGATTGTTCAAGACATCACACCTAAGCAAACAACAACTAATTATTTATTTCAAAATTGTTCTACAAATGCAAATAATTAAACAAAAACATATTGTTAAACCTGTCACGTATCAATAAATCTATCATATGAATATCAAAAAGGAGTTCTAAACTTCTGAATGAACAAATGAACATTATCCAACTCTTGTACCAAATTTTCGCATCATCTTACCAGACCAATGACTAATCAACAATAACACTAACCCTATTCTCAGCTCATAAACAAAACCCAAGATTCAAACTTGATAAACATACTCATTAAGACTCAAATCTACAATGAGAAGACAACTATATTCAGTTGAAACTTACCATTTCTCAGCTTATAAAGGACCCAAGACTCAAAATACTGAATGACAACAAAAACAAAAAGAACCCAAAACCTGAATGACAGCAAAAACAATAAAAAAACCAAAATAGACACCTTCATACAACCATATTCAGTTAGTTAAAATCGGAAGTAATACTCAAAACCCATGAAAATAAACCCTTGAAACTAAAGATTCAAAACCAAAAACAATAAATAAAGTTAGGGTTTATACCATCACACAACCAAATTAGAGTCTCAGAATCTTCATACAACAAAATCTTCTTCTGCAAATTCCAATCAAGATAAAATTAAATTTCTAGGGTTTATAAATCAATTTGAAATTAAATTTCTAGGTTTTGATTTTTGTGAAAAGTATTCATACAGAGAAAGTGAGAAGGTTGTTATGATGGTGGTTGCAGTGGGAGTGATATAGAGAGATGGAGAAAGTGATGGTGGTGGTGGCAGTGATGATTTCAGGGAAGGAAGAGAAGATTAGTTCAACAACATCTAGCACGAACCTATATCTGACATCATTTCGTTTCATTCTCTCAAATGCCTTGTTCACATAATCCATTTTCACGATCTCTATCATGGATTTCAATCCTTTTTCCACCCAAAAATCTAGTACTTCCTGTTTCTCCTCCATGCTTCCTATAAACTTCCTCCAATCCATTTCGTTCCTAGAATCAAGTTTGAAGAATTGAATTGAAGAGGTTCTTTAGAAACCCCAACTAACAAGAGCTTCCCATCAAACTTTAGAAGTGAGAGGTAAGCTTCCAGAGAGTGCACAGCTGGGATTGTGTCGAGAATGTAGTCTAGACTGCCAGTGGCTATTTTCATCTCGGTTGTATTAGATCTTACTACGAAAGTGTCAGCACCCAGAATTTAAAAGCTTCATCTTTCTTCTTGTCAGAAGAGTTGATCACTGTTACATGATGTCCCATGGCCTTTGCTATCAGGACACCCATTTGACCAACTCCGCCTAAACCCAAAATCCCCGCATACTCTTCTTAGATCCAATGAACTATTTTAATGGACTGTAAGCAGTCACTCCTGCACATAGTAATGATGTTGCTTGTTCCGCTGCAAGCTTATCAGGTATCCTCACTGCGAATCTGAAACATGAAAAAATTCTCGAATAAATATACAGAAAAATAAATAACTTGTTAAATAAAGACAGCAATTAGACTTGTGAGAGAATAAAATCCAAGCAACGCGTGTCCAAAAACTATTGGAGAAGGAACGAGTTACAATGAGACGAGAAACGCTGAAACATAGCCTTTTAAAGCATTAAATTGACAGCTGCAAAGTTGATAAAATTTGAACCTGACAACATTAATGCATGATCGACACGTGGGTTGCGGGAAAGTAACGCAAACTGCTCAAAACAGATAGCCTTACTCCCTGACCGACGCCAGGTTGTGGAAATTCTGACACAATAAAGAAGTAATGATGAGTGTTGATGCATGAGGGACACGTATCAATTTCACAAGCAGCGGAACAAAAAGGACTAAAGCATGACGATTCACTTCTAAGAGCTACGTGTCAGACATGCTATGATTCAAATAAGACCGCAACATTCATCACAATCCAGAAACAATAACTTAAATACAAGACCGCAGAAGAGCTACGGGATAACCAGTGAGAAATTACCAAAAACAAGCAGTACGCATGCTAAGACTTGCGGGAATCATGATCAAGTCTTGTGGAAATTACAAATAAGCTTTGTGGGATTGTATTTCGCACCCGGAATGGATAAGAATAAATAAGTGGAAATCCTGAAGAAAAATTGGACTAAAGACATTAAATCATAGGCAAGAGTTTAGGTATGAGACTTTGTGTAAACTTAGTTTGCTTGATACTTGATTAATATGATCATGATTCATAGTATGCTTTTCTTCTGTAATGTTTAAGGATGAATAATAAAAATACAAATCCTGTGGATGTAGACAATTAGTTTGTTGAACCACGTTAAATGTTTGAGTTAATTATTTTTTAGTTTTGATTGATTTCCGACTTTTAAAAGTTAATATAGGATGATTTTATGATATGGAATCAAACTGTTATATGATTCGAATTATATTTGTTATGATCCAAAGATGCCAAATTTTTGGTAATCACCAGACTATTGATTTTGATACCAAAACACTTGATTCAATATACATACTTTTGATGAACAACCATAGCAGAAGCGAACCCTCCCTGGGTTTGCCTTCCATCGTGGTAGATACCGTTGTAAGTGAAGATCATGTTATTGCAGTATTGCTCCGCATTGGAATTGCAGCAAACGCAATCCCCACAAGACCCAACCATACATCCGACTCCTACTAATTAAGTCTCCCACCTCGAATTTCTCTACTTGGGATCCAATCCACCACTTCTCCTACAACCTCATGCCTTCATATATATATATATATATATTTTTGATAAGCAAATGAGCAGAGTGAAATATCAGAATTCAGAAACCAGTACAATGTAGACAATATACATGTATATGAAAGATGCTACTTCGACGGGTAAGAATAGGTTGAACCAAAACGAACACCTATTTTCTTTAGATGCATGTATGAACATGTCATGTCCTGGGTTTGACCCTACTACTTTTGTGCACTCGCGAAAGTGCTGCTCCAGGGCGCTTTCGTTTATAGATACTAAAAAAATACTTATACTGCTGACGCAAATGCTAATGAAGCCGTCTATTTTAGTAGGGGAGCATTATTTGAATACCGCTCATTTTTCCTTCAAAGTAATATGGTGCCATAAACTAACTCTAATCACTGTTTTAGCTCAAACAACAGGTCTTTGGTTAGTCTTTAATCGACTCTTTTAATACGTGCCCTGCTATATACATGGTGGTGCAAAGTTCGGTTCATACATGTAAATTAACATAAGTGCACAAACTTAAACAGGTGGCTATTGAGGATGAGTAGTAAAGCATATTAACCTGGAACCAAAGGGTAATTGGTCATATGTATTTCATTCCTTATCTGATGAAGATCAGAGTGATCAATTCCACAATAGAGAACCTTCAGAGAAATATCTTCTGGACCTGTTTTTCTGGATATACATATCGATGTCAAATGAATTTAGATAGAAGGAAGACTGAAGAAAAATAGGAGGATTTAACAATTTACGTCTCTACGAAGCTCATGATCAGTGGTGTACCTTAGAGTAAATGAATATGGAGATAGAACTCCTGTTGAGTCTCTTGCAGCCCAACCAGACACCCTTCTCTCCGTATCCATTTCATTACCTCCTTTCGACATTAGTTAATTGTATGCAGATTAGGGAAAACTTCTTATCTATTAAAAGATTTGCAATAGATCGCAAAAGAATATTGGTCGTCTTTTTTTTTTTCTGTACTTATCGTCTCAAATGTCTAGCTATGTATATGGATGGGATAGTCATCGGCAGGTTCTGTGAACCTGAGGGCTGTCATTAGTTAGGCGGCAATTTTGAACAATTTGTGGATATTGGCATCCTATCCGATCTTATATGGCACCTTCCAGAGAAAATTGCAGTTTGAATTCACTATTCAATCAACGGTGTAAATTTCGCAGTGCTGCTCTAGTTGACATTGAATGTTTCATGTGACACCAAATTTTTTTGAGAGGGATATCTATGAAACTAACTTTCACGAATAAAGAGTGAATCTTACAGATAAAATAGCATTTTCGGTATAGTTTACAAATGCAATTTGGGAATGAACATTATTGAGTGTGATAGATTGGACCACATTTCATTGTGCCGTAAACCTTTGTGAATTTATACGAATTATACTCTGAGATGGTGACTTGGTCATGATTTGAGCTAGTTTCACTGAATTTTCCTACCATCTGTTCTTTAACTTATTTTCCATCTATTTTTCCAGCAACATAACAAGTACACGTGTGTGACAATTTTCCCAGAAAAATATCCCAGCCTCAACTTATCTGCGCGAAAAGAAGAAGAAATACTTGGGTGTTTTTGGATGCAGAAGTCCTGTTGAAAACTGAAAGTTTTTTATTTTCCATTCTTGATGATATCGCTGATACTATCTATAGAGACTAGTAAATCACAAGAAATGATAGTCGTTCATGCAAGTTATACACTGTAATTCTCAAATTCAAGATAATGCCTACACATGGACTTAATGAATGTTGTATCCGTTTTCGACATCAAGCAAACTTGTCCCGGGTACGAGCATTAGTTGCAATGGCACGCATTTAGAGTGTGCAGTGTGCTTATAAAGATATTACTTTCCTCATTTAACATAATTGAAATAAAGAGTTAGCGTGCAGGTAGAGCAAGCACAGCTGTATGAGTCTTATCAGTAGAGAAAATAGAACGCAACTGTGCAGCAGGTGTTTGTGGTAATGAAATGATAAGGTCCAAACAGAATGAATGACAAGACGAACACAAAAAGAAGGATCACATTGAGCATTGGGCAACCAAAAGATTGAATTATCTTGTAATCTGAAATTGTGAATCAGACATGATACTCGTGTTCGTTTAATATTCAAGAGATTTGAATAACCATCGACAACAATATTGCATCAAAAGAGATAAGATTTTTATAGCCCTTTAGTTTTGAAGTCTCTTCATTTATTTACAATGTTTTTGCCTTATTGAGTTTATATGTTACCTAAAAACAAGGGATATGCCCTTTGATGATGAGATAAGAACTCACGAGTGACTGTGCTTCTTGATCCAAGTTGAAAATCCCATCATCTAATTCATATCTAATCCATTTAAAAGTAAACAAACCCCCAAAATACATCCACTAGAATACAAAGTCAAGAAGAAGAGAATCCAAATTTAGAGGGTATTTGTTGTGTTTTCCAATGGGTTAAACTACTTTCTTTCTTCTTCAGTTTTGAACTTTTGATTGATTAGTTTCCCCTAGTGTGTGTCACTGTAGTCTGTATGGGTCTATGGCTGAGTAATCACTACTCTCATTCATTCATAATTGAAGAAAAAGACGTTTTTTCATTTCATTTTCCCTCCCTACCTAAAATTCTGTTTCCTTTATTACATTGGTTTTTCTGTTTCTGATTTTTATAATTCAACAATGGCCTATTGTTCGTTTCATAAAAATCAGTGTCTCATCAGGACTTAAAAGCTAAAATCCAACTAACCTGTTTCGTATCCTCATCAAGGTTTATTACACCCCACAAACAGAAATTAATACCCCCATTTTTCATCTTGTTCTCAATTCAAAAAAAAACAGGAACTTAAAATTCTAATTTAAATAAGAAGACTGATAAAAATTTAAACTTGAATTGAAATTCCTTTCAGGATTTTTTTCTAGGAATTTAATGAACTAAAGAAGAAAAGAAGTCCAGTCCTTGGGTTCAAAAACTAATAAATTGAAATTGTCTAATTTGATGATTCATGAACAAAACCCATTGGTTCATTTTCATTCGTTCTCGATTCTTTTCTTCTTCCTTTTTTTTTTTTTTTTGAATTTTTTCTTCTTCCTAATAATAATAACGTTGATCTCAGACTAGTGATTCTCTTGGTCTTCCTTGATCTTCTCTTCTTTTCTGTACAATGCCCAAAATTATTTGTATAAAAAAACAGAAGGAAATGAAAAAACAAGATCGGTTTTTTACTTCTTCCTTCATCCATCTCTATCTACTTTTTTTCTTCTTCTTCTTCTCCATCTTCAACTAATTTATCTGCTGATTCTGAAATCAGTGATTCATTTGGACTACTCGATCTTACTAATACCCATACGCTTCACAACAGCGTTACGAATCCCATCAGCAGCTTGTAAACAGATTCCACCTTGTTCAAGTCCAGACATATAATTCCTAACTTCATTCTTAATCATATCTTGCATCACAGATAAAAACTCAGGACTAAATGGTACAAAAGGTTTCTCAGCAGGAGGATGAATTGAGAACGATTCATGATTAGGAAACTGTCGATTCTGATTCTGATGATTCAGAACCATATGTTCTGGTACAAGCTGTTGCATTTGGGGTAATGGTGGAAGAGGTGGTAATAACTGAGTATTAGTAGGAGTAGGGGGTGGTTGAGGCAGGGGTGTTTGTAATTGTGGCGGAGGTGATGATCTAATTACAGGACTATATCTGACATGATGGTTTTGATTTTGATTTGCTACATCAGATGATGATGAATCAGTAATTGTTCCTGGTAATGATAGACAGAGATTGAGAGAAGTCTGTAAATCATTATTAGATGATTTTTCTGGAATAGGTAAAACCCCAGCAGCAGCTTTAGGAACAGGGCGATAAACATGAGGGGGAGAAGAAGAAATAAAAGGATGACTAGAATCACTGAAATCAGATCCAGTTGGACTGCTTGGTTTAAAATAAATACCAGAAATTGTTTTACCAGTAATTCCACCACTAGCAGATCTTTTCAAAGGCTGTTCCTGAGGTTCTTGATCTTCATTATCCGAAGAAATCGAGCAACATTTTCTTTTCAAAGTCGAATTCCAATGATTTTTAATAGCATTATCAGTTCTTCCTGATAATAATCTAGCTATTGTTGCCCATTTATTCCCAAACTTGGCATGAGCTTTAATAATCTTTTCATCTTCTTCACTACTAAAAGCGCGATGCTCAACTTGTGGTGATAATTGATTACACCATCTTAATCTACATGATTTTCCTGATCTTCCTGGTATTGATTTACTTATCAATGACCAATTTCTTGCTCCATGTTTTGTCACCAATCTTTGTAACAAATCATCTTCTTCTGGACTCCATGGCCCTTTTATCCGATCCAAATCTTTCCTAGATGATGATGATGCCATTTGCTCAAACAAAAAAAAACAAAAAATTTACAAAAACCCTAAAACCTAATTTTTGCTTTTGTTTTTTTGTAGTTCTTCTTGAAGAAGATCAAGAGAGAATAGGGTGGCGAAGGAGAAGGAAGAGCCTCCCTACTTTATATGAGAGGAGGTGAGTAGAAGGTTTTTTATTAACGGAAATAAGGATAGGTATGACCGGTTATACCAGTTGTTATAACCGGCACTTAACCCCCTTTAAAAGATTTTCCAGAAAGCACCGTTTCTTCCAATAGTCGGTTTTACTTGTATACAGCTGTCTTTAAGACACGCGTATTCTCTTCCCTGAAGGGAAAAAAGAAAAAACAAACCAAATTTAATTAAAAATATATTCTCAGATCTCTTTATTCTCATTAGATACTTCCCATAAAATGCAGTTAGTTTTAAATATCGCGTGGATAATAATATTTGAATTTGAAGAGTGATAAATTAAGTTAGTAGTTACGATTTTTAGAAGTTAGGAAGAGTTTTTTTACTAAGCCAGGCTGGAGAGCATTGTCATAATAGTTAGAGGGAAAAGTTGATATTATTTTAGGGTTTACTTTATAGTATGGTCCTCCTGTAGATTAGAATGCCACATCATTAATCAAATCATCACTACAAACTCAAGGAAAATCATACGGTCTACAACTTAGAGGATGATGACATTCTTTCTTTCCTTTTTAAAGGATCATAATAACATTAGCACAGAATATGCTGAGCTGGATAATAACGACAAACTCGGTCGCTGAATCGGAGGGCGGATCATTACTTGCATCCTGTCAGTTCAGTCTGCCACCTGAACAAGCAGTCTACCGGCCTTCTGTTTCTTCATTACCTCCACCTCCTATAACCGGTTACTACATGTCAAATTTCCCGTATACTTGCATAAATCTCAACCATCTTATCCGGTTACACATTCTCCCCACAGCCACTCAAGAGTTTCCTTGTAACTTCGTATTCCTACTTTGTGTGCTTCAAAGAAAAAAGTATTCCTCCTCTATTCATTTTTAAATTGGTTTAATCGAATTTTCAAAACAGATCAACGGACACATTTACATACAGTAGGGAAGATGTGATAAGTCGTCGGATTTAGGATTGGAGTTTTGAATTAAAACACGTCATTAACCAAAATTTATTTACTACTCCATATGCTATTGAAAAAAGAAGTACCGGAATTAAGGAATACTAGTAAATTAAAAAACATACTAGAGGAGGGAGGAGTAAGTGGGGGAGGTCAATAATAAATGAAAAAGATTTGCATAAAAATGGATCCGTATCTATATTCTGTTACTCGTACGCCGTACCTACTACCTAACGCCTGTTTTTAATTTTGTTTGTTAGGTATGGGATAAACAAGTATTCAAATATTTATTCAATACTTTGACTAGTGTGTATCCTCCTTATCGGTATATCAAGCCCCTAGTTTTTTGGTTCCCTATGTACACATCACCTGACTCACCCGATTCGAAGCTAACTCAGTCGGTGTAATTAACCAACTGTAAGAAGTAAAAAAAGAAAAATCAACCGTGTAATATCGGAGCATAAATAAATAAGTAAATCTCGGGTTTTCTCAAGTATTTAGTAAAAATGAGATGGAGTACGTAACTAATATAAACAGTCAGTAAATTTAGTTATGGTCTACTAAGATTTGTCTATAGCTGAAAATTCAGTGAAATAAGGGTACAAAACAGTAAATTCGAGTGAAGGTATGTTTTTTTAAAATAAAACAAAAAGGAAAAAACAGAAAAAACGGAAAAGTGAAAAAACAAACAAATGAAGGTTAAGAAAAGAATGCGAGATATGGGGGATCGTACTTTCAGCGACCGTTTCTGTTGGACAGTTGTCACACACTATGTTACAGAGAACATAGACTCTCTCTATATGGCATCTTTAACTTTACCCCACTTTAACGACTTTTGTATGTTCTTAAGGGACACGTGGGAGATGTTTGATCTAACACCAAAAACTTATCAGGTTTTAATGTATCATGTGGTGCATAAAATTTGTTTTTCTGTGGTGCATATATCAATATATGGTCCGATTATGAGCCTCATACAGCCTTGGCCGGGACACATATGTCTCTCTAGTCAAAGTTCTTTTTTGGTGTCGATGCGACATGTTTCTCTATAGGCCATTATAACTTTACTTTTATTTTTTGAAGCATAATATTTGTTGAGCACTTGAGTCCTCTATTTGTTTAACCTATTATATATATTCTTTTTAGAACGTCATGTAAAATCATTTTTTCTTTTTCTAAAAATTTATCTACAAACTAAATCTTTAGTTTTAAATTTTTTAATCTAAATCTGTTTAAACATTATTTGATCTATTCATGTTTTTTAAGTTGATTTGGATATAACTAGTTCTGATCTTTCTGAATCTGGAATCTTAGTAAATAGTTAGATTATAATTTTAAATAAAACAATCGTTATTTAAATCGATTTATAAGTTTTTAGGTTTTTCTTTATCAATTTCATTCAATTCTTTAATGATTTTAGGCATATCATAGATTTATTATAGCGTTTTAGACATGTTCATCGGTTGCTATAATCGTTTCGAATATGTTAACAAGGATAATTTCTCCTGGCGTGACGTGATTCTATATTTTTTATGAAGGTACCGAATTTAAGCGTGGTAATGAAGTTTTGGGCGTATAATTTCTTTTTGGGACAACTTTGTCTTAATGAAAAAGATAATGAAGAAGATAATTTTTTCAAATCAAAATGGCAGAATCTTAATTCAAAAGACATTATTCAAATATCATCAAAGTTTTTTATAAAATTTATGTATTTAATGTGTATGATGTATTACAATTCTATTGTGATACACAACGTTTGTATTTTATTATGTAGTTTCACTTTTGATGTATGCAATCTTCTTATTTCAATAAAATTGAAAGGTTTACCTCTTCTTTTAGGAAAAAAATGAAAAATAATTACACGAGGACGTGTCATATTTAATCATTTAATAATAATTCAATTTGAAAAATAAAAGATCATATTACTGTTGACATATTTTCCGAACGATTAAATTATGCCTTTATTTGTATAATGTATTCTAATTCCTCGCAAATTTAAAAATGGGTTCAATGCATTTGTATTGGTGTGCATTTAAGTAGAGGCGTAAATTGGGTTATGTCAACACGTTTATAACACGTTAAAATTTGAACACAGCACAATACGTGATCTGGCACGGCATAGCACAGTACGTTAGCTTAATGGGTTGTGTTGTCCAGACTAATAGGCACATTGGCACGGCACATTGACACGGTACAACACGCGGTACGGATAAGCACAGCACGCGGCATAGCACGACACGTTAATAAAGCATGTCATAACATGTATAAAACACTACGTAAAACGGTACTATACATCATATTTCATGTATATTTCATTAAAGAGTCTTTATTCTATCCCATATTTGACGTTTTATATTCGTTATGTTGACTTATTTTTTCGATAATATATATAATATCTAACTATATGAAAAATATTTCTATCTGTAAAACATAAAATAAATGGACTGGCATAACACAACACGACATAATACAATTACTTTTCTGGCACAGCACAATATAACAAGGCACATAACACGTTAAACACGTGATTTTATGAGTTATGTTTTATTGTACTGTACCGGCATAATTTATACCTTTACATTTGAGTATATACTTTAATCATTTTCTAGCGAATACCTATTTAAGATGAACGTGTTCACGATGATAAAAAATCGTCAAATCACAACATGTATGCGTACAAGTGCGCCATTTTATAACATTTTTTTGGTACTTGTAGCTCTTTGCATTTGCCTCATATCATGTGATCGAGTGATTTATCATGTAATTATTGAATATCGATCACTTGTTTCGTTTTGGCTGCAAATTCATCTATTGAAAGATCATTCAATTTCTCACTTTGTTGTCATACTCTTCTCCAAGGCTTTGGCCTTCGGGTGTAGTTGGTAACTTGGTAATGGTGCACTCACAAAACATCACTTCTCTCCCAAAGCCTCGTAATCGCATCATTGACAAACTTGATTGTGATTTTTTAAATGAAGCTCTAGTCACGTGCACACATCCATGCACGGTGGAAACCGGAGAATATTGAGCTGGATTTTTTTTATTATTATTTTCTGAACCCTTGGATAATAAAACCTTAAGAGCTACAACCTAATCAGGCAGACGTGTATTATATAGTACTTGGCCTGGATGGTCTTTCTCTCTGACCGAACCAACAGACAATCAACCACCCCAACCGTGTCTCTTTAATTTATCTCAATTTTCAATTTAGTCTCTCTTCATTAAAAAAGCAGATTTAGCTGATAACAAAAATTTGATTAATAATGTTAAATCGTGTGCGTAATCCTACACCAAACATAGTTTAAGTGAAAGAAGAATTTTTGCGTAAGTAGACTAGATCAAGAAAAAAAGCACTTGACAGTGTGAAATATTCTCACATAGCGAAGCAATTTCTTCGTAACTTCCTCCCTTTTGTGTAGTTGATGATTAAACTGTTAATTATTTTATTTTTTTGAAACAACTGTTAATTATTGGTTCAGCATTTTAAGCTTTTAGCAGCTGATATAATATTTATAAAGTTAATAAAGAAAAAGAGTAAGCAGGAAAACTAAGATCTTTGTTATCCCAAGACACTACTGCCCGATTGATCCATCTTTAGAATTAGGCCAATTATCATGGTGGCACAAATTATTTATTTATTTTTTGCTTTCGCCACGTTGCAGTTAAGACTAATTATTATGGCATAAGTTTAGCTATTTTGATTTTTCATAATTATTAAGGAAATAAAAAAAGAATATTCTTACATATTTTTTCTACAATAGTTTTTTTATAGATAACAAAATAATAAATTTAAAAATGGGTATACCTCTTAAAATATGATACATATATTTATAAACTTTGTATTATTGGTTCACCTATATAACGAATATAAACATGATTATTAAATTATACATATTTATTATACTAAAATTTAATTACAATATTCAATTAAAAAGATAATTTTAGATATAGTGTTTTGTTAATGAGATAACCCAACTTTAGAAAACGGAGGCAGTATTTATTTTTTGCTATAATATAGTGCGGCATATTTCACTTGTCCATAATGTAGCCAAAAGCTAAGACTTGACTAGTGAGCGGTAGAGATGTGTATCACTCACTACTCACTAACCAAGAGATGTCCGACGAAAATCCATTTCCGTAATAAAAAACACCAGAGGAATACTGAATTTCCGTCAATATAAGTTTTCGTCTTTAGATTTCTATTTATTTGTTCACAACTTCACTTTTTCCCCATTTATACATATAAAATTCGACATATCGGATCTAAAAAAAAACTTGACGAAAACTAAATTTCCGTATTGTATTATTGGACAAAAATTGAATTTTCGTCACCATAAGACAAGAGAAACTAAGTTCCTATAGTGGATGGTTTTTCTTAGGGTGTCAACGGGTTTGGTTCCTCCCAGGTACTACTGAACCCAGAACCGGATCCGAAACCCGCACCAAAAGCCTCATCATCACCATCATTATTTCTTGAACCATATGGCTAGGTTTTGGCAAGACAGATCCCTTATTACATTAATGGTTTTTGTCAATTCGAGAAAAAATATTAGACCACATAAAAACAACCACCATAAATACTCAACCACCAAAACCATAGTTCACTCTACTTTCTCTGATGCAAAGGAATCTTTGTTGTTCGTACAATTTCATCTGAGTTAAAGAAGCAAAATTTTGATCTGGTCAGAGATAGAAGTGAACTTCCCTTAGTTGGCCCATGTGCCATATTGAGGGTCAAAACTTTTTTTTCCTCCTGTGATGTTGTAGGCTTGTAGCCAGAAAAATAGATGCTAAAATCCAAATTTTTGGTCATCCCATATCCCAAAACAACAAAAACATTATATCATTTGGGACTCAAGGTCACTATCTCCCATATTATTTTTCTACCAAGCTTTCTCCTTTTAAGGATGTCATAGTTGTTTTTCTTCAGGTAGTTTATCACGCTCAAATGAACTATCATAGTCTTATTGCATGGGAATAACAACTTCTTTGCATTTTACTCAGATTACCAACTTCTATATCATCCTCACTATCCAATTCAAAAATTCTCATTTGTTTGATTTCCATCTACATTGTTCTTATATATTCATCTTCATTCACTTTCAAATGGAAATCTCAAGCACTTCTCCAATTTCATCCCACTCCACTGATAAAGATATTCAAAACCTAACTCATCAAATGTCTGAGAAGTTAATCCTACCAAACAAACTCCTATTCTCTCTAACTGAACTGGTATATATTAACAAAACAATTGTGGTTGCTGAGAATGGTAATCATAGGAAATGGTGCATGATATGACACATTTATAGTGAATTCCTGGTTCCTACTTCCTCAGTCAGGAGCTACATCTGCAACCAAAGGCCTCTTCTTCAATCCCTACAGTCACTACTTTTAGTGGTTTGAAGAACAAGATTCTTATACATTTTCTTGCCAAAGTGGATTTTAACAGAGTAAATGAATAAAGACCTTGGTATCACTACACCATATCCCTGATTTTGGGACACTTCATATTTCTAGTATGAGACACTTATATGTGTCGGGGAACAAAAAACGTCTCTTAGCAAAAATATATGTCGCACATAATTGTATTTGTTAAAATTAGTTGGATATTATTTGTACTTTATACACTAGAGTAAGGTCCAAAGTGTTATTCTGTCGTTAAGATATTTTCCAAAATTATATTGTTTTTATCGGGTGAAGTATTTCTTTTATATTCTTTTTTTTGTTTGGCTTCTCTTTACAGACTTAACCATGTCCATTTTCTAATCGATCTAAGCGTTTTGTTCAAGACTTTTATTTTTTTCAATTGCTCGATCCCTAATCAACTGTTATTGTTTCTCGATTTTTTTCTTTTTTTAGGTTCAATGATAAATTTGCTTCCACTCATTGGAAAATTATTTATAAGTTGAGTTTAACCGTATCTAAATTTGTGCTCAGTTTGAGAGTAAATATGATTTTCATCAACACTAGATTTTTAAGGTTTCTACTGAGTCTTAGTCATACCAGATCATATTTGAGGTTTTGTCATTTCCTTTTTAGATTGGTTTGATTTTGGGTATTCCTCAGTATAAACCCTAGTCGCTACACTTACATTGTACTCAAATGGGAACGAACTAGCAAGAATAAGAGTTTACAATATTAGGTATAAATTACCCCTAATCTCTTACTTATTTCCAATTTTGTGAACCTAATTTCTTATAGTGTAAATTTTTTAAGAGTTTTTTCAATTTTATGTTTTTATATTGCATTTTATGTAGTTTTGAAACATGGGTATGTTATTAATTTAAATTTTATATTTCAATTATCTTCAAATCTGGTTCTGTAGCTTTTCTAGGGTTTAATTTTCTCTGTTTTTTGCTTTGATATTTCTTAGTAGGTATGATCATTTAGATCTGAGATAAAGATTTGGTTTTATTTTACAAGAGTTTTTTTTTTTTTTAGATTTTTGATTATAGGTTAAGGTTGTGTAGTTTTATCTAAGTTGTTGATTAGTGGATGATATATATGAATGAATAGGCTAGCAGAAGTTGTATTTTACTGGATGTAAATGTGGTTTATAGTCTCTAACCTCTTGTCTTGTTTGGTGTGCTTTTTTTAGGTATTAAAAGAGAAATTGACCAGTTGCAACTATACGTAGGTTGGTTAGATAACTATAGTTATTCTTTGGGTGTCTTCTGAGCAGTGTGATGCAGTATCTTACTGGATATGAACTTTGCACGACCGAAAGTTGGTGGGGGTGTATCAAGCTAAGACAACCACAATTGGAAATAAGAGAAATTCTATTTTCTGTTAACTGTTTGTTGCACTTCGTTTAATTTCGCCAATCTAATGCATATTTATGTTATTGTATTCTAAAAGTAAAAAGGCCTGATTGGTGTTACCAACTAATTTTCTCGAAGGAGTATCACTGAACATTATAAATGAGAGGTAATAATGGCTGTTACTTATGTGTTATTTGTTTACCCTACATGTTGTTATTCTTTAGTCGATTTTTAATGTACAAAATGCTTACATCAAGGGATATTGCGTGTACAAGTGGTTGTGGTTACTTGTGCCTATGTGTATCATGCAACTTTTCTAATGTGGGTCATCTATTTTAACTAATGGAATTTTGTATTTGTTTCGCTATCTTATCAACCAAAGATGATACATGCAGGTAGTCAATGCCTATGTGTTTCGAAACATACCGAAGCATCCAAATAATTATATCATGTTAGACAATGACAATTCAATCTATTGTGTAATGCAAGAGTTAAGGAATATTTTTGTCGGCTTGTTGGATAAAGTAATTCAATATGTGGTTGGCCCATCAATCAATGTGCAGTCTTACCTTTGTTAGAAAGGTAACCCATGATTTTGTGTTATTATTATGTTAAGATTCACTTTTTTACAAATGTTTTGCTAATCCATAATTTTGTGTTCTGAACAAGACTGAGAGTTTCATTTTTGTGGTCTTTCACTGTGATTTCAAAGCCGAATGGTGCTTCCGGTGATTTTTTGTCCTCCTCTCTAGGACGCCGGCAACATCGGGGTCCAAATCCTAATCCAATCCTTCAAGACCGTCACTACTATATCTGATAAAAGCTATCCCTCTCTTTAATTTAACGTGTAATTCCTTTATATTCAAAATTTGGGGATCATAGTCTACTGCAACCATAAGTTTTTTGAGTATTAATTTATGTTTTTGCTACCCAATTATCATGTTAAGGAACGTGCTAGCTTACGCTGTGTTTTCTGAAACTTTTGCTTTTCTTCGGGAACTGACATAAAGGTCAATGTTTATCTTGACACCCAAGGTATGAATACAATCTACTTATTTTATTGATACTATGAAGTAGTGCAAGATTAGTCTAATAGTATAATTAAACTATAAAGGTGCTTAGGTGTAAGAGATATTAACTGAAATCTGCTGAATTTTTCACTGAATTTACTACACTTTACTATCTCCTGCAGTCCTACTTATAGTCAGTGCAAAATTGATACCTTTTGTTTTGGCATGAAATTGCAGTTGTCCCAGGGAACTACTATGGGATCTTTGCTGAATTATATTTTTGTTTGGAATGCATTAATCAGACAAGTAATCGATTCTTGATTAATGGATTTGCAGTTTTCTTTTACTACGTGATACTTTCTCGCTTGCACGTGGAGAAGGTAATGAACCCGTTAACATCCAACCTAGATTTGTATCACAAGTAAAAAAAATTTACACATACATGAAATGAAATATGAATATTTTTATAGCAAGGATTCGTCAAATGCATGCATCAGATGCTTAAAAGTTATAACCATACAAATAGGATGCATGTGCATGTTCCCTATTTTGCATATTCCTGTCTTGGGAAATTGTTGCTAGTTTTGTGTAAAGACTTTTATATGTTTCATAATATTCTGTACTATTAATTCCTCCAGTGATAATCTCATGAATTTGTATTGTTGAAGGTTTTATGGATTTTTGCGTCACGAGTTCAAATAATGACACAATGGAGTCTGCAACTCGTATCTTACCGAACATTGTTGTACTCACCACTGATCCTGATAGGTAAGCTCAACTAACTGATTTTTTCTTCCCCCTTGATAAACGATATCTGGGTTGTACTAAATTCAGAGGAGAGTATAAAATCCTATTGTTTCTTCTTCGTAGTGATATTCGATCAAAAACATTTCAAGTTGTTGGTCAGTTTTTACATACTGAAAGCATCATGAAAAAAAGGTTTTGATTGATCTCTTGCTGCTTTGATTTATTTATTTACACTTGCAAGTACCATAAAGTTGTTAAGAGTCTTTGGTTTTATCAAATGGTAGTGGTCATCTCATTTGTCGAATAATGGTAAGACTTGATATTTTGAGCAGATTAATAATGGAGATACTACTGGAACTTAAAGCATGGGAATGTCTGCTGGAAATGCAGTTTTTCTCTGGTAAGTCAACTTGGCCTTTCGAATTAGTACCGGATGACAGTGACCAAGTTCTCTTGAACACTTCCCGTAGACTGGTGTGAATTGGTACCACAAAATTTCACTTTATATTGTAGTTGAAACGTGATACACTAATTGCAATGCAGATAGGCGATGACCTCTTCGAAAACTAAGGGTAGAGCTATCCAAGATCCAGTTCCTTCAGCAGAATCAAGCAACCAACTTACTACAACAGCCTCAAATGCAAGTATAGGTTTGTGTCTCGCTTACTTGTTGTCTTATTTTACATTTTTAAGATAAATTAACACTTTCGAGAGGAGCTTCTCTACTTGTCTTACATTAACATTTTGTAAGTTGGTAATAGAAACTTAAAATCGGAGGGTTAATTATTAGCCGGGAACAACCTTGGTCTTTGGGAACAAAGTGGAGCACCGTTACTTTTCACTTCATCCTAAAACCTTTCTACCTGGTAATATCAAAGGTTGTAGACTCGTAGTAGAGTTGGTTCTAGGTGACATGATATTCTACCATGTTAGACATTGGTCTTATTTAGAAAGTTACATGATATTCTGCCACAGGGTTTTGATTTTGTAATTTTAGCCAAGTGATGTCAGTAAGATGTAAATGATATATATCTTGGTGATATTATATTCAACCATGTTAGACAATGGTCTTATTTAGGAACTGATATGTTATTCTACCGCAGGATTCTGATTTTGCAATTTTATCCAAGTAATGTCAGTAAACTGTTAATGATGTATATCTTGGTATTTTGTTGTTTTGATGCTGAAGCCTGCAGGTTGTAACTTAGCTTGAAAATAAGTGTTGGTCACTCTAAAGGGAATATAAGTTTGCAGCATTTGTGGTCGTAAAGTGATAAAATGGATCGATGAGAAGAATGAAACTCTACTAAAAAGTGGATGCGATAAGATAAATTCAAGTTTGAAAGACTTTAAAATGGTGTAATTCAGTTGTAAGAGTCCCTTGTTAAATTGTTTCATAGTGTTTGAATTCAGTTTGTGTTTTGAGATATTGGCTTCATTTGTTGCACGATGAATTACTGAATTTGGTGGATATTATGTTAGAATCATGTAAAGATGCATGAATATAAAATAATCAAAAAAATTAAAATTGGTAATTGTGATTTTCTTATTTTCTTATAATAATTATATAATTTGAGACATTTAAATGTGTTGCTTTAATTACTATATGTGTTGCTTTAATAAAATAAATATGAGATGCATATTTTATTAAGGACACTTATATAATGTCCGGAAGATTCCAGACACACAATTTGAGACACTTATATGTGTCTCTTAGACTTATAAATGTCCTAAAATGGTTATTTGGTGTAGTGTATGCTTGCGGCTACCTTTTTTTTCCTGCGTGAAGTTTACCTACAGGTTGGCCTAACAACTGCCAAGTCAAATTCACAGAAGAGCTTATGTGGTTAGTCTTATGCAATGTTCCAAACAAATGTACTGACTTTGAAGACTTAAAGAAGCTAACTCTAAATCTTGAAGATCTGGTGGAAGTTAAAGATCCTTATGGAAATCATCCCCTGAAGAAGAATGCCAAAGTTTGTGCAAAATTAATGTTCAAAACCCTCTACCAACTGGAATTTCGTTGATTACGAGAGGTATAATTCAACCATTCTTCATAGAGTGCACATACTTCTTGGTACCAAGATCTTTCGGTTACTCTTTTCGTATCATTGACTATAGAGAAGCTACTTGTACTAATACTAAGCCAGGAATTACTCAGCAAAACTGGTGGTCCCAGTCAATCCTCTCCAAACAAGACTCAGTCTCTGAGAATCACTGTCTCTAGATGGATGCCCCCCACAACCAGTTGTTATCTCCTCTAGCTCTGAATCTATGGATGATTTAGCTAACTCACCAGCTACTCAACCAGTTAGTGACACTATTTTGGTCGACAATGCTTATGCTTCCGTTTCAAAAAAAAAGAAGGAAAATTTGTAATCATCCAGGATACTTCTGTGTCCACAACTGATAGTTTCATCTATCGAAAGCTCAATATGGGTCCTTTTACCAACAAATCTCCAGCATTGAAAAATCTATGATGTTGGCCCTGTCCAATCTACCTTTGTAACTACTGTTGAGAATGGTCTTCCTGTTATTCATAAACCAACTTCTTCTACTTTTGTTACACTTGAGCATCAAAGCAGTAATTGTTTAAAAGATCAAATCTCTACCCTCAAAAAGTTCAAGATTGCTTCCTTGCCTGCTCATCCTCCTTCCATGTATAGAGAAGAGATTGTTTTTGTAGCTGTTGAGCATGATGCTCTTTCTACTATTAAGAGAAAAATCAATCCTCAGGTAGATGCTAGAAAACGCACCCGTACTGCCAAGCCTGCTTTAGATATCATTATCGTGGTCCCTCCTGAAAGTTAGCTATCTCCAGAACCAGATTACAACACTCTTTGTCCTCCAATCACCAATCTTGAGAGTCTTCCACCTATTACCACCCCAATAATTCTTCCTTTTTGGTTAACTCTACTAGCTCTAATATCACTAATTCCCCAACCCAACATCTTGTTAATAACATTAATATGTTATGCTGGAATGTTAGAGGTTTAGGAAAAAAATCCACAAACAAAGAGTTGAGCGTTTTCCGGAAGAATTTAAATCATGATGTTGTGTTTCTCTCTGAAACAAAAATGAAGAATGATATTGCTGCTAGAAAACTTAAGAATCTAGGATTCCCCTGTGTTTTCAATGTGCATTGCATTGGTAGAAGTAGTGGCCTGGTCTTAGCTTGGAAACAAGAATCGGATCTCCAAATTATCTCATCCAGCTCAAGAGGTATCTATGTTACCACCAATGATATTGTTCACTCCAAAACCTGTCATATACACTTTATCTATGGTGAACCAAGCCAAACTCTTAGGGATGCTTTTCGGGCTAGTCATCTAAACATTTCCACTATCCTTAACACTGAACCTGCCTTGTTTGTAGGAGACTTTAACTCCCTTTTAAGTCCTGAGGATAAAAATGGTGGTCTTGATTTAGATGAAAATGATTGCTTTAACCTTAGGAATTTTTTCTCTGTTTTTGGTTTGCATGATCCTGGCTTCTCTGGTCCTAAATTTATGTGGTCTAACATGCAAAGTGGTACTGACTTGATCCTTTAAAGACTTGATAGATGTTCTATAAAACATATTGCTGAAATTTTATATCCAAATCTTTGTGTGAATAACCTTCCTAGAGATTCCTCTTACCACTTTCCTATGCATATAAGATTTAATTTTGATGGTGACTGTATGTCTAAACTGTTTGATTTCATGGCCATGTGGATCACTGACCCGACTTGCAGATACATTATAGCTAATTCTTGGTCTATTAACATGGTGGATCTCATACCTATAAAATAAAATCCAAACTGCTTAATACCAAGAAAGTTTTAAGAGACTTGAATAAAAACTTTTTTGGTAATATTCAGACTAATATATCTACCGCTAAAGAAGATCTTAAAGAAATTAAAACTTCCAATCCCTCTGATACTATGAATATTTCTAGGATTAAAGCTAGGCTTAACTATTTGTACTCTCTGGAAGAGATTTAATGGAAAGACAAGTTTAGGGAAGTATGTCTCTAGGAAGGAGATAAAAATACGCCCTATTTCCACAGGGTCACTCTTTACAAAAGACAAAAAAATATCATTAGTTGGATAAAAACAACGCTGAAGATATCCGTACTGGCAGAAGTATTATTTGCATTTTATTTGTTGATTACTTTAAAACTCTTTACTCTTCCAGTCCTCAATCCTTCCAAGATGAAGTTTTAGTTGACCTTCCAGTAAATTTTCCCTAGATGACAATAATCTTTTAAATATTCCTTTGTCTCCTGAAGAAATAAAACATGGTGCTTTCTAGATGGGGGGTAAAACAGCTCCAGGACATGATGACTCTACATGCCTTTTATATCAAAAACACTGGGATATTGTAGGGGACTCTGTCAGTGAAATGGTGCAAACTTGTTTCAGAACTGGTCATGTAGCTCAATTTCTCAATCATACCAACATTGCCTTTATTCTTAAAACCCCTATTGCTGAGATTGTTTCTCATTACATACCTATTGGCTTGTGCAGTTTTGTTTATAAAATTCTTTCTAAAACCCTTGCTAATAAACTTAAACCTCTCATGGATGGTTTAATCTCTCAAAACCAAAGTAATTTGTTCCCAGTAGAAGCATTGCTGATAACATTCTCCTTGCTCATGAGGTGGTTTTTACAGTGAATCATTATCATGGAAATGAAGATCTAGCAGACATTAAACTTGACATGTCTAAAGCTTATGATAAGCTTGAATATAATTTTCTTGAGAAAATGGGTCTATGTGAACACTGGATATCTCTTATCATTAAATGTTTAGCAATTGTTTCATATTCTATCCTGCTAAATGGAGTCCATACTGCATGATTAAACCCGAAAGAGGTTTTATACAGGGAGACCCTCTGTCCCCCTACCTTTATATTCTTTGCTCTGAAGCTTTGTATTATATTGATAATCTTACTAGACTTTAATTAGTCCAAGGTATTAAATTCTGCAGGAATGCCCCTATCACTCATTTGTTGTTTGCTGATGATTGTTTACTTTTTTCCAAGGTTATTGTTCAGGATTTTATGACTATTAGAGATTATCTGTATAAGTATTGTTCTGCCTCTGGTCAGGAAATTAATTTTAATAAATCTGGTATCCTGTTTAGTATGGGTCAGTCCCTTAGTTAATTTAACAACTTTCCTTTATCCTGAACATTAACTCTCTTGATCTTGGTGAGAAGTACTCGGGGACCCCTATTAACTTTCAAAAGTAAAAAATCCATACTCATATGAGTGTTTTACAATATGTGGATTCCAGAATTACTTCTTGGTCTCATAAACTTCTTTCCCAAGCTGCCAGAATCTCTCTAGTGAAACATGTTGGTCAAGCCATTCACATCTACCAAATGGCATCTTTTTTCATCCCCGAGGATCTTTGTAGGAAAATGGATTCTCACTTGTGTTAGTACTGGTAGGGAGAATTTCTTGATCCTAAAGATAGGAAACTTCACTTACTTGGTTGGGACACCTTTGCTCTCCTAAAAGTGAAGGTGGTCTTGGTTATATGAAGGTTGAGCTAAATAAACTTGGTATGTTAGCTAGGAATGCCTGAAAACTTATTGAAACCTGATTCTCTTTTAGGGTACTACCCTTAAAGCAAGGTATTTCCTTAATACTGACTTCTTGAACGCTAACTGCTCTTCCACTTGTTCCTGGACTTGGAGATGTCTCCATACCATTAAGGAGCTCATATAACCTTTCATATATTGGATTCTGGGTGATGGGAAGTTTATTGACTCATGGTGTGATAACTGGATTCCCTTTCTAGGTTCAGCTAAACCAAATCCTCTTGTCCCTCCTTCTCATAGCTTGAAAGTGTCTTATTTTATTGACATGATACTATATCCCGGAATATCTTCAGATTCAACAACCATTTTGACAATTCTTTTATAGAGAAGATTATTACCATTCCCTTAAGCCAGCAATGCGTTCCTGATAGGAGGCTTGAGAGCTTTCAAAGAATGGTAGATTTAGCTCTAAATCTTCCTACTTAGGTCTAAGAGGTCTTAGATCTTCCCCAAGCAACACTCATTGGAAGTGCTTTTGGAAACTAAGAGTCCCCCACATAATCCAATTTTTTATCTGAAAAACTGTTATAAATGCTTTACCTACTAGAACTATCTTGCAAACAAGAATGTCAATTGATTCTGTTATCTGTCTTAGATGTCTTTCTTGCAATGAATCTGATATGCATGCTTTGGTCCTATGCCCTTTTGCTATTTATTTTTGGAATGCTTCTTTCATTTATATGCCTTTTTATAATTTTAACAATGCTTTTATGCTTGACTGGTTTTTTCATTGGCTTGTTAATTTTAATACTTCTGTATCTGATGAATCCAAGAACATGCTTGTTGTTATTATGTGGTCTATTTGGAGTAGTATGAACAATCTTATATTTAGCAATAAGAGGGAGAATGCCACAGCTGTTCTTGCTAGAGCTATAATTATCCTTAGGAACCCCACCGTTTCCCTACCCCTTTCTACAATGTCATTGGTGTTGTTACATGGAAGCCTCCCCCTACTGATGAAGCTTTCGATCATGTTTCCTTGGCAAATGGTGCATGCTATTTTATGAGAGACTTTGAACGGAAAATCTTATTTTTGTGTTGTTATCTCTTTTGAAGTCTACTCTCCAGAAGAAGCATAAACTAGAGCCATCTAGGCAGTTTTGAAGAAAGCAGTGGATCTGAAATTTACTCATATTGTTGTTGAAAGTGATGCTAAAGCCCTGATGGACCATTTCTCTCAAGATATTTTTGAAGGCAATCAACGTACGAATGCTCTTTTTAAGGACATTTCTCTCTTTTGCTCTAGTCTATTAACTTGTATTTTCTCTTTTCAACCAAGAACTTGTAACAATATTGCTCATACTTTGGCTACTTGGTTAAAGATAACTTTGAAACTTGTTTTTGGTCTAAACTTTCTATCTAGCGTATACCAATTGTTGAGGCAGACCACCGGCTTTTTTTAGGACTTTACTTATTCAAAAAATTAAAAAATCCGTAGTTTGAAAATAAGGCGATTCAACAGCGCATCCAGTTCAAGATTATTTTCTTATTAATCCATTTGTTAATAATATCTGACGTGGCTAACAGACCTAACTGTCTCCTTTGGAATTTAGTTCTGAAGAAGTCGTTGTCAACAAAAATGGGAAGTAAGGTAAGAGGGAAGCCAGCTATACTCCACTTACAAGAGGGGCAGGCATCTTATGTCTGTGTCTCCTTAATACTCTTCCCCAAAAAACAGGGATTTCTTTTGGGATTCGATTAAGAAATTAGAGTGGTACAGCAACACCATATGCCTATGCGGCTATGCCACTCCCCGTTCCTTCAATTTATTGTTCTTCTTCTACCTGTTTTTTTTTAATTTTCTTACTTCCCATGATTCTCGCTTTTGTTAGCCGTATGCACCATCGTACACCTCATCATGTTACCATCCCCTCGTGCATTTCCCATATTCCTTCCTGCTGGTTCCATAAACGTGGGCTAGATATTGCCCTCGTATTTAATTTAGTAGTGGTCCAAATATATATCTTAGACAATAATAATATGGTATGTGCGAATCTTATGTGTGTAAAATTAAGGTATGTTAAATCAAGAGATGTGTGTAATCAAAGGCAAAAAGCCAAAATTATAAGAAAGGGAGAAAAGAAGTTCTTATCCATGTTAGAGGGCGTAAAGTATATTTAGAAACCAATTTATACAGGAAAAATAACTAAAATAAATTCAATTATGTTTGGAAACCAGCTAGGTTGAATATGTAATTGTCCATCCATGCTCCAAGCTCTCTCCCTCTCTTGTGTTATACCCACACGGTGAGATTATCTTACAGTGGTAAAAAGTCTTCAGGTGATAATAACAAATAACCTATGTTCCAAACTTGGCAATAATTATTCACTGCAAACTCAGGCGGTTTAATATAAAAATGGTGTAACCAGCATGGTTAAATGAATAATAAGGTCACTATGCCCGCAAGAAAATAACACTGTGATCAATCCAAATCCTTCCTTATTGAGCAAAACAGCTAGCTAATTAAAGGAACACAAAAGCTTTGAAAAAGTGCCCGCCAACTTTGAAGAAATTCTTGAATTCTCAGCTAAGTAATCCTTGGCTGACATTTTAAAAGTTGGATCAGTACCGGTACATGTTGATGTAGTTTGTATTAAACTAATGAGTTATACCTTCTTCTGCTTTATTTATTGCTAATTAGCATGTAAACAGTAAATTCATTGTCAATCTCCTAAAAAGGGATTTATTCCTTGATCTGATTAAACTGTCAACAGCTGCTCCAAATTTTATTTTATTAATGAAAACTAATGTTAGTTCCAAGGGACCTGGTTGCTGACCCTTCATCCCCGAAATTGGTCAGTGCCAATGTAAGTTTAATGCATTATCAGGAAAATATTGGTGATTTAGATATACAATTCCAATAGCAATACAAGTACATCACCATGAATACTCGTAATCTCTCTTAGAAATTTCTTTTCTTCATTGGAGAAAAGGAAAAACAAAAAACCCAAATGAAGAAAAATAGTAGAAAAACAGAAAATGACGTCGTATAATTAGTTCGGTACCTTTTTGTTTTCTTGGGAGCCCATAAATAATTATATAGTCTTAGACGCAAACCATTATATAGCTGGTCCCAATTATTGGTTTGGTTTATAGTTCAGTCTAAGTTCTCAAAATATTAAATTAATTATTTATTTAAATTTAATCGTTGATAATCATAAGTTATTGAAAGAAAATAGAAAAAATATGACGGATAACGTAGAAAAAGAATTAATAATGGAGGAAGGGGATAGAAGCAATCTGGACCAACTGTTGGGCTGACATATTAGCAATGGAGCATTAGTACGAACGGCGTGTGGGTGGATATACGCGTTTATTCATATATAACACTATCCTTAATCGGATCATATCGAGTTATACATGGACTAGCCAATAGACCTGCTTTCTACCGATAGGTGATCAGAGAAAACAATTGCTCATAACTTCTGCCGATGAATAACGACATATCATCACTAAAAGACAAAAGAAACCATTATTAATTATTCATTCGTTTTTAAAAGATAGACAAAGTTTTCATTTAAAGATAGAGTTATTTTTATTTAATGAAAATTATATATTATTATTTTACTAATTTACCTATGAAATGATTATTATTTTTTATTTTTTTTATCTATTATCTAATGAAAATACCATCTAAAATATAAAAATATAAAATATAATTTTAATGATTGTTTTTCTTAATATTTAGAAATGGAGTAACAAGGCTTTGTAATGCTAACAATAATCTGTTTTGGTTTTGCAAATTCGCCTTCATCAACTACCCCTTTCCCAATCGTTCGTGTCAACATCACTTTCTCTACTTCTCTTATCTATTCTTTGAAACAAACAGCGGTGGAAATATAAGTAAAATACTACTAGTACCAGCTACTTTCATCAAAATGGTTGATCTTCATTTACAAATATAACGGTGTCTTACGTTCGTCATCTCTCTTTCAATAATGTTGGTATCTATTGATCGTATCCTGGAAATTTTGTCTGCTTATGTGGTTTAATTTCAAGCCAATAGGATGCAGAATACGGGAAAAAATTAATTTCGAGGAATAGGTGATTGTATGTTTTTCTTCTAATCTCCCATTTTGATGCTTGCAAGTTTTAAAATCACACCATTAATATTATTACGCAACAATTTTACGACTGTATTACATTGACACCCACAATAAGTAATTGCATGGGATTGCTAACAACCTCGAACCAGGATTTAATCGGATAAAGTTAATCTGTCTTTCTTTGGTATGTTCTCCATTTGTAATACATATACATTCCACTATATAAAAGGAAACAATCTATAGATTATGGTACTAATCAAAATGTACCATGGAATATACTCTTGTCTTCATGCAATACATTATCAGTTGATTGGCTCATCTTGTATTAGTGGAACATGGCAACATGCGTCAATTAATTAGTTAATAATACAGTAACTAACTAATTGCTAATTAGGGCAGATTTTAAGATTAGACATTTGTTAGTGATTGTCTGAAAAAAAAGTGATTAGGTTAATCTAGTACTATAGTAGTGTTTGGGTTAGAGAGAAAAATAAGATATTGATAAAATTAAAAGATATGCTCAACTAATCAGTGAAGAGAGCGTATACCACCCATCTAAAAACACATCCTCAAGGAAAAGAAAAAATTAGCTCCCAGCCTCCCACTTCTTTTCTTGCTTGGGTAGTGGGGTTACTTAGTGGGTAATGCTTTATACTTGAGAAAAAGCATAGCACATAGTATGTGATTATAAAACAACAAATTAAGAGCTGATTAGGAAGTTTAACTAATCAAAAAAAAATAATGTGTTTCTTTTATGCTTTACTTCATATTGGAAGATTAGTGGCCATTTTTATGGAATTTAAATACTTTAAGATATAGATTAATTAGTAGTTAAGTAATCACGATTTGACTTATTAACTTTAGCGTACCTAGTGAATGAATAAAGTTGTGTTAATGTAGGGGTACATGACAAAGCTAACCAATTGTATTCATCAACCAAGAATACACCAAGTTACCGGCATATATCTTTTCCCGCTTTACTAATTAATATGCTTTTTTTTTTCTTTTGTGGTGTACACACTTGATGGAATCTAAGCAACATCCTCTCATTTTTTTCCTTCAGTTCCGACACTCTTTTTTTAAAAAAACTATGGTTGGACTTTGTTTTGGTTGATCTATAGCCAGGTGCTTAACTAAGGATGAAACCAGATTATGCTTAACTACTTTTTGAAATCCATTACGAACTAAACGCCAAAGAATTATGCACCGTACATATATCAGTAAAGTTAGAACCATGTATACTATTAATTTTTTTTATTATATTCCACCTAAAACGTAACGGTGGAAGATTAAATTTTAATCAGACGAAAGACTAAGTTTACATTTGGCGTTGGGCGCATATGTAAGGATTCATATATTGGATGGGTGTTGTATGAGCGTACGTTAGTGAAAACGCTTGGTTGGAACAGATGCTGGATGAACGCTCGATGAGACGCAACCCAGAATAACGTTTGATGGTAGACGCACACGTAACAACACACCCAAGTGACAGGCGTGGGTGTAGACGAACGCCTGTTGGGGCGTACACTTATACATTCGCCTGGTGAATGTGTGGTCTTGTGCAGTTGGTTCGTGTGCCTCATTCGGTGGGCGTTATCTTAGCCATACGCCCGTGTTATGAAGCGATTGCCTAAACTAACGCCTGGATGAGAGACGCTCATCTACCCTTACGCGTGTAAGAAAAAACGGTTGTCTAGGATTACGCTTGTTATATCATCAGGCGGAGGCTTCTATGGGTTTAGTTCTTCTCTTCTCCTATTCCAGACGCCTACTACTTTAACGTCTACCACTTCAACTGAACCCTCCACTCCTCTTCTCAACCTCTTTTCCGATTGAAAAACGCTAGCAAAATCCTAGCAGCAAAGAAACAAAGCTTATCAAAGTTAGATTTATCTCAAGACAAGGTATGAAACTCAAACTATTTATATGAATTTTAATAGATTTCATAGGTTTAAATTATGATTTATTGTAATGATTTGTTAATTAAATTTGTATATATATGTTTAAAGATTAAACATATGATTATGAAATAGACATATTAGGTTTTACAAATTGTAATTTTGCAATTGGGTATAATTCTAGGGCTTTGGAAGTTGTAAATTGGGTTTAAAAAATTGATGAGAAATAATTGATTAAGTTCTTGATTAATTTGAGTTAGGTTGTGGTTAATTTTAAGTTTTTGATTAATTGATTTGACATGAATGTTTATGAAATTTTGGAATTATGAATGTTTGTGTTCCTTTATAATGAATATTTATAGAATTATAAAATTAGGGAATTATAGAATTAGGGAATTATGATGAATTTTTATAGAGTTGATAATTTGATAAGTAGACTATTTTGTGAATCATGAATTTTGCATTTTGCATGATTTATGAATGTTTGTACATTTGATTATCTAATAGAGGATTACTTTTTTAATGATGAAATTTGTATTTTTGTGAGTTTATGGATTAATGTAGAGTTTTATGTTTGTGCATTTTGAGGATTACCCTTAATTTTGAAACTTGTATGTACCGTTTGCATAAATGTTGAGCAATGTCACGACGAGATTCCTTGGTCGAAAAAAGAGGAACAAAAAAGCTAAAACCGTTGAGGATCCAGAAGTAGACCCTACTACTGAAGATATGATCTACGTTCCCGGGTTAGCGAACTACAATGTCGTGGAAGAAGCTCAGAATCACGCTTCGACAAATATTACATATTCAACAGATTCAAAATTCAAGTATTTACATCGTGGTTCCCTCAAATCGGTCATTCAAACCTATACATGTATTATAAAACACATCCCTAGGGTTAAATACATTATTGAAAAGGCAGGATGGGACCGTTTATTGACCATGGATGTAGTAGATTCGTCACATGCATTGATTGACTATCTTGTTGAGCGTTTTTGGGATACAACGAACACTTTTCACTTCTGCTTTGGTGAGATGGGGTTCACACTGCTTGATTGGGTCATGTTGACGAGATTAAGTATTGGTGTTGGTAGTGATATTCCCTATGACCCGGCGTACCAATTTGAATATGTCCGGGCATATTTTTCCAGAAATTAAAGATAGTGAAGTTTGTAAAAGAGAACATTCCGCGCAGTGAGTTTCAAATGCAATTACAGTTGTATTTTTGAACACATATTTTGATCCAGGAACGTTGGTTGCGGCTAACGATGATAGCATACTTGCTGGGAGAGTTGTCAGAGCCTTTTGTATGTATGTTTTGGGATAATTTTTCTTTTTGAATGTCAAAAACTATATTGATGTTGGATGGTTAGCTGCTTTTTAGGATCTTAATGCAGTTGACATTTATGATTGGGGTGGTGGTGCTTTTCCGAAATTGTATTCAGGACTCGACGCATCTGCCAGGGGACAAAATTCACTAGCCGGACCCTTCCAAATATTGGAGGTAAATTTTTTAATTCTATTTATACTTCCTTTAAATGTTTATTTGTTAGTAATTTATTTATTTGGTTGGTTGTCTTGACGGGGTAGTTTTGGGGGTACGAATATCTGGGCATATGTCGACCAAAGAACCCAACGAGTGATAGTGAAGCATTATGTCCTTGTAATACCCAAATTCGGAAGGTAGGGTTTGTCGAATGGAATATAAGTAATGTTTTGTCCTTTCCTAACACCGAGGCCTTCTCAGCACAACTGGCTCAGAGTTGGCAAAAGCTCTGCAGTTAAGCGTGCTCAGGGATGGGTGACCTCCTGGGAAGCTGCTGCTGGATGACCGCAGCGGTGCCCGTAGAAAACCCCACATTGCCGGATGACCGCAATGTCTAAGTGGGTACAATATCGTGGAAGGTCGGGTCATTACAAAGTGGTATCAGAGCCGACGACGGGTCACCTGCCAAGGGTGAGAGAGTACGCTGGACGAGGTGTTCCAGGTATTGGTCTCATAGGTGGTAGGGAACGTCGGAGATCTGGGCTTGAATATATTCCGGAGCCGAGGACGACTCCAATTTAAGGTGGTGTATTGTAATACCCAATTCGGCAGGTAGGGTTTGCCGAATGAAATATAAATAATGGTTTGTCCTTTCCTAACACCGAGGCCTTTTCAGCACAACTGGCTCAGAGTTGGAAAAAAGCTCTGCAGTTAAGAGTGCTCGGGCGGGAGTAATCCAGGGATGGGTGACCTCCCGGGAAGATGTTGTTGGATGACCGCAGTGGTGCCCGTAGAAAAACCCACACTTCCGGATGACCGCAGTGGTTAAGTGGGGACAATATCGGTGGAAGGTCGGGTCATTACAGTCCTAGAAGTTCTCGGTGGAAGGATACAAGAAAGAAGAGTATTGGTATTGTTCGCTCTAGGACTTGTCTTAATCAGCTGAAAGCAGACGATGTGACCTGGCGACCGTGGGATTCCACCATCTTAGTCCTTGAAACTGATGTTGGACGGAAAGCATCGGAGCTCTCATACAAAAGGGTTATATTTTCTTGGCTAGGCACTGTGAGTTGATAATTTATTTTGATAACACTGTTCTTTAAGCATCAGAGTTATTTTCTTTGCACAACATAACGTGTACCTCGGAAAACGGTGTTGGAGGCAAAACCATTACAATTTTGGCATTCCCAGGAACCCACCTACTCGTATTGCCAACCTCATTAATGATGAAGCAAACCAGCTGAGGGAAAACGATTTGGTCGATGCAAAGAAATTAGTGCATCTTGTTACGTATGATTTGTATATTGAGTATTGACGACATGTAACTAACTTGCAGAAATATGCCACCAAAGTCGATTGGGAGGTCGAAACATACGGGTATACTGGTGACCGTATTAAACACAACATTGAAGAACCTGATGAACATGTACTCATTCCGCCTCAACAACAATTATTATACGTAAATATACAACAAACCTTATTTTTTTAAGTACATAAAAATACGTGAGAATATGATTTATTTATTTTCATAACATGTCGAAGCTTATGGTCTGGTTCAACAATATGCCGATTTTACGCAAGAGTTTCGTAAGTTTACATTAAATGAAACGAAGGAGAGGATGGAGTTTATCATGGTAAAAAATGAAGAAATACGGGGACTACAAAATCACAACAACAATTTGGAGTTACAACTGGCCCATTTTCGTACGCAAAACCACCCCTTGGTTTTGTTACTTTTTCTCAAACTATGTCACCACAAATGTGGAATGCAATCGTTCAGGGATCATCATCAACAATGCCATCAGTTAATTACACACCGAGAACATCTTTGCCTCCTTTTATGCCACCGCGATCGGCGCTTGGGAATCAAGATATGTATGACTAGTTTTTCCTTTGCATTGTATTGTCATTTGAACATACATTTATTATCTTTGATTTAGCTTTTATCTGATTGGAATTGTCATTTGAAAAGACTTTTCTTATCTTTGCTTTATCTTTTATATCTGCTTTGTATTGTCATTTCAAAAAAGATATTTAATTTTTGCTTTGTCTTTTTATCTGCTTGGTCTTGTCATCTAAACAGACACTCCTTATGTTTGATCCGTCTATTCACCCTACTTGCCTCAACTCAGTTAATTTTTAAAATACCAAGAGTGTGTAGTCATATCAACACTCAAAGACTTATCTTAATATGACTATAAATTGAACACTTGATTTTCCAATTATACAAACCAAAAATGCAAACATCAACAACCAATGACATACTATGAGAATAACATGTAATATTCTTTTTTTTTTTCTTCTTCTTCTTCTTAATTTAGTGATGTTGATAATAATAGTTTGTACTCATCAGACGAAGATTTAGTTGCATTGAGCCAAAATAACCAAGCAGTCACTAGAGATACCACTGTTTTAGACGATGTAGAATTTTCTTGTTTTGAAGCAGATAATGGTTTAGAGGAACGGGTTTATCCTGAGAATACTGTTTTAGAGTCCAGCGATTTAGAAACAATAGTCTTAGGTAACAAAGATAGACTCATAGAGATTTTAAATATGAGTGAGGATACACCACCTTATTATAACCTAGAAGAAGCAATTGATAATTTTCGGGAATCTGACGATCTAGAAATTAGGGAAATTATGACTAGTCTATCTAAAGTCACTGAAAACTCTAAGTTTGGGGGTGACTATCATTCTCCCTGTGCTTTAACTTTAACTCTTAGAAAGGTCCCTAACTTGGAACTTGACATATGCACCTCTACCATTTTACAAGATCATCTTCAAACTAGATTCCCTGAGCATGTTGATATCCAGAAAGAAGTTCACTTGTTAGAAACCCATCCTCTGGTCGATGTGGTTTACCTAGGAAATAATACCAATATTGACTTATATTGACTTTGTTTTGCCGCCAAAAAATTTTTCTTCTAATTGTGGGAACATATGAATTTCAAATATGTCAGTTATTAAGTTTTTAGACTAAGCCTAATTACTTTAGGAAATTAGAATTGACACATTTTCTTAAGAATGACCGCCTTCATTGTAGTCAACGGTGTGGATCAAATCTGATTGACTTTGAGGATCCATAATTATTTAGGTTATTGTTATGTGCTTCTAAGTTCTTAGTTGAGTTACTCCAGACTTTACAACCTGATCCTGTTGATCCTTCCTACGAGGAAATCCATCCCATGAAAATATTTTATTTGGACCCTTTTATAGAGCCTGAACCTGTACCACAACTAGATGTAGTTGTTTTAAAGAAGACACTAGATATGAATAAGGTTGTACTTTGTTGTTTACTTTATGGGCCTGCTGCAGTTTCCTTTTATTTTGGATAGTATTATTTTATTCAGATGACCCACAGTTGGTCCAACTATTGCTATATGATTTTATGAGGTGACTAATTCTTTCTTAGTCTTGATGAAGACTTTAAACTTAGCACTTCTTGGGAGGTAATCCATGCTCATGCGACACGGTAATATCTTTCCTTAACTCATTTCCTTCGGTTGGTAACGGTTTCTCCTTCTTCATGTATTTAATCATTCATTTTTAGAACATTGAGGACAATGTTAGATTTAAGTTTGGGGATAAGGGAGAAACTTTTAAGTTGAAATATGAAATTCAAAAGTCTAGAAACTTGTGAACAATTCAGGATGACACTAACCATTCTAGGTAGATGGAAACTTAGTTCTTTTTCTATAGGAATTGGGGTGCCCAGGACAGTGTTCAGGTGTTAGAAATAACATGATAGTCGTCACCATATCTCAGAGTTTATCTTGACCATATCACCTTCTTTTCTTTTTTTACAATTTTTGTGTTTCTCTAAATGATTTGCTGGGGCACCAGTATCGAATTGTTATGCCATCAGGATGGAGTAGAGTGTTTGAGATCAGGCCCCATTATTTAGAATATTATGTGGAAAAAACCCGAATATAGACACTTTGATAGCAATATGTGTGTTCTCCCTGTCTCCATCGCCTAAGCAAGCGTGGAATGCAGGATCCATGAGAACTATCATGTAAGATGCTGATAAGGATCATGCACTTGGATTCATTTGATCCAATCATGTTGTCAGCACATTTAATAAAATAAAAAATAATTGTTATATTTTCAATAAATCGATCACTGGGACCCTTGTATATACCAGTTGAGTCGGTATTAGCATAAGGAGTAAGACCATTGGGAGTGTATCTCAATCCATTAGGATTCATCCTGGCACTGACCTTCAGACAGATATGGGAAACACCGTTCACCTTAGTCATCCCCATATCCATCTTCTAAATCTTTTCATGTGATTGAACTTTGATAGATTCTGAGTATCGTAGTTGAAAGACTCTCTGAGTAGTGCTTTGATTTCTTATATATGAATTTTGGTATGCTTGAGTAAAAACTCGTGTACAACAATTGGACTCATATAGGCCATAGCCAAAGAATTTATTATGCCAACTAAATAGCTTGTTTAGTGTTTACCCTCAATCGTCCCCAGGTAACTAGGGTTTGGAGTAAAGATTTTGTGGGTATACCTCTTGTAAACCCTCACGAGAGTATAACTCGTCCACTAGGGACACCTAGGGGTTTAAAGTCTTGTTACACATGCTAAGTGTAACTGTGTCCTCAACGAAAGGGAGTTGCATTTTACCTTAGGTTAGTTTAGGATATATAGTTTGCTCGAGGACTAGCAAAAGACAAGTGTGGGGAATTTGATAAGTGCATAATTTGTATATTTTATGTATCATTTCCTTATACTTATTTGCTATATTTTGTGTGTATATTATTATTTTTGTAGTTTATGTGTTTTATTAGGTTACATCTCTGAAAGCAGTGAAATTGAGCTCTACAGGGAAGAATTGCTAAAGACCATGTGGAACTCAGTCTATTACAGGATTTATACCCTCCATCTTGTATAGAATTGAAAGGCAAAGTCAATGCAAAAAGAATGAGGTCATTCCGAGTTTGTATGAAGAAGTTATGAGCAAAACCGTGAAACCAACTTGGATTTGTTATTTGTTGTGCCTTATTGGGCCTGCGGGGGAAGAGAAATAGGAGAAGCGTTTTGGGCTCGCCTTTGACGTGAAAATTAGATTTTTTTGTTGGTTTTTGAGGAGGTTAAGTCTCCTGATTGGATAATGATCAAAAGGAGGTGGAAGAGTTAATGAGATTAGGTTTCCTAATTGGTTAAGGAATAAGAGGAGGTTACCAAAGCCTATATAAAGGGGAGCCCAAATACAATTTTCGAACAACTTCTCACAGATAGAAAATTAGGTTCAGTTTTAATGGTTTTTAAGAAAGCTATGTCTAGCTAAACCCAACCACTGAGACAATGGAGGAAGCCATATTTCATGAATGAATGGTAACTATTTTTTATTCTTAATGATATTTGCATTGATTTTTAATCGATTTATGATTTCTTAATTAGTTGTGATTTTGTTTGATGGTGTATGCTGGGACTTAAGAGCTTTTGATGCGCCATTCTTGTGATTTACAATTAATGTTTTAGAAATCTACTTTTGGCAAAGAAATATGGTTAATAAAGGAGCTATAATTGTTAAAGAATCATTGTAGAAATCATTCAGAAGTGATTTTGGTGGAATCCTGAGTTCCAGTTCTTCCCAATATTGTTAAAATCTTTTATTTATTTTCTAGTTTAAATTAAAATTAGGTCTAAAACGAATCTTCACAAGTCTCAGCGAACGAACTATTTTTATCACTTTTCTAAAACGATCAACTGCAAAATCAATTTGCCATCGTCAAGAAACCTGCAACAATGTGGAATCCATACGTATTTGCATATATCATGAAAACTGTTATCGTTTTACATAGTATGATAGTGGAGGATGAGCGTCTACCCGGTGATTGGCCACATGAATATGATCAACGCCGCAACCATACACCGGTAAATATATCGAGACAACATAGTGCTGAACTTTCGAGAATGAGAGTTGAGCAATGCCGACGTGCAGTACACAACAAAGATACGCATATTCATTTGTGAAATGACTTGATCGAACACTTATGGTCAGATTTTGGAGGCGAATAACATTTTTGAAACCATGCAGATAGGTTTTGTGGGTATATATCTTGTAAACCCTCGCGAGACACCACTCGACCGCTAGGGGCACCTAGGGGTTTAAAGACTTGCTGCACATGCTAAGTTTAGCCTCGGAAGTATCATAAATAACCAATATCACTTATTCAGAACAACAATACATCATTAGATGTTAAGATATCTCATTTTCGCAGGAGTTGCGGTTGTACTTAGCACGTGCAACAAGCCTTTAAACCATTAGGTGGTCCAAATGGACGAGTTATATCTCATGAGGTTTTACAAAGAGATATACCCACAAAACCTATAATCAAACCTTCAACGAGTGGTATGACTCATTGGATGACGATCTAAACATCTTCGAAGAACAATCAACACAAAAGGGTTGTATTTTCCATCACCCTTAGGATCTCAAAATGAGGTTGATACTTGAAATCTGAACCTTTCCATCTTCCCCATTGATCTCGTAAAAACTTCGTCATCAGTTTCATTCCTAATTCTTCTTTCATTCACCTTAGCTGTTAAAGTTGAAAATTATAGTACTGTCGTTCCTATTTCCTGAAATCAACAAAAAAGTCTTGCTCTATTCCTGTTATTGGGGTTACCGGTTTCATTACAGAAGTTAACATGGATATGTTCTAACCATTCCATGCTCATTGAACCATTCATCTGACGTTCTTGACCCCTTGCTGGATAATATAATACTAAGTTCGACAAAGAGATAAATATTCCTCTAAGGTAAAATTATCAGCATTAATACTAAAATTTTGGTAAGCCATAATTCTAAAACGGAAAGATAAAAATAATCTTTCAATTAGGTTATTTGAAGTGTGGAAGGTGTGGTTTCCAAATGGGAACGAATGGGTATATATAGGGCCTTTTTTGGATGGAAATAATTCTTCAAATTTCAATAAAAGATTAAAGCATGATATTAAAATAAGTGACGACTCTGTTCTGTTCCATCCTAGTGGGTAATTAATAACAGTCTATTCAATGGATGCCTAGAAAGACTATGGACGCCTAATTATGAAAAATGTTTGGTCCACGTGCAACGACTAAAGCATGATATAGAAAGAAGTGACGAGTCTCTTTTTTTCGAGACTGGTGGATCCATAATAACAATTTATTCAGTGGAATCCAACGTTTCAATTATTTACTTTTTCAATCTTAAAAATTTAAACAATCTCACTTTTCTACTCATGCAGGAGACGAGTAGATAAGCTAATATTTACAGTGTCTAGTCTTTTATCGTGTTGATGTTAATGCGAAATAAAAAGTCGTTGGTTTAATTTTTCATTTGACTTACTTAATTACTCGAATTTTAAAGTTTTCATTAATTCAAACAACAGGTACACTGGAAGTTCATTAACATTTAAAATAAAACTATTAATTCAATACTAAACTGGAAATTTTAACCTCTTAATACAATTCATATAAATAAAAATATAAATCCTAAAAGTAGAAACTAAAACTTCCAATCCCATTGATAATCATAATAATTAAAGTTTCATCTAATCCGAGAAATCTTTAAGCTTGACTTCTCCTTCTATGCAAAATGTCTGCCTTTCTAAGTTTGATGTACTCTTTTGTTACGACATCCAACCTGGAGACATTCATCATCATTATGCGAAACTCGTCGTCGACTTCTTTCTTTGCGTCAAGTTTTTGTTTCCTAGCTTGTTTTGCTGCAAACTTTGCCGAAGACTCAGCTAGTTTTGCTGCAAACTCGAATTCTCTATGCGCCATCTTCATTTTTGTTTGTTATCTATAATTGGTATTGAAGTTTTGTTGCTCTTTAGTAATTATTTCCATCATTTCATGTTGGCCACTAGATTTTGCTTTGCCTGTTTTCTTCAGTCGTTTTGCCTCTTTTTTCCCCATATTATGGTTATATGTGTTAGATATATCTCTTATTTCTTCATCGTCACTGGAATGGTCTGGACTTGTTTCATGTCTTTCTCGGTCTTCCTAGTCACTCTCAGAATCTTCTTCAGCTTATGATGAATCGAAAACAACTGTTGATCGTTGTGAATATTTGATATTTTCTAACATAATTGCGTAGCACTCTTCATGCTTAATTTTTTTGCCACCATTAGCTTCCTTGAAAATGTTTCTTACTTCTTAAATCTGTTGTTGTTCTAAAAAAAGTTTAGTGGACGATATACAATTCAAAATAATAATATACGGGATAAAAATTAAACGGGTACTTACATTTTTTTCGTGGCCCCATCCAATATGGTGTTCACGTTCCACTTCCTCCTCTTTTGCAGAGTAAAGCGCCACATCTTTACTTATTCCCTGAAATCATTTCTGAATGGAGGTCCAAGTGCGCTCCGACATTGTAGGTATGACTTCTTTCATCCCAACTAAGATACGAGACCATAATTTTTCTTCTGATTGATCGGAACCAACACTAGAATCTTGAGATATTGATAAATGAATTCTACACATCGTTACATCTTCAAATGTAGAAAAATTTGGACCTCGTGGTTTTTGTGCCATAATTCTAGTTGATGTGAAAGATATGAAATAATGAAATTTTTCTCGTACACAAATGAAATGGGTTAGTAGTATATGAAATGCTCAACCAATTTATATATATAGGTATACAAAAAAATAGCCATTACACCTGTAAGAAATCTCAACGGTAAATATTTGGCTGGGCGCTTATATACACCACCGCCCTATACAGGCGTATTTTTGGATAACTCCTACAAACATGCGCAAGTTTGGATAACGCCCACAAACGAGCGTCAATTTGATGAACACCCAAGACAGACGGCAGTTTGATTAACGCCTCATTGACAAACATACGCAAGGTTAACGCCCCGCTATATGTGCTCTTGTGTAAACGCCCAATACAGGCGGCATTTTGGTTAACACTGGATCATGAGACGCACCGCTAGATTAACGCCTGGCACAAAACACACAACTAACTTCACGCCTGTCAGGAAATGCACTTCTACCTTCACGCTCCACCAAATTCAATTTTGGTCCAGCTCTCAGATCACTTTTGATCCCAAACAGTAAAAAATCTGGACCATAACCCAAATATAGTCCCCCCACTGTGATTGGTTTGGCGGGCCAAAGAGTAATTTTGGGTTTGGTCCAGGTTTTACTCTCCCCACTGTGGATGCTCTAAATGCATATTTTTGTACGCACTTCTTTTATGTTAACATGAGATAGATATATATAAAATCTTATTTTCTGTTGTTGAGTGAGAAAACATTCATGTTATTTTTGAGAGAATGTGAGGCACAAATAGGCTAGGTATTGAGGAGGGTTTTGAATCATATCCTTTTAGTTTTGTTTGATCACAGTGGAATCATCTTATTGTCTTCGCAGCGGATGTGGATTATATTGATCGAACTACTTAAATCTCTTGTGTATGTGTGCTCATTTGTTGAATTTCATTTCTATTTGATTTTCTTGATTACGCTTGAGCCATTTGTTATAACTAATTGGTATCAGAGCTCCGGATAGAAGCGATCTTCTATGGCGGCAAAGTATGAGATTGGGAATTTTAATGGAAGGTATGATTTTAATATATGGAGGCTAAAGATAAGGGCAATTTTGGTGCAACAAGGTTTAGTTAAAACTTTGAAGGGGAAAACGGCTTTTGCAACAACATTGAAGGACAAGGAAAAGGAAGAACTCGTGGAGAAAGCATATGGATTAAATTTTTTGTGTTTGAGCAATGAGGTCTTACGAGAAGTAGCGACTAAAACAATTTCGGATGAGCAATAGAACAAGTTTGAAAAGAGGTATATGACTAAATCCACTACTAATCGTCTTTATCTTAGGAAGAAATTACATACTCTTAGAGTGCATGAAGGAGTGACTATTAGATATCATGTTGATAATTCTAATAGAGTTCTCTTGGATTTGTCAATATTGATATGAAAATTAAAGATAAAAACTAAGCATTAGGTTTGCTTTGCTCATTAGCACCATCATACGAAAACTTTGTTATTACCATAATGTTTGGAAAGGCTACAATTTTTTTGGAAGACATTAAAGAGATTTTAAACTCTAAGGAGTTGAAGAAAACCGGTGTTGATGGTAGAGAGGTTTCGGGAAATGGGTTATTTTTAAGTGTAATAGAAAAACAAAAGGGTGGTCTAGATTGAAGTAGATCAAAGTGTAAGTCTAAATATAGATCGGGTAAGGACTTTAACTAAGGTTAGGCATGTTGCAGACTTGAGAAGAAATCTGATTCTTTTGGGTACACTTGGTTCAAATGGTTGCAAGTATAGGGGTGAAGGTGGAGTTATTCATGTCTCAAGGGGAAACCTTACAATCATGAAAGGAATTAGAGTTACTGGTCTTTATACATTGCAAGGTACTATGGTAAAAAGTAATGCAGCTATGTGTTCTTCAAGTTAAGAAGAAGACATTACCAAGTTGTGGCATATGCAGTTAGGGTATACGAGTGAGAGGGGGTTAGCTGTTTTGAGCAAGCAAGGGTTGTTTGACGGTAAAAAAACTGGAAAACTAGACTTTTGTGGATATTACGTCGTTGGGAAACAATGTAAAATCAAGTTCACAACAGTTATTCATAATACCAACTGTATTTTGGATTACATTCATTCATATCTTTGGGGTCCTTTATGGGTGGAGACACATGGTGGTGGTAGATATATGTTAACATATATTGATTATTTCTCAAGGAAAGTATGGTTGTTCATACTTAAACAAAAAAATAAAACTTTTGTCAAGTTCAAGCAATGGAAGACTATGGGTGAGAAGCAAACCAGGAGACAAATCAAGTCCTTGAGGAAAAACAATGGTTTAGAGTTTTGTGGGGGTAAGTTCAATGATTTCTGGTAGGAGGAAAGGATTATGAGACTGTTTGTGGGAAAAATGAATTAAGAGGCTAATTTAGGAAAAATGGGGTGAGCAGGTGATAATTCGTCTAATCCTTAAACATTTGTATTATTGAAGTACTTTCTTTAGATTTGAGATATCAATCTGTACAATTTTGGCCTAAACCAAGCAGCGGTCGTTCCAGTCTTGCTTTAGTCACAAAGGATAATGAGAAGGCTTGGTCTTAAGGGGGGAAGTGAGAGAAAGATTGAGGTCATAGTATCAGACTCTATAGGATGTAATAGGTGTAAATAGCCATGAAAAATTCTCTGTAAGTGAGAAGATGGTATAGAAATCAAATTGTTAGATTTATGTTGTCCTCTTAGAGTTGTCCCCTTTTGTTCAATAGATTGAGAAATCTATTTAGATCATAGCTATTGTAACCGTTAACCTGAGATCACCTTGTATAAGAAGTGTCGATGGTTGAGTGGAAATGGTGGAAGATGTGATGGTAATCGTTCCCCACTTTGTTTAAGGTTGAATGGACGGTTGTTCAACCTACCACCTCTCTACTTAATTGCTAATCGAATTTTTCCAGATTTTCTTTAGTGGGTGCACTGTTGTACGGCGTGCCGTAGATATCCAAACAAATACCCTAATGAATATCACCCATTTGTGACATCTTTGATGCCTCGTGTAATTTTGTAGCACTAAGCGTTGTTAATGTTAAGTCGAATGAGACTTATTTAATTAGTCTTTTGACTGAAGGCTTGTCTTGCTTGACTATCCTGCTGAGTCTAGCAAGACCAAAATAAAATATGCATTTTGTTCTATCGTATTCATAAGGAACAATGTGTGTTCAACTAGGTCAATTAGCATTGACACGCTAGCTTTGTAGAAATAAGTGTAGCATGCTGAGCATAAACATATATATACGAGGCCACTAATGGATATATATATACCAGTGAGGCTTAGTATGGTCTTTGATAGACAAGTTAGGGTTGGAAACTTATACGTGTGAAGTAAACTTGGACGAACAAGCATTAGGAGCATAGCTAAGGAAGACAAGCATTAGGAGCTAATGCCAACGCGAATAAACATTATGAGCTAATGCTAAGGCGGATGAACTTAGCTAGGTCTAAGACGGACAAGCCTTTTCCATGAGATAAGACGGGCGAGCATTAGGATAATGATGTATTTTGTAGACAGTGGTAAAAAGGATTCGTTCAAGACTTGTGAAGATTTAATTTTTAAACCAAATTTTTAATCTAAAAATAAAGAAAATTAAATTAAAAGTGTTATCAATAAGATTAAAAGCAACAAAGACTTTGGATTCCACTACTACTCATGGTTGAATTGATTTACCAAGATTTCCAAAACTCTAGTTATCTTTAGGTCCTCTTTTATCTCAATTCATTAATAATCAGACAAATTTTCAAATTTTACTTGTAAACATTAAGCATAGGTCATCAAATGATTTAACAAAGCATAACCTATCAAACTGAATAACAAATAATTAAGAAAATCATGTGTTCGAATTAAAACTCTGCAAAAACAGTGATTAAATGATTCAAAAATAAAACTAGAGTAAATAGAATAATTTAAAAAAATATATTACCCATCAATCATGTGTAAGTAGCTTCCTCCATTGTCTTGGTTGAATTAGAATTAGCTCATCATGATAAACAACATCTCAAAATATTGATTCATGGCTCAAAAAAAGTATTCACAAAGATGAAAATGAGAGAAAATAATAAAACAATGAGTTTGCAACGGTGTATAGGCGTTACAGACTCACTGTTACTAATCAAGTATTGCAAATTCAAAATAAATATTTCAGGCTGACTGTTACAGATGCTATTGAGCTGCAACAGTTTTATCTGTTGCTTCTTCTTCTTCCTCCTTGATGAACTGCAATAACAACGTGATTTGATTCTCTGCAACTTGATTTTTTAGCTATATTATCTTCCTAAAACTCTTGATAACCCACTTGAACTCTTCTTTAACTCTATTTATACTACAACCTTCAAAATCTTCTCAATAAGTCTCGGTAGATCCATTCTTTAAAGCAATATTTTCTCAGCAGATATTCTTCCATTTTCTCAATTTGATTTCTGAATTTTAGACAAAGTCTCGATGATTTTATTCCCTTCTCGCTGCAGCTATCTCGAGTAGTATTTGATTAGTATAGAAACTAAATAAAATCAAATAGGGAGGTGCACTATGTTTCACGTGGGAGAATATTTCCTGCTTATCTGATTTGATTCCCTACCTTCTGATTTCCTTTTCCTTTTCACAGCTCAACAACAACCCAAGTCTTGAAGAGATAAAAACTCATTTATTATAAAGAATCCCAAAATACCCGAGAATCTTTACTTACGGCAACAATTGCTTTTTCTCACGAGATAAGTTTGTTAATTTTCAGTGTTTAAACCGTATACAAATTGATGTAATTGAGGTAATAAAATAATCTAGCTTTACAACCAAGAAAAAAAAACTCCCAAATATTCGAACCAAAATCTTCACAGGTTGTTATTGAGAGAGAGCAAAACTTCCCGCCAATTTTCCATTTTGAATTAGAAAAGGTGGGTGCCCTGATCCAAAGTGTGGGTGCTTTCAACCAAATATTTGGGGGTGCCTTTAACACTTTTTTCGGGTGCCTTTATCACCTTTTGAGCCGTTTTTCCCATAATTGTTTATTCCACAAAAATACCTAAAAACACATAAAATAATATTATTAATACAAAAAATTGAGCATTAACAAGTATAAATGTGAGATCAAATAAGACATGAAAACGTGTCTATAAGCTAATTAATGCCTAAGATGGATAAGCATTAGGAGCTAAAGCCCTAAGACGGACAAGCTTTGTACTAAAACCTAAGATGGACAAGCTTTGTACTAAATCCCTAAGACAGACAAACTTAATAGTCTTGTCTAAGACTGACTAGTCTTGCAAGACTAAGACGAATGAGTCATGTAGCCCAGACTAAGACAGACAAGTCTTGCAGTCAAGGTAACACGGATGAGCCTTGTGCTCAAGCTAAGACGGACAAGGTCTGTATCCAGACTAAGACAAACAAGATTTGTGTCTAAGCTAAGACGGACAAGGTTTGCGTCTAATCTAAGATGGACAAGCCTTATAGCTATAATATTTGCAATGGTTATAAGCGTTGAAAATCCATTTTTGAGTCGTCTCCTTTGCCAATTAGTATTGGAAAGTTTCGTTGATTGTTTAAGACACTTATAAGTGTTGCAAACTCATTAGTGTTTCCAAAGCCCTAAATTGAATTCTTTTTACGCCATTCACATTAGTTGCCTCCTCAAGTAAGGATTAACATGACCATGGCTAGATTTAGCTAGTACAAGCTATGAATAAACATATTTTTGACTTGGTATCTAAGCAATACTGTGGTACTTTAGTCAAGTTAACTCGTATGTAACTTGCTACATACTTCTATGTAAAAGCTATATATATGAATATATATATATTATTTTTTTTAGCGAGCCAATATTGTTCAGTTGAGCATGAATATTGACATAAACTAATTTTGGGAATTCAGCTGCAAAAAATAACACCAAACGGTAATCAAATTGCTATATACTAGTGAGCAATCCATCTAGGAGCTTGAAATTTTATGTAAAAATCATAAAATATCTGGGAATATCGTAGTAAGCACCAGTGTTATTCTGATGATTTTGTACAGTAATGAATATTCATTCATTCAGTAATTTTTATTATATATGTAATTGTTTATGATGAGTTTATTCATACATATAGAGAGAGGACATGAATGAGCACATGCTTTAGAAATTCTCTGCAGAATTATGAGGTTTAATATTTCTGAGAGGCGAATCAGAACATAACTTTACTCTTTTACCTAATGCGAATTTAATTGTTACCACAAGAGCACGGCTGTCGATGAGACAATATGCAAGTACGGTTCGTTCCACAGGGATTTCAGAATTATAATTTTTAGTTAACTATTGTGCTAATAACAAAATTCGTTTTTTTATTATATTCTAAAATTCTAAAAAAAAAACTTAAAGTACTAAATTGATTTACAAGTGAAAGAAAACCTAGGACTCGAGATTTTATCACTACCATGCAAACTAAATGATTATAATTATTCTCTATAATTTTCTCAAAATATTGCACAAGACGATTTCAGACACAATAAGTACGTCTTGGAAAATAAATCGTTTTAATTCAACTTTTTTTCTCAAATGATTCATATTTTTCTCCACTATAATATGTTTATCCCTAAAAAGAAAATATAGATCAATTATTTAAGCATTAAAGGACACATGAAGAAATTATTATCAATATTAACCAAGAAACAAGACCATGAGAAATTGATATAGAAAATAATTGTAACATGCTAGCAAACACAATAGGATTTCATCTCTAATCCTAGGGGAGGAATTTAACCACTCATGGCAAGAAGAACAAAAGAAAATTGAATAAACATTTAAATTTATTAATGTAATAAAAACTTACAATTTTCTTTATTCTTCTTTAATGATTTAACGACTAATTACAAGCACAATAAAAGAAAACAGACCTCAATTGAAACACAGAAAGGATGTTCGCTGGATTAGTGGAAAAGCAGAGTTATATTATGTATTAAAACTCACAATTGTTGCTTACACTATTCAAACTGTTCCGATAGAAGTTGAATTTAAGAGATAAGGCAACAGTATCAGCGACAATTTCTGAGTGTGATTTGTTGTTCTTCTTCTTCCTCCTCCTCGCCTGCAACTCAGAAGATTTTTGGATTTTGTTTTTCTTTGATCCTGGCAGAAGCTAGCCTCTTCTCAATGTTCACTAGACTCCTTTTTTATACTAGAACATCAATATACTAGGTTATCTTCTCGAATCTTTCTTTTAAACCAAAAAAATATTCTCGGCCATTATGTTTTTATCTCGGTGATGATTTTTTTCTTTCTCGATTGGTCTCTTCTGATTTTCTTTCTCTTTTACAACCAATCTCGATGATGCTTTTCCCGTATAAAACTCGAGAGGATATCCTTCTCAATAAACCCATCCTTATCATAACTCGAGAATAAAATCCGAGAGTATATATCCTCCCTGATTTTGAGAAACTAATTCACGAGATTTGATTTTGAAACTTTTTGAGTTTCCAAGTTTATACAAATTCCTACTAATAAGGTAAGAACAAATACTCCTTTAAATATCCTTCCAAATCTCATTCCTATATTCCCTGTCCGAGAAGAAGAAATTTATGCCGCCAAATCAATTATTTGAAATTTAAAAAAAGTGGTACCCTTAGCCAATCTGCGGGTGCCTTTATCACTTCCCAGGGGGTTTCTTTATCAATTTTGAGGGTGATTTTAACACTTTCTATCCAATTATCCTACGATTTTTTTTAAAACAAATACAATAAAATGACATTTTTAATAGAAAAATTGAGTAATAGCAATATAAATATGAGCTCAAATAAGACATAAAATTGTGTCTATCATTACCCTTGAAAAAAACTCACCATCTGCATAGACATCTTATAGTCATAAAACACGATATTGCAGCAAAGATGAACAAAACCATAATGGAGAAGGAACGGTGCATCTTCTCCAATGCTGGGTTACCAAGGGTGTTTTGGGCATAAACTGCTAACATCTCAACTTGATTAGTGAACAAATCTCTATCAACTGCTATTAAGTGTAAGACTCCAAATGGACTTTGGACATGTTCATATGCTAAGTATGACGACTTGAAGGTTTGTGGATGTCCAACCTATGCTTATGTCAATAAGGGTAAGTTTGAACCTGGAGCAAAGAAGTGTATATTTCTTGTATATGCAAAGGGTATAAAAGGTTATATGTTATGGTGTCCTAAAGAAGTATCAAATAAGTTTCTTATTAGCAGACATGTGACATTTGATGAACAGTTGATATTCAATCCAAAGAAGGAAGAACTAAATGGAAGAGCAGAAGATAATGTTGGTGATAAGGTGGAGCTAGCTGACCAGCTAGAATTTGAGATATAATTTCAGGGAAACAATGAGATTTAGAACTGTCAACGGGTCAGGTTAAGATCAACCTGACCCTAGATTGCCAACCCGTGGTGGAGTTAGGATCAACCCTAGACCTAGAACTATTTAAAAACAATCCTAAAACTCCAACCTTAACCCTAGGCTCTGGAGGGTTGACAGGATGAATGATGGATGGGAGTTTCGAACCCAGGACCTACAGACTGATATCTACCTAGTGAACCACTGTATTGCATGGTCATGTTTACATTGAATCAGTTAGTGTTAAATATTAATAAAAAATATTGTATCGCTAAATTTTACGAAGAAAACATCGAAGTTATAAAGATAACCTAAATAGTTATAGTTACAACCTTACCAACGCCGCTCCCCTTTTTTCTTTCTCTTGTCTTCTCTTCATGCAGATCTAATCCTGTGCATCTGCGCTAATCTTTCTCCATCTCAATCAATATTTTCATCTCAAGATTCTCAACTCTCACCGTCTCGCTAAACTATTAGTTCTTTAGTTATAAAAATATTTATACAATCAACTAGACAGTGAGTAGTTAATGGATTCACATGTAGGCATATATAAATTAATTTCTCTTTGATTTTTTGGTATGGGTATTTTATCATGTGCTACAAAAAGCAAAACCGGATGTTGAATGTATCTTATTTTTGGTTTGATTTTGATTCAAATAAAATTATGTATATTATGTGTATATAATTATTTTTGTGTAGACTGAAATCTCTTCTTGCTCATGATCTTCTTATTCGGTGTGAACCTTACTCTGTTTTCTCAAGTTGCTACCTTCATGACCTTTAAATTATTTGTGGGTATAAAGATATAACTAGATGAAATCTCAGTGATTTTGATGTTTAGTTAATTGATTCCGGAGCTTTCACTTCCATGTTCTTCTTGAAAAATCATGAATCTAACACTATAGTGGAAAATATAACATTTGATGGGTAACCCGCGGGTTGACCCTATCCCGGCTTGTTTACTATTAGGTCTGAAAATTCCAACCCTAACCTGACCCGTTTAGCCAACAAGCTGGGATGAGTCGGGTTAAAATAAGCCGAGTTAAGGTCAACCTGCGGGTCGAGTTATAAATTGATAGCTCTAATGAGACTGTTGTTTCTCATGAGGATGATCAAGAGAGTGTGCCATAACTTGTAAAAGAAGAAAAAGCACAAGATCATCTCTACAATCTTCCTAAAGATAAAGTGAAAAGGCTAGTCAGACCATCTCAAAGATATGTCCATGATGATTTGGTTGCGTATGCACTTGTTGTGGGTGAGAGCATATATGGGAGTGAGCCAAATACCTATCAGGAAGCAATCCACTTGTTGTGTGTATTTTCTCTTGTATATTGATAATATCTTGCGAAGATACGTTAGAGATATAAAAGTTAAAAGTGCGGTTAGTGGTGAGTTTGAGATGAAAGACTTGGGTGTAACAAAAAAGATCTTGGACATTGGGATTTATGGAAACTGAGATGAAGGAAAATTGTATTTTTCTCAGAAGGCTTATATTGAGAAGGTGTTGAAGAGGTTTGGTATGAAGGACGCAAACCCTGTAAGTACTCCTTTGGCCGAACGTTTCATACTTTTTACACATCTGTCACCTTAAATTGCAAATGAGGTAAAGTATATGCCTCGAGTTCCTTATGCAAGTGCAGTTGGTAGCATCATGTATGCTATGCTATGTAAAAGGCCGGATATCATACAAGTTGTGAGTCTGGTAAGTAGATACATGGGAAATCCAAGTAAAGCTTATTGGAAAGTAGTAAAGTTGATTTTAAAAAACCGAGTTGGTAGCTTTATTCATAAGATTTCTTCTTTTACATTCTCCTAGACTGTGTCCTATTACGCGATAATGCTTACGAAAAGAAGGTAAAAGAAAAAGAAAGAAAGTAGACAAATAGATGAGGTATCTAATGGGCATTACAAATGCTGGTTTAGTATTTTATAGACACTATGGTAATTCGACAAAATGTTGTGGTTAATGTGGATTATGATTATGCATCTTATAGAAGAAGGTCATAGATAGGTAATACATTCAAATTATGTAGCAATACTATTAGTTGGAGGTCGATTTTCCAAAGGACAGTTGCATTATCTACTACTGGGGCATAGTACATGGCAACCAAAAGAACAATGATTGAAGGTATACGTATATGATGGGTTTAAGTAGTGATTTGGGTTTCATGCAAGAGAGTGTAACTTTGTTTTGTGACAGTCAAAGTACCATTCATTTGTCCAAGAACCAGATGTAACATGAGAGAACAAAGCACATCGATGTCAGGTATCATTTTATCAAGGATACAATAGAGAAAGGGAAGATAATAATGCTTAAGATTCCTACAATTGATAACCCTGCAGAAATGTTGACGAAGCCGGTTCCAAGTATCAAGTGCAAGCGTTGCTTGGACTTGGTTGGTGTCAGCAGGTGCTGAGATCCCTTGTAAGGGTTGTGCAAAGATGGTATTCAAGTCAAGGTGGAGATTTGTTGTATTATGCTTTGAATAAAGGCTTTGTATTCTGCTCGGGCTTGATCCAATGTAACTGGCCCAACAGTTACCTAAGTGCATATCTTTGTACGACCTTCTTTTAGGTCAACATAAGATAGATATATATGAAATTTGATTTTTTATTGTTCAGTTAGAAAACATTCATGTTATTCTTAATAGAATATGAGGCACAAAGGGTATAGGATTCTTGAGAGGGGTTTTGAATAATATCCTTATAATCCTATTTGATGATAGTGGATGCAGATAATATTGATCGAATAATTTAAATCTCTTGTATTGTGTGTTCATCTTTATAATTTTATTTTATTTTTATTTTATTTTTTTAATGGTGCTTGAGTCATTTATTATAACACTAATTTTTTTGGGTTTTAATGGTCGAGGGCCAGAGATTTTATGTTCACGGTATGTGTAGCTATTTTGGAATAATTTGTTTTTTTTTCTCTTTTTATCGATAGCATGGGCAGTTTTGGTATGCCTTTTGCTAATTACTAACCTTGAGAAGTGTTCGTATGGATAGTTCGATAGTGCCGGAACGATGGGATTCCAACTGACAGCACTCTCTTTTTACGTGATCATTATATGTCTACATCCATTATAAACTGTTGAAATTTGTCTTACTACCAGTTGGAATCTTTAGATGCGTATATATATCAGCAATAAAATAAACAATTGTAACCTTTCCGGTTATTTTCTTTGAATGGAGAAGTTGTCCCATGTCCAGAATATTTTCAGATTTTTATTATTAAAACTTATAAACGACTATACTTATACATTTAACTTGGAAATAAAAAATTTAATCAAAAGTTCAGAAGACATCTCAGTATGTATATATTGAAGCCTGATATAGGGGCTCCAATATCAATAGATGGGCTTCTCTAGGAGACGAGGTGATTCAATTTTTCGTTAAGGGATGTCCTAGGGGTAAAGTTAAATGTCCATTTTACCCTTTACTCAATAAAAAAAGATAAATTTGTCCTTTAATTAAAATCTTTCCATCTTCTCCATTTTAATCAAATTTCTCCATCGAATCAAAATTTTATCGCCGATTAAACTCCCAATTTCGTGATGAAGAATACTAATAAATGTGTAGAAAGTAGTAGTGATGACAATCCGGATAAAACTAAACAAGCTAATGAGGATTTTGGGTTACAGAGGGAATTTACGGTTGGGTTCGAATGAAAAACCCAACCGTAACTGGTTTGTTCTTCATGTTACGGTTGGGTTCGAATGGAAACCCAACCGTAACTAATTTGTTCTTCATATTACGGTTGGGTTATTAAACAAACCCAACCGTAACTTCAAATGTAGGAGATGAAGATTCAATTAAGATTTATGGTTAGGTTTTCAACCAAACCCAACCGTAACTAATCTTTAAACCTTAATCGTAAAATTAGATAAATATATTTTAAGATTTTTCATTTCTATCTTGTATAGACTTGAAAGACTAAGCTAACCCAAAAAACATGAGGTCAATCGGACATCGTATGAAGGAGTTATGATCAAAACGATGAAATGTATCCATGAATATTTACGGTTGGGTTCGCCAATAAACCCAACCGTAAATTTGAGATTTTTGGGCTTCATTGAGCCCAAATTTACGGTTGGGTTTATTGGCGAACCCAACCGTAACTATTCCTGAATACAAATAGATTTCACCGTTTTGATCATAACTCCTTCATACGATGTCCGATTGACCTCATTTTTTTTGGGTTAGCTTCGTTTTTCAATTCTCTACATGATAGAAATTAAAAAATCTTAAAATATATTTATCTAATTTTACGATTGGGGTTTAAAGATTAGTTACGGTTGGGTTTGGTTGAAAACCTAACCGTAAATCTTAATTGAATCTTCATCTCCTACATTTGAAGTTACGGTTGGGTTATTATTAATATGAAGAAAAAATTAGTTACGGTTGGGTTTGGTTGAAAACCCAACCGTAAATCTGGGCAAAAATGGTGTTCTTCGGTGTTCTTGGTGTTACGGTTGGGTTCGACATGAAACCCAACCGTAAGTTTCTCTGAACAACAAAAAATCAATCTTTCAAATCGTGATTTCATCAAATTTGAGCCATAAAAAGATCAAGAGTATAAGTTAGAGGTATACTCAATGCTACTATGGTTTATTGAATCAAAATCTAGGGTTTAAAAAAAAAAAATCTTAAATTTCATCTAGTTTTTCTTCCCACCAAATACAAACTCAGAAGAAAAATTTTTCAAATCATTTGATTAAGTAAAAGATTATGTTTAATTAATCATGATTAGCTTAATTTTTTAATTAGTTAATGTAATTAAGATTAACTAATCAGGGATGGTTTAGGCATTGTGAAAATATTATGAATAAGGGATTTTTAAGTTTTACTTCATAATATCCCTATTTCGTCTTATTATTGAAGCCCCTCTATTAATGTTGAAACCCCTATATCATGCTTCTATATATTCTATGAAATTAATTCGTCGAATATAATATCGAATAAAACGCCGATACATTCTGTAACTATATGACTCAAAATCATATCTAAATAGAGGTTATCTGTGCCTGTCCCCTCATATTTAGTACCAAATTATTTGTTTTTTCAAAGACAAATGGAATCAAACACTTTATTGGAGTAACAAAAGTTGGCCGTATACTTCCAGAGGTTATATGTCTCTTATATATTCAAGTATAAGCCAATTCGGCCACAAAATAATTGATTGATATGGTGACTGATTTCAGGTGGTTATAGCCATAGGAAAGAATTCGAAATGTTAAGATGCAACACTTCCCAGGTGGTTACGTGACACATTTTTAACCGATTATTTTTCTGGTATCCACATTTAACCATACATCATGTTATTCAAGCATGATTAAGATATCACGACGTGTATAGGTGTGTGCACTTAAGATAACGGTCACTCCGGTGAAATCAGGGACGTCTTAGAAGGTAAGCAAGCTAGGCCATTACCTAGAGCCCAAAATTACTGGGGGTGTAAACTTTTTTTTTAATTAATAATCAATTTGAGACATTTACAAATATTATTAAAACGTTTTATCGTAGTTATTTATATCACAGGATATTGTAACAATTATAATTGCTACTAATCTTTTGAAACAACTATAAATGTCACTAAATTATTCTCATGGTCCCAAGTTATTGCTTTCAGTATATAAATTGTCTTCCCTGAGCTGAAATTTTGGCGTTGTCTCTGATTTGATAACATATAAAAATCTTTATATTTTGAGTTTCTTTAGAGCACCCCAAAATTATGAAACTGGCCACATATAAGCCATGTGTGGGGCATTTTGTATTCTACTATGGCATAATCGGTAAGGTATAATTAATTTACTCAGCTCCGTTACTTATTTGGAAAAAATCTACGATTTATTTATTTGTGAGTGAAAGGTTAAATATTTTAAAATTAAAAGAACCGGAAGAAAAGGAAAAAAAACCTAAGAGGACACAATACACTGTTAGGTTATCGAAAATACTAAATGTGAACTAATTTTTATAGTCTAAATAAGGATCAATAAAATCTAACCATTTAATATCTTTTTAAAGGTCCTATATAAACCTTAAGACCCCACCTCCTGTTAATCTCAATGGTGGAGGGGATAGGTCCATATTTAGACTATTCCATTGGTTCACCTCTAAACGGATCGGTTAGTTATCCTGCATCAAAAATTTAAGATGCTCAAAGGTTAACTAAAATGCAACATTTCTTAAAAAAACGAGAAGGCAACATTTCTTATCTCCTTTAATCGTTAAAGCAACTTTTTTGTGCTTTTATTTCTTTGTTTGTTCCGTTGCAGTGAGTACATTTTTTTTTTGTACTACTTACTTTTCTTTCTGATCGACATAATCTTCATAACAAAGACCCCAGATTTTAACTAGGAGTTGATATGCATTAAACTAGGAGAGAGTTATATTTATAATTGGTATTCGGAAAATGACAGATTAGCATAAGAGTTTTTGACTGACAGATTGGAAGAGGATGTGTACGAATCAATCAATTTCTATCTATAAAGGAAGCACAATTGCCAATCACTAGTGATAATGGAACGCGAATAGCAATTATTAACAAAGCAAAAACACTAATGGAAAGAGATTGTTTGAATTAGGAGTAGCCATATTAATCAAGTATGGGTAGCAGAGCTGAGTTAGTATCCAAAATAAATTTACCATACAGTTTTTATCCGTATCAAATACATACTATTCATAAGATTGCATTCACAAACTATGTGATTCAATCAGCAGAAGACGTATATTCCTTCCGTCTAAATTATATAGGTAAAAAAAAATAATTATATTAGATTAAAAAGAAAATTAAAAAAATTTCTTTCTTTTATATTATCCCCTATTTCTTTATAAAAACTAAAAATATTAAATTTATTTTGATATAATATTATTATAATTAATAATGGTATATATAAAAATTATCTAGGAATTAAGAATTAGAACTATATTTATCTAGATGGACAATCAAAAATAATAACTCCGTCTTTATAACTTGACGGAGGGTGTACATTGTATAATAAGCCTTACATTTAAGACTTCTTAACCACCTTAAACAACTTATACTGACAATACATTCTGAAAAAATAGGTAATCTAACTAATGTATAAAACCGAGTAGTATGTAAAATTTGCAGTCAGATACTGGTTGTATGGAAAGAGAACTAGTTAATGTCGGTCACAGGTGAACGGCAAAGAGCCAAGAAAACAGGTCTAATGTCGGTTATGGAGAACCGACGAATTTATATGTGAAGCGTTGAAATAACGACGGCCTCTATATTTACAACCCAGTCCAACATATATTACTTGTATGGGCCTAAAAATGAACTGCTACAAATCTTGTTTCTTTCTTTTCTTTCCCCCTCCCTTTGCATCTCCTCTCTCTCTCTCTCTCAGTTGTTGTTCTAGCAGTCGCAGTGTCTTCGCCTAATTTGTGAACCTTGGGCGGGAAATTGGTGGTATCCCTTTACATTAACGTGAGAGAAGAAGAAGTACAGGTATGTAGATTTTCCTTTACCTTGTTCCTGTCATACAAATTTTGTAATTAGTGTTTCAATTTTACCGAAGAAGAAGAACCAATTTGCAATAAATTCTTTTTTAGGGGTTTCGTTTTACTTAGGTTAACTATGTGTTTCGAATTTTAATTATATTTTTTTGAGAAGTACCTATATATATGGAAAACACTGGTATAGTCGAAATTATGAAACTGAGGGTCTAGGGGTTGATGATTCTAGGGGTCAGATAGAATTCAGTTTAGAGTGTTTCTATAAGAATACAATGCACTCTACTATTAAAAACTTTTTGGATGAGACACTTACTGTGAAGGATATTTATGGACCTCAAGTAGCGTATTGCTGGCAATGCAACTTAGGTGTTTTAGCTCTCTGCCTCTGTTGTGGTTTTGAGTGTTAAATTTGGATCTATGGATGTTTAATTGATGCTGCATTTGGCGACAAGTGATGCCAGGAAGTGTTTGATACAACTCTGTAGCTTCTATGCTCTGCAAGATTGGATGAACTTTTTAATGGCATTTTTGAATTGTGTTATTTGTATCCGTCGTAGTATATTACTTATTTATCTTCCATCATTTCTATGGTTGCATTTTTTGTTGCTTACGTTTTATGGCATGTATAATTTTTTGTTATGTGTATGGATGGCAGTATATATTTGATATTTCTTCCTCCGTTGATTTTTTCTGTAGCTTCCATTTTTTGGCATGTGGATTCATGTTATATATTTTGAAGGCAGAATTATATTGTTGGAAATTAGGTGAACTGATGGATTGTATGCAAGTTAGTTAATATTTGTAGCATGTTAGTTATGGATTACATAAGATTTGCTTGGTTAGCCTGTGCATATGTGTGTGTTGAATTATGGCAAGTTGATTGAATAAGATGCTTGAAGAGAAACATGATAAAGATTTTGTGAAAAAGTGATAATTTAAATGTTTTTGCAGTCATTCAAATTTCAGTGTTTCAATTCAGGGAGAAAAGATGTCATCTGGTGATGGTCCGTCAGTGGAAGGAAATACACAGATTGTAACAGTACCAGAGCGACCTAGACATTCTCTTCCGCCTCTTCCCTTGGCTCCTTCGAATGTTGGGAATGCCATTGTTGAGTACAAAAAACCTGACCCAAAAGATGAAGACGAGGATATTGAAATCAAGCTTAGAAGGATTCTGGAACAAGTTCCTGTTCGTGTTAGCAATACTTCTGGTAGTTCTGCTGGTTCTGGCTCTGGTGACTTTCATCAGGTTTGCTTCTTATACTACTTTTTTTGTCATCTTAAAACCCTAGATTTTGCTGTACTCTAGTAGAGTATACATAGGCTAGTACTGTTTGAGAATTGGTGGGTTATTTAGATTGATTAGAAAATTATGCAACAATTTGACCAGACTGTGAAGAAATATTCAATTGCTAGGGTTTTATGCTTAGTTTATTCGTAGAATTTGTTTTATTTAACAATAACAATGTTCATCCTTTTGAATGAGGCTGATCTTTTCTGGTTAATGAATCATGTAAAACGAGTATGTATTTATTTATTTTTTTGTCTATTTTTACGAGAAATTCAAACATATTTTTGTTGTTGCTTGTTCTTTTACTTCATTGTGCTAAGTACGAATCAGATTCGTAAAACTAGCTCATATAGGTTAAATTTTTTTGGTCCATCATAAAAAGATATGGGCTAAAGGCTAATGATGTTGGGCACACCAACGGCCACCTGCATTTTAATTTCAGTTGGTATACACCGAGAAATTACATCCCTTTATGTTAAGTATGATATAATATGAAACCCATGTTGCACCAAGTTATTATTGTTTGCAGCTGTCTTGATAATTCTGTTTTCGTTTGAATATCAAGTTTTGCTGGCTTATGCCTAGATATGATATGATGATAATGAGTAAAAAACAGAAATCTCAGTGTTGTGTGTTGGTTTGCTTTTGCGATGGAAACTGTAAACGGTCATTGCTAGAATCGGTCCATTTATTTGGTATCGAGATATTTTGTGAAGGGCTTAGGAAAATAGCTAGATTTTTCGCAAAAGGGCTTGGAAAACCTACCTCTCTGAACTTCCTTTTCTGTTAAACAAATAGATGGTGAAACGTAATTTGTTTTCTCAAATACTAGTAAGATTTTGATGTTGTACTATAGGAAGTGTTAGTTTCATCATTTCCTTCCTAACCTTCTACTGCGAACTTGTTATTTTGTCACCTATAGTAACATACATTTTTGGGGAAGACACTTCTCCATTTCATAGTTCAATTCCTTGGCATAGTCTCTATCATAGCATAAGATAACTATATAGACTTTCTAGGACCTTGTCTGCACATGTAACCAAGTGAGGCATATTATCATGTGGATGACGTTACAATTTAGTTTTCATTGCACTACAATATCTTTTTGTATATCACATGTCAACTGTTAAATATCGTGCAATGAGCCTCATATCGTGAATTTTAATGCTACAGTACCGGCAAATGAGACGGAAAGAACAAGACCGACTTGCAAGAATGGAAGTAGACTACCAGAAACGAAAAGAGCTATCTGATTTTCTCATAAGAAAAGAGGAAAGAATTAAGGCCACAGAGGAAAGGACAGCAAAGAAGCGATTAAAACGTCAGAGGAAAAAGATGAAGAAGCAAGTGAAGAAGAGTAGGCTGAACCCTAATGCAGGAGAGCAACAGAAGGACGAATCTTCGGAGGGCGATGATAAATCAGATAATGAAGCTGAAGAGCCAGAAATTCCAAAACATATTTTTGTTCCAGCTGGGGACAGGCGGAAGTGAGCTGAGTCTCTTATTCAGATATTCCCATGTTAAACATCTGATTGATCCAATTCTAGCCAACTACTAACCAGAGACGGTTAAAATTAGGCAAAGAAGCTAACTTGTTATAGCTTGTTGAGTCGTAAGAGCTCGTTGGGTTGGCAATGAATTCTCAGTCACTTGTATGTAGCATGTGATTTTTAAATAACCACCTGCAGAGATGCTCTTTTTTTTTTTTTTTTTCTTCAGAGTAAATCATTTTGTGGATTTGAGCACAAATGTCCGTTGAAATATTTTTCCCACTTTAAAAGGGATTCTTCTCCATATTGTCAACTCTCAACTCTCTGAGGGGTTCGTTTGGAAAGTTTCATTACAACAACCCACGATCTCTAATTATATTGTAACTGCTTCATTTACCAACTCTTTATTTTCCAGTAGGAACTACATATTGTCTTCTCTTTCTATAGATTAACCATCATCGCCATGGATGCCAGTACTCTAACAGACCCATCTGCAGCAGAGAAAGATCTGTTAATGTCCTCGCAATCACATTGCAGGAAATCAGTCCACCAATTCCTTGGAGAAGGCTCAGGTTTACTCTCTTTGAAGTTGAGATTCATTTTGACTTTTTAAATTGAAATATATCTTTAGATCAGTGCATTATTACGAATCCTCATTTAGCTTAATTTGTATGGCTGCATATTTGACAATTCTTGTATTCTACAGTAGCCGATGTTCTGTTATGGAAAAAGCAAGTTACCAGTGCTATTTTGCTAGTATCCTCTAGTATCATTTGGTTTCTTTTTGAGATAGCTGGATACTATCCGCTACCGTTCTTCACAAATTTTCTACTGATTCTGGTTGTTGCTCTGTTCTTTTGGGGAAAATTGGCTTATTTTCTCAACTGGTAAGCTTTGTTTTAATGGCTTTTTGCATTACTCAACTTTGGGATTGAACCTGAAGCATCATCATCTTATTCCATTTAGGCCTCCTCCTCCACTTCCCAATTTGGAAATATCTGATGATTCTATCCTAAAGATATCCAGTGATCTACATGTTTTAATTAATCGTGTACTGGAAACTGGAGACGCTATCATTGTAGGTGGAAATGTGAAACTCTTACTAAAGGTACAATTTGTTAGTTTTCCTGGTTCATTTTCTGATTACATGTGTTTTGTTGTGTGATTAACGTATACAGATATTGGTTATAATTTAGGTCATTGTTTCCTTTTGGATTGTTGCTTTTATTGGAGGCCTCTTCAACTTCATCACTCTTGTCTATATTGGTGAGTCTTGAAATGGTTTTAATTTTATATTAGGAAGTTATTTTTATCATCTCCTGTTTCGATTTAAACGGTAAGAATTTGTGAAAATTGTGCCAGGGGTTGTTCTTTCTCTCACTGTGCCTGCATTATACAACAATTATCGAGATCACATTGACGATAAGCTATTTGTAGCGTACAATGTTTTATCGGCACAAGTCGGAAAGTTCAAATTGAACATGTTAAGCAACATTCAAAGCGAGGAGAAGAAGCTTCACTAGTAAACACTGATTAACGTAAGTCTGCAATAAAATTTACCTGTATTATTCATGTTCATTTGATATGAATGTACAAATCGCAGATCACAGGTTGTTCCAGTTTTCTTTATTCTTTCTGGTCATATGATTGATTTTTCATATGCTGTAAGGGCCAGATGTGGTTTTGCTTCATTTTCATCTATATCTAGGCGAAACTAGCTAGTTAACAAGTATAAGGTCGCATAGCGCAGTGGATTAGCGCGTTTAACTTCGGATCAAAAGGTCGTGGTTCGACTCCCACTGTGGTCGATTATTCTTTTTTCTTTTTTGCCCCCTTTCATGACAAATTGCCACATGCTCTCGCTTCTAGGTCCAAATTATATTTCATTTTATTTTCGCCTAGTCTAAACTTAAACACAAGAACATAGCTCTTATGAACAAATCAATCTTACACATCCTTCACAAGGTGAAATCGAAATGCTGTAAACCAGAATCGAAGAAGAGTTGCAATGAAAACACTCAAAACACAGAGACAGACACAGAAAAATTTTGAGCGAGGATGCCCAGAATTGATAACTCTAGGTGCCAAAATAAAACTCCCCTCAAGGTTTTATTAAAGATGTCGAGTATCAACCTCAAGAATTTTTCCACTCCCTTCCATGAAGTTGCAAACCACAGAAAACACATGGCATTTCTCAACCATTTATAAACTCATTCCGTAAAGAAAATACTCTCTTCATCATCGTTTTCAATTTCAATTTGACTCTTCCCATCTCTCTATCTGATCTCCAGAAAACCCTCCAGACACAATGGAGGGAGAAGAGAAAAACAGAGTAATTGTTTTTAGTGGAGTAATTGGAGTCTGTAGTGTACAGCTTTCTTCCACGCCAAAAAAGGTGCTAAAGTAACCTTAAAATGAGAAATCATACATAGCTTGTGCAGCATCTGGTAAAGCAGGTGGATTTCTTTCCCTAGATTGGTGTGACAGTACCCCCATTTCTAAACTAGCTCGTACAAGCTTCAATCTCCATTGTACACTCGCTCTTGAACTCAATGGTTCTGAATCTTACGGTGCCATTCTCTTGATACACTAAGTCTCTCCATTGCAGAACAAGATTAAACTTCATCTTCAAAATCGATTCTTTCGAGCTTGATGGTCCAGCTAGAAGCTCTAATACCATGGGAACAGTTGCTACCATTGCATAGGTTCATCCACAGCTTTTTTCTCGAGCTTTACTTTTATTTGTTGTAGCTAACCATGATCTCCAAGTTGTGATTGGTGAGTTGGAACCCTTAAATAAGACTCGAAAGAAACTTGGTATCCTTGCGACAAACAAAGTAAGAAAAACAGAGCAAACAAAGGGAAGAGGAACAAACTAACAGACTGATAGGAAAAGAGATTATTGCGAAAGAAGTAAATGGACCCTGAAAGTGATGCTACTTAGTAAACCTGTTTTACAGATTAAAATCTTCATTTACATTAGTTAATAACTCATACCCCACTGTGTCAAAGTAGTGATTGAAACGGTTCTCTAAAACTCATAATATAATGCTTGACATGCCTGAGTGCTGTCTCTGAACCTCAGCCATCTTTCCTGCATCAGAATTCAAAAAATAGATCATTTTAACTAACATGCAACTTTGGATGAGTCAAGATTATTTTTGTTTTTTTTTGGAATGAAAGTTAATATACTGGAAATTTATATGGAAACTAAGGAAAGATACTTTATCCAAATTGAAAAAAAATAAGAAAAACAAAGACCGAAAAGAAATAAAACGTACTTTCTCTTCCTTCGATCGACTGATATATTTCTGCCATCAACCTTCTGCAAAGAAGATCCAGGTGGCATGGCGTAGTGCATGGGAGTGTGGGAAGGAGGACCAGCAGGAGCGGGACCACCAACAGATGGAGCTTGCACTAGCATACAAGGTGGCGGAGGAAGAGAGGGGGGAGGAGCAACCGGTTCAGGAAGCGGACGTGGTACAATATGCTTCAAACGATTGTTCCTATAGTTCTTCCAGAAAAAAAATTGTTGCCTATGTGCCAACTCCTACATACTCAAAATAAATGAAAATGTATTACTGTGGTGCGCACTTTCATTGGGAAAAGTTTGTTTTTGGGCTCGTAAGAATATGATGCAAGGTTGTGAGACTGATCTTCTCACATATAATCATTCCCATACACATTTCTAACCTTTATAAATTCTAAACGTACTACATGTTGGATACAGATAAAAGAAAAAGATATCATAGAAGAGCAAGTTTGGTAATAACCTTGTTTCCAGGATGCGCCATCGCATTGCGAAAATTTGCGTTTTGGAGAAGTTCAAGAAAGTACAAGCAATGTGGATACCTGAAATCAGTGTAGCAATTCAGGCATCTAATATGACAAAAACAACCAAAACAAAATAGTTGCATACTCATAAAAATACATGAGACTTTGATAGTTGCTCATAATCTCACATTATAAATTTTAAGTACTCTGGTTGCTGCCAATATTTCAGGTATTTCAAATAGCCAATGAAAGCTTCATCCTCGAAGTACCGATTTTGAGCTAAATCTGTATTAACATTATAAGCAATTAATCACAAGAAGTTGCAAATAAAAATCATGATAAGTAACTAGTGATATAATCAAATATTAGATGAGTTCACCTAAAGAAACAGAAAAATTAAATGCTAAAAAGGGACTGAGCCTAGTTTCGTCAATCAACAAAATGCATCATATCTATTCTCTCTCAAAAACGAAAAGATCTTACATAAAGATTTAGTTAACGTGAAGTCACGAGATCGAATAGATATCATTTCATCAAAAAAATAAAATAGCATTCTTTTGATGTCACGAGATCGAATCAATTAACAATACTCGTGAAGTTTTACTTAGTATAAACCTAAAAGTATAAATATGCAATATATATATCAACAAAATGAAACTCAATCCCTTTTCATACAGTGAATGTAGGTTGGATTAGCTAGACACTGAATAAACTCCAATTCAAGTAGAAAACGTTGACGTCCATCATCAGGATCCTTGTATACATTTCCTGGCCTGGATACAATAGTCAAAAAAGAAATGCCTGAGTTATAAAATAAGATTGAACCAGCAAAATTTTAAATCACTGTGCAGCATAGTGGAAATAATTAGGATACCCATTTATTTAACAAGAATGGTTTAAACAGAAGAATCAAAAGATCTCAGCAATACATGTGAGCCAGCTAACACCTTTAGTCTTAACAAATATGAAATGATCCAAAGAAGAAAGAGTGCACACTTGCCTGGGTGGGGTTAAAGCTCCATCACCGCTCTCTTTGTCCGATGTCATTGTAACCACCAATAGACCTGTCAGTACGGTTAAAACAAATATTCAGAGAAACAAATAGAAATAAACAAAACTGAATGAGCTATGCTATATTTTTGTTAATGTGTTAATCATCAGGCATGCAAACTGTAGCTAGTTAGGTACAACTATCTAAATCTTTGAAAGGGAATCATTGGCGCATATTCTAGTCAAAATTGAGTCTGTGTTGTTCTTCCTCCAAACTAACAATAGCTCAACTTGCAGCTTACTGGTCAATTTCCAGTACCAACTAAATGGTTATAATCCTTCTATAAATAAATGGTGAACTATCTTCATTTTTTACAGGTGCATGAACAATCTCATAGGTTTCCTCCAGAAGGAACCTACTGAAACCGCAATTAGCCAGCTAACTTTGGCAAATACAGCATACCCACAGTAAATACATAACAAGTAATAAAATGTCACAGCATCAAATAGCATACTACGACCGACACACTATACACAATTCAAATGCCATTAGAAAAATTAATCCAATCTTGAAGAGCATAGAAGTGGCAAAGTTGTATGAAACACCTCCTGGCATCACTCACCACCAAACACAACATCAATTATCAATCAATATATTTAAATTAGATGATGGTGCACGGTGGGGGGCCCGACCGAAGAGAAAAAAAGACATGACAAAAACCAACATAAAGTGATATCCACAATCGATAATAATCCACTTTGTATCTTTGAAATCCTCCTCATAGTCCACGGTGAAAACCAATAGATACTAAAAAAATTTAATGGCCCTGAAATAAATTCAATTTGGGATAAACCTACCTATTTATATTCATTTACATTATGATATGTAAAATGCTAATGGTAAGTCTTTTGAACATTTCAGAAGCATATATCGGCAACAAAAGAAATAATTTAGATTCTATATTGAAACAAAGCCTTTAAACAACTAGTGGGGACATGATTTGAATCGACGGGTTATGAACATAATAGCTAGTACAGTAGATCGAATGAAAATTCCAGTACAGTTTATCAACATAACTCAAGCGTCAGAGCATAAAATTGATGGACATGCATCAGTTTACACTGAATTTGGTGGAGAAGTTGTAGAAGAAGAACAAAAATCAAAGCCAAGACACCACACAGACTGCATACTTTGGTGTTTACCGGGCGTGCCGGATACATGAAACCAACTAATACCTGGTGTGTCTGTATTACAAACTCAAAATGTGCACCAACTAATGGTTCGTTAGGTCATCCAATGTACTTGCTCCTACAGCCTAATTCTGCTAGTTAAAACAAGGTCCCTGTAATACCAAACAATGTATTCAATCTTCAATGATTGGTTAAACAGAAATCGCTACACTCAGAACACTAATTCTGAAATGAATAAAGGCTTTCAAGAAACGAAACACGTAATCCACAAACTTAGAACCCAAATGTTATTTTAACAAAGAGAGTTACAAATGATCATTGAATTAGTCTACCAGACATGATAGCTAAACAGAAAGATGCTCATTGATCCAAATTTATATAGAAGTTATAATTGGACTCTGATTTCTCGACCATGCCAAAATTGTTGAGTCTAAAATTGAATAAAGTACCTAAAGTCAAAGTTGCCAGTTTTGGTGCAGTGTTGAGATTGTTATTTTTAGCATATTCTTGCCAAACAGAAGTTGAACATTAACTTGCCTGCATTGGTTTACCAGACTACCAGTCGAATCTAATCCGAAATCTGAGCTGGGAGATGGCAGTTCTGATTTTCGTTGACCTTGCCCACACTTACAGTTGCTTCTAGTTAAAGTATTGAACTACCCCCAATATCTGATTTTAATTCTAATTGGCTGTGTAACAAAGACACTTCATTTTTGAAAATTTCTCCGTGCAAATGCGTATGACTATTGGCTCTGGTACTTATGTCCGACATGCGTACTGTAAAACATAGGTGTGCTGTAAAACCATGGCAAATGCCCCCACGGGGACAACAAAGAGACAACCATTTAAACTCACAGTCACTACAATAGTTTCATCAGCGGAAAAACATAACAACCAAAACATTAGAAGCACTGACATACCATGGCAATCATGTGCTCACCCCCACAACAACAACAAAATCACTTAAGAAACCTACACGACAATCATCATAGGCTACCAGACTACTACTGATCTACCATCACAACTGTATTAACAACACAATCACAGATATATCCAAAATTACCCTCAATGTTAGATAGAAACACAATTACCAGGCAAGACAAACTAACCAACCAAACAAGTTTCATTATCACAACAACCTTCAAAATTGTCAGCATCCTGTACAACTATCTATTATTCTTTTTGATAAACATGACTCTTTATTTTGAGATTCAGTACCCAACTGAATCAAATACAGAAAAACTATTGACAGACAAGATAAACTGTAATTGTGTAGATGAATTTGTGTACATATATACAGCTCCAGATTGGCAAACACCTAACCTTATTCATTGAAAACTCTATGAGTTTGATTTGGCAGAGCGCTAGTCTGCGCTCTTTATTCTTGTTAATTTCTGATCTTCAAGTCTAGTGACTCTAGCCAATATCTTGTTAGCAGTTGTTACTGTTCTTTGCCACTATCTAAATTTGGATTCTTAAAAACTAAACTATTTGTTTCCTTTAAATCTTAACTTGAACTGGTCACTATTGTCTTAACACTATCCATCCAGGTATTACCAAAGAATCAGTTAATTTCATGGATAACAATTCACAATGACATACCCAACTGCATTCAAACATGTAAAATTGACCGCGACAAACAAAAACTGTCCATTTCGAGTACCCACCAACCAAAACTGTCCATGAAAAACAAAGAACCTTGTCAGGCATTTCATCAAACAACTGCTGGGCAAGTTCAATTGCTCCACCAACCACAATTAACATACCCATTGTCCATCGATAAAAGAAATCCAAGAATCATGTCTACATCCTCCATCGTATCAAACATATTTCAAAGTAAAACTATATTAAAGAATTTAGAATACAAACTATGGAATTACTCGATATGTAAATCAGTCTTCTGTACCCGACATTCAAGAAAAACTCTGTTTTTCCTGATGATGCTATGTTCTTACTGAATTTCTATAAATATGATATTGAAATCGATCTAATGGTTATTTCGAACAATTTTGAACTAGCGATTTGTTCATTTGACTGTCTTTGATGGAATTTTCTAATTTGATTGATTAACTGAAATTCGAACTTAATTTCGTAAAATCGTGAGAACCAAAAAACGAATTTTAAATTTTGTGGACATTTGTTGTGACGGACAACTAAACATTTTACCATCACATAGAAGGCCTCCTTAAAAGTCGGCCAATTAACACTCTAAACCACCCCAGAGGCAAAGTTGCATTGCCAGCAATACCCTAATTAAGGTCATATAGATCCTTCACAGTGAGCGTCCCATCCAAAAAGTTTTAGTAGTACAATGCATTTTATTCTTATAAATTAAAACACTCTAAACTGAATTATATCTGAACCCTAGAATCATAGTAAAGTTTTCAGTGCAATTTAGGCAAATTGGTTCTTCTTCGTTAAAATTGAAAGACAGTAACAAGGTAAAGGAAAATCAAAATACCTGTTTGTTCTTCTTCTCTCACGTTAATTCAAAGGAATACCATTAGAGAGAAAGAGACACTTCGAGTGCCGGAAAAACTGAGAGAGAGAGAGGAGGAAAAGAAAAAATGCCAGAATTGTAGCACTTCTTTTTCCTAGAGGGCTACCAAAAATTAATTAGGTGCAACGAATAAAACTAAATAATACTCCCTCCGTTTCAGGAAAAGAGTTACTTTCTCTTTAAATTTTTGTTCCAACAAAAGAGTTACTTTCATTTTCAACATAACAAACTTTCAAAACTACCCTTGTTATTTTAAGAAATGTTATTATTCTCATTATAAAGATATATGTAATATTAAATTTTTTGTTAGGGTAAATCTGGAAATAAATTAAAAAGTTATTCTCTCTCATCTTGCCTTAACAATTGTGCAAATAGGAAAAGTAACTCTTTTCCTGAAACGGAGGGAGTATCATTTTGAAGTAATCTCAATACAAATCCCTTATCCATCTATTTTCTATAATGATTAATCTATCCTTGTTTAATTAGTGTTAATTTTGATAATTAATTGATTAATTTGGTTATTAGAAAATTATTTGAGTTAGTTTTGCATTAGTAATCGAGAGTGTTTTAGATTGATTTTTCGAGTTTTAGTTTTGTACAATCGGTAGGCTCGTGATTTTTACCGATTTTACAATCGGTAGTTTAATGAAGTACTTAAACTACCGATTATAGGTGTCATCCCAAATTGACTTTCTCAAAACCTTCCAAAATCGATAACCCTTCATCTTTCACAATCGGTAGGGATTGAAAATTTGTATCTACCGAT
>JAJJMC010009272.1:604469-676223 GCA_023531435.1 Papaver californicum | reverse complement strand
CTTCATCTTTCACAATCGGTAGGGATTGAAAATTTGTATCTACCGATTGTAACTATATAATGAATTAAACTTCAACATTTTAAACTTTGTAATCGGTAGTTTAAAGATCAATTTTATCTACCGATTATAATGGTTTGTTATCCATGACTTTTCTTGATACCGATTGTATGAATTTAATAACTACCGATTGTATGTAATCGGTAGTTTAGAAACATTATTATCTACCGATTATGCCAATTTTACTTAACATCCATCATTTCATTGAATCGAAAAGGCTTACATCGTGTAACATTAAAGGAAATGAAATATAATAATCAGCAGATTACACTTAAACACTTAAGCAAACCTATTATCAAACCTTCAACGGGGCGTATGACGACCGGGACGACGTTCTTCACTTCTTGGAAGAATAATCAACACAAAAGGATTGTATTCTTCCGTCACCCTTAGGATCTCGAAATGAGGTTGGTACCTGAAATCTGAACGTTTCCATCTTCTCCATTCCTCCAGAGATCTGGCAACAACTTCATCATCAGTTTCATTCCTAATTCTTCTTTCATTCACCTTAGCGGATAAAGAAGAAAATTCTAGTACTTCCCTTGTGATTTCCATATATCGACAAAAAAGGCCTGCTCTGTTCCGGTTATTGGGGTTACCAGTTTCATTACAAAAGTTAGCATGTATATGTTCTAACCATTCCATGCTCATTGAACCATTCATCCGACGTTCATGACCCCTTGCTGGATAATGTAATAATATGTTTTGACATAGGGATAAATCTTCCTCTAGGGTAAAATTCTCTGCATTAAGCCTAAAATTTTCGTAACCCGACATTAAATGAAAACAAGAGATTAGAAATTTTCACTGAAATGTAAAAGATGTGGATTTTAAATAGGAATGATAGATATAAATTCATTTATTTATAGGTGTATCAGAATACAAATTATAGCCGTTCATCAACGGTAACAAAACGATAACAAAATTGGAATTCGAGATTTTTTAAAAAATTTCAACATTTTGTACAATCACAATCGGTAGTTTAAAAAAATCTTAAACTACCGATTATGATTAGTAGCCCCAAATTGGAAATCGAAATTTTTAAAAAAAATTCAACATTTTGTACAATCACAATCGGTAGTTTAAAAAAATTCTAAACTACCGATTATGATTAGTAGCCCCAAATTGGAAATCGAGATTTTTAAAAAAAATTCAACATTTTGTACAATCACAATCGTTAGTTTAAAAAATTTTAAACTACCGATTATGATTAGTAGCCCCAAATTGGAAATCGAGTTTTTTTAAAAAAATTTAACATTTTGTACAAACACAATCGGTAGTTTAATTATTTTTTTAAACTACCGATAATGATTAGTATGCCCAAATTGGAATTCGAGATTTTTTAAAAAATTCAACATTTTGAACAATCTCAATCGTTAGTTTAAAAAATCTTAAATTACCGATTATGATTAGTAGCCCCAAATTGGAAATCGAGATTTTTTTAAAAAAAATCAACATTTTGTACAATCACAATCGGTAGTTTAAAAAAGTCTTAAACTACCGATTATGATTAGTAGCCCCAAATTGGAAATCGAAATTTTTGAAAAACTCCTGGACACTCGCAATCGGTAGGTTAAAATTTGTACAAACTACCGATTATGATTAGTAGCCCCAAATTGGAAATCCAAATTTTTGAAAACTCCTCGACACTCACAATCGGTACTTAAAATTTTGTACAAACGATCGATTGTCGCTGAATGTACATAATCGGTAGTTTAAGTAATTCTTAAACTACAGATTACTGATGAATTTACTCAATCGGTAGTTTGTTCAAACCCGCTAACTACTGATTGTACATGTAAAATTTGAAGAACATAACTTGTTAAAAATAAATCGATGGCAAATCAAATGATAACTAAAAAAAAGTATATATAATCATCTCAAATCGTAAACCTTCAAACCAGAAATGTTAAACACTAAAATAATATCCTTCAATTTAACGACTACAACCTAATTCCTAACTTTTTTGGTTTTAGGAATAGGAGCACGAGTAACAGAGGCTTCAGGTTCATTGGATGGAGGAGGAGGGACATTGGCTGGAGGAGCAGGGACATTGGCTCGAGGAGCAGCACTCGTTGAACCGCGAGAACGTTTACTCTTCTTAGAAGTTACATTCCTCGTCGTGGTCCTGATCGTACATGTATCTCCGAACTGGAGAGCATAAGCTTCGTTATCAAGGTTGTCAAGGAGGTCTTTATCTCCCGCATTGAGGCACGAACCTACCTTGTTCGACAGAAATGCAATCCTCGTCTTCTGTTTTTAGGCAATAACAATCAAACGATTATTATCTATAACTAAAATCAAAAGGAAATAACATTACGTACCAGCCTTGCTAAGGCCGACGGGTTGTCTTTGAAGATGAACCTATACTCCTGCACCCTGGTGCTCTTTCCTTTGTCTTCACAGATCACTTTAAGATGAGAATGCTCCCGGTACCATACCATATAGGATGAGGTTATCTCATCACCTCGGTTTAAAGGTCTCCCCTCATCGATCATGTAATGCATTTTGTTGTTCCAATCTTCAACAGATGGGTTGGGCGTGTAAACAACTTGGATCGTGTCCTTACCACAAACACTATTTGGAACGTCCAATTTGAACTTCCCGTGGATGTGAGGCCTAGGTTCTACTTGGACATAACCCATTTGACGTAGGACCCTAGAGGCATTGTAGATGGCATATCCTGTTGGATGCCACAAGGGTCCAAAGTACATGGCCAACTCAGGCCTTCGAGGTATAATACGATCAGTTAGCTCTTCCCTGTAGGGATCAAAACATACATCTGGGGTCGCCATGGAGTCTAGGTTGTGCTCCAATCTAGACATACATCAAAGAAATCAAAACATACATCAAAGCAATCAAATCCTGCTCCTTGAACCTTGAATGGTTGCCCGAAAAGATGTATTTTTGGCCTCGGGTTGTGCCTCTTTCCCAATCCGGCTTCTGTCTTGCCAACTCCAGGGAGGGAAAGTGATCGTAGATCCAAGCCTAATGAACATATCAAACCAAGTATGAGAAAATTGAAAGAGCAAAAGAAGAAAGAATAAATAGCAATCAAACCATCAATGGAGTTACTAAAATACCTGCAATAAGCTCACGTTCCCGGCTATTTGGCTAGTCTCCTCCCGGGATGCCTTCCTCATCTCTTCCATCAAAAACGCAAGATAAGCAGTGCCCCACGAATAGTCTTGAACTTTCTCGATGGGATCCAGAAGTTGTAGCAGGTTGGCGTCAACCCGGTTGCCACTGGCATTGGGGAAAATTACACATCCCAAAACGCACAGAAGATATGCAGTGGCTGCAGCTCTGACCTGGTCATCGCTGAACTCTGGGTTGGCCTTCTCTTTTTCCAAGGTGCCTATGAACCTTTCCATCAGATGAACCATACTAAATTGCCTGGTTCTGTATCTTGCGCACCGGTCAAACTCTTGGTTGGTGGTCTTTCGGTCCCAGCCAAAGCACTTCTCGGTCAAAATATAAAGCTGGTCCCAGCTTAACTGCTTCACATAGTCAAACTTGACCGCAGTACCATGGTCGGTCAGACCTAGAATCTGCACCACATCATCGGGTGTGATAGTCATCTCTCCCCACGGAATGTGAAAAGTGTCGGTCTCCGGATAATACCTCTCCATGAATGCCGATATCGACACCCGGTCGTGCTTCAACATGGAGTTTACGGCGGCCGTAGGTAGCCCTGAGTGCTCTATAATTTGCTGGAACCGAACACACTCACCTTTCAACGGCCAGCCGTTCATCTATGGTGCGGCCGTAGGTTTCAGTAGACGGACCGCATTATAATGGTCCTAATATAAACGACGAATTAAAAAACAATTAGAATAAAAGTTAACACTTCTATTTGGTGGACCAAATATGTTAAGAATGGTGTTTAATAATTATTACCTCGGTAGAGTAGATTTCCTTGGCCCAAGAATCCTTGTAGCCAAACAATAGACGTCCTCCGTTTCTTGGGAGCCCCGTGATTTGACCTTCTCGTAGACCCTTAATCTTCAGAGAGTCGGGGACCTTGTGCCCTCGTCTCTTCCTTGGTTTTTTCTTTGTACCACTTTCTTCTTCTTCTTCTGTAGCATTTGGTCCACCTCCTTCGAAGTGTTGAGCTTGAGGACCACTTGGTCCTCCTTTTCGTTTTGGCTAGCGCTTCTTTGTCGTCTAACACTAGCGGTAACCTTCTTACCGCCTCCACGACGAGGCCCCGATAGAATTATATCGTGGGCTTGCTTTGATCGTCTTTCCTTTTTTTGATACAAGATAAAGAACAATTATTTCAGTACATAAAACGGTAAACAAAGTAAGTTGAACTCAACATATTATTAACAATCGGTAGTCAAAAAAATAACTTAACTACCGATTGTGTATAATCGGTAGTACAAAAAACAACTTAACTACCGATTGTTCACAATCGGTAGCTCGGGCTCTACATTAACTACCGATTGTGCATAAAAAAATGGGAACACAAAAGTCTATGGACACACACACAATTGGTAGTTATATAAAAAAATTAACTACCGATTATCACTAAATTTGGATCCAGTAGAATAATCGGTAGTTTAGGTGTAAAAGTAACTACCGATTGTGATCGATGTTTTTGAGGATCACTAACTACCACAATCGGAGGTCTAACACTAAACGAAACTACCGATTATCACTACTTTTGCATCCAGTAGAATAATCGGTAGTTTATATCTAAATCTAACTACCGATTGTGATGGGTGTTTTTGAGGTTCACTGGACACTCACAATCGGTAGTTTAAGCCTATACAAAACTACCGATTATTACGAAAATTTTATACAGAAGAACAATCGGTAGTTTTAACCTAAAGATAACTACCGACTGTGCATGATCTTCATGAGCAGTGAAGAACACTGCCACAATCGGTAGTTTAATACAACCACGAAACTACCGATTTACTACTGCACCTAAAACCCTTGGTATTCTACTCACTAATTCAAGCGATTTAAGCAATATAAACACAAATTATGGTAAACCCCTAACCTTATTGGAGCCATCAACTGTTGGAGAGGCAGATTTTCGTATTCGGACTCCGTGTCTACTTCATCCTCATCGCGTTCATCGCTTTCATCGCTTTGTTCTTGAACAATTTCTCGATCTCTTACTAATTCGTTAAAATGCAGCCAATCTGTATTAGGAGGTTGACGACTTGTTTGCTTTTCGAGGCATCTTTAGATTGTAGTAAGTACGATTAATTGGTTTACGATTATACAATAAATTGGTTTACGATTAATCGGTTGAAGATGAAAAAAATGGTGGAAAATCGATAGTTTAAAGAGTAATCGGTAGTTTTGAAATTGAGAGGAGAAGAAGAGAATCAGAAGTTTGAATGGTGAAAGTGTGAAATAGATTTAGGTTCAGATTTTATAATAAAATGTATTTTGATAATAATTAAATTAATAAAAAAATTTATGATAATTTTATATACCCCTAGGTTACCCATTAGCTTCTTTCATTGGATGGCTTTAAAAAAGTAGTTCTTAAATGGCTCAAATTCGCCGGGTTATTTTTCTAAGGCCTATGCTAGTACGTTTTTTCAGCGCTTGACATGAAAACCTGTCGGTTCTTAATAACCGACAATTAACTTGTTCCCCTCGGGATGGTGATATGATCCACTCCCTTCGATGAATAAGCAAACTACAGAAAACACACGGCATTTCTAGAAACTTTCAACCATTTATAAATTCATTCAGTAATGAAATTACTCTCATCATCTTCTTCGATTTCAATTTCGATTTCAATTTCACTCTTCCCATCTCACTCTCCACCCACCAGAAAACCCTCCACCAGAATCTCAATCCTATCATCATCAGCAGCAGCCACAATGGAAGGAGAAGAGGAGAAAAAAAGAGTAATTGTTTGTGGTGGTGGAGTAATAGGAGTCTGTACAGCTTTCTTCCTCGCCAAAAAAGGTGCTAAAGTAACCTTAGTTGAGAAATCATCCATAGCTTGTGCAGCATCTGGTAAAGCCGGTGGGTTTCTTGCCCTAGATTGGTGTGATGGTAGACCCATTTCTAAACTAGCTCGTACAAGCTTCAATCTCCATCGTACACTCTCTCTTGAACTCAAAGGTTCTGAATCTTACGGGTATCGTCCTCTTGATACACTCAGTCTCACCATTACAGAACAAGATCAAACATCATCAGGTTCTCAATCGAAGATTCTTCCTAGTTGGGTTGATGGTCCAGCTCAAAACCCTAACACCATCGGAACAGTTGAAACCACTGCGCAGGTTCATCCACAGCTTTTTACTCGAACTTTACTTTCATTTGCTGTAGCTAACCATGATTTGGAAGTTGTGATTGGTGAGTTGGAACGAGTTGAAACTGAACAAGGGCGAGTCAAATCTGTTGTGCTTAAAGAAAAAGAAGGTGAAGATGATAGCAACAATAACCGAATTATCGATACCGATTCAGTGGTTTTAGCTTTAGGTCCATGGTCATCTCGTTTGTCGTTGATTTCCTCTCTATTCAATGTCTCTGCTCTAAAAGCTCATAGTATAGTTTTGATACCGAAAGATCCAACTGCAATTACTCCTCATGCCTTGTTTCTCACTTACAAAGCTGCAAATGGTGGTGAACCAATGGATCCTGAAGTCTATCCTAGACCTACAGGGGAAGTATATTTGTGTGGAATGTCAGCAAAGGGTGAAGTACCAGATAATCCAGAGGAGATAATGGGAGATCCAGAATCTATTAAAGTACTAAAAAGGGTTGCTGGATCTGTATCAAGTCATTTGAAAGAAGGAGAGGTAGAAGTGAAAGCTGAACAAGCATGTTTTTTGCCGCTTACTGATGATGATAAACCAGTAATTGGGGAATTGCCGAATGTTAAAGGATGTTATGTTGCAACTGGACATAGTTGTTGGGGTATATTGAATGGACCTGCTACTGGTGCTGCTATGGCTGAACTTGTTCTTGATGGTGTCTCTAGTATTATTGATCTTACTCCTTTTAGTCCTGCTAGATTTGTTAAGAATAGTAGGGCAAAGCACAAGTAGTAATGTATCATGGTCATGGATGTACTCACAGGGCAAATCATAATAATAAGGGGAATTCCTTAATGCCCCACATTCCTTAATGACATTTTAATACAGTCCCCTTTTATTAATAATATCAATATGATCCCATTTTGGTAAAAAAACTTTTAATTTGTCAAATATAACCTTATACGGAAAATTTTAAAATGCCCCCATTTTAACTATGGTTAGAGTTAGGAATATGTTTTGCTAGATAGCCAGGGATGCACAAGCGTATTCACTACCAGGACATTTTTTTGCAATGTATTTGGATTTGTTGAACTTATTACGTATACCGTTCATGTTTATATATATTTAGCAATGATATCCGCTATAGAGACACCACACAATCATCCAAGTTACAAAGATGATCTGGCAAAAGCTTCAGGTAAGCTTGTGAAAGCATTAAATGAGGCAAATATTCGTCAGTTGGTGCAAACCATGGTGCAGACAAACAGGGCGGTTACGTAAGTTATTGAACTTAAACAATTGTTCTTTCTTTTATTTGTTTCAACTTTTTTTCCATCTGATCTCTATGTTATATATTAGGGATGAAAAGGAAACCAAGTTAAAAGAGAAAGAGCTAACAAAAGAACTGGAAAGAAATAAGCGAGAGGTTGAGAAATAGAAAAAGAGAATGGAAATGCATTCTGGTTCATTTGAAATATAACCAAAGGGAAGCTTAGGCAGATGGTAGTTTTCCTAACTGGAATGTCTGATATATTTGTACTTGCTTCCAACCTTAGACATTTTTGGGTTGGTAGCTCCAACCTAGTCATTCCAAAACTTGGATAAAATCTTTTGCTTAGCATGCATGGAATCTAGGACTCTTTAAGGAATAGTACATATTGGGAATGTGCACTGCTCATAGTTGCTATTTTTGTTCTGTACAGCTTCTGTGCTTGGACTGAAAATCTGGACAACATGTACCTACTCGTCTGCAAGGATGCACCAACTTTGAGTTGCTCACATCCTGGTTATGGAGATGTCGTACGATTGCCACTGATATAGTGGACACATAAATAATATGAAAGCCTATAACCATAAATACTGGCTAGTAACACAAACTGTAGTTTGAAGCTCTGAGGCATAAAATTTTGAATCAAAATTTTACCTTGGACTGTACAGAAGCAAAAAAAATAGAAATAATAAAATGAAAAATATGAATAAACAACTACATAAAATCTGCCAGTAACAAAATTTTGCCATATACCTTTCACCACTGAGGCTGGTATAAAAGCAGTAGGATTCTGTCTGCAATATTTCTCCATCGCATCCGCACAAAATTTCACATTCGCACAAATATTCATAACTGAGTATTTACAGTGAACTCGACCTCAGCATGGTCCTTATCTTTGTTAAATATTCATCTGGAATAGAGGTACAAAGAGACGCTTACAGTGAACTCGACCTCAGCATGGTCCTTATCTTTGTAAAGTCTTGTCACCTGAGAAATGAAACAAACCCATCAGATAATTCTGCAGAGTTTAAGAAGATAAACCCATAACTAGATGATATGTGACTAACCTGATATACCCAGGAGCTGAATTGTTGATGAACTTCGTGCACAAGGGGACCTCGCACGATCCTCAGAGGTACTACCTGTATGTAAACCCGAATAAAGCTATTTACATTTTGTTGACAGAATTTAAAACTAACTATGCACCACATTGTAAATGACTTACAGATTTGGATACAGGAAACGGAGAGGAACTGTTAGGGAGGAATACGTACGCACCAGAAGCCTACAAGATTTAGCACAATATGAGAAATGCAAACGATTGCAACCAACAACGTACTTCGTCATAAAAATGTGATCAGCACATGAACTTAAGAAGGTAAGAACGCTGATAGCTACTATGCTTACTTGAGGGTCCATCTCGTCGCCAGTACTTGAAGCATACCAGAGAAAGTTTTGTTGCATCCACATACCAACCTAAAGGAATCATAACAAAACGCAATTCAAACAAATGTAGCAGTCGAAATCATATTGATGCTTCTTCAAATTATAAGTGTAACTTACTCCTATTTTATAATTTAACACTCTCTTTAGTTGTCCAGTTTTTAATGAGAATGACATCTTTAAGTTCCCTGGTCCAACTTCGACCGTCTCATTCTGCGCATTAGACTTGCCCATATCCATTCGCCGCCGATGCCCAGTTTGTACTTCGGCTTTGTTAATGATGAAGTATGTATTCCATCCTAGAGGAGGCACTGATGCTAGAAATAAAAGCCAGTACTTGGGAGTTTCTTGCTTATTGAAAGATATTCCAAGATAAGCTTCGGTATAATTTCTTCTCAAATTCTTCGTGACCTTGTCCATCTCTACATACTGTGACTCAATTGTGTTTCCCTCAGAATCTTTTACGGAAAGATTTGGATCGTTTACCTAATATACATCAATGTCAGAGAATGAGAAGAATGTAAGCAAAAGAACAAAGAAAGTCATATGCACACACAAACATATACGATGATATACGCACAGGAATCCTGACGATGTCTGTACGACTCCATCCGAGAGCATTGTAAGCTACTACAACCTGATTAAAAAAGGATTCAAACCAAATTCATGAAAAGAATCCGTCAGAGTGGTTGTTGAACGTATGAAAGGATATGGATCATAGTATACGTACCAGGCTCTTCCCTTTCGGTATTTCTGCCTCAGTTGGTGGGTAGTAGCTTATATTTAGCAATGGACACTGTTATTCATTTAGCCAAAGAAAAAAAGACACCGAGTAAAGAACTGTGAGTTACTTACTGAATCATGTTTTAGTAGGATTCTAACAAACGGATCATGTTTGAGTAGGATTCTAACAAACGGATCATGTTTGAGTAGAACTGTGAGTTACTTACTGAATCATGTTCTTCGCTTAGGGTTTCTTCTCTGGTTTTAGTACTTGTTATTGGCGGGTGTAGTTTGCATGCTCAAGTACTGACTGTCATTATTGTTAATGTGATTGCAAACGGATCCCTTAATACCCTAACCTAACCATAGTTAAGAAATTGGTCAAATTCAAGTCCACAATTATTTTGACCAATTTCAATAAGGCTATATTTGACAAGTGATGTGATTTTATATAGTGGTAAAAAGAGGTTCGATTCTCGAACTTGTAAAGGTAATGATTTTAGAAAATAATGATTTAAATTAATTCTAGAAAATTCCAGGAGTAAGAAAAAGACTAAATAACCTAAGGATGATTTTTAAATAATTTTAAAAGGACCAGGAATCAGGAATCAGGTAAATCTAACAACCTATGTGATTAATCAGATAATTCTTTTTAAATTAATTGAAGCACAAATAATTGCCAAAATTGGTTTTGTTATGCTAACAAACAGAGGTAAATCACAAGCATGGACTATCAAAATTAATTAACTAAGCATAATCCATCAAGCAAAAGCACAACTGTTGAAAGAAAACTGTTTTTACTATTCAAAACTATGCAATTCTAATAATAAAAGAATTATAAATAATTATTAGAAAATAATTAAATCACATAAAATTGAGAAAATTACCTTATCCATCATCCCAGTAATTAGACTTAGCCCATGGTGAAGAAAACTTGCTCAAAAGTTGATTTCATTGCTCAAAATATCAATTACAAAGGTGAATAACGCTGTAACAGCTGATTTGGTACGCTTATATGCGTTACAGGAGAGGGTTCAGCTGTTACAGAAGAGTTTTAAGCAACAAAGGGTTTGAAGCAATAGACAACAGGAAAATTCAAATCAGCAACAGTTATAAATGTTACTGAGTCTTCTTCTCCGGCAGTGATGGATGAAGAACAGCCGGCCGGTGCAGTAGCAGTTGACCGGACGTCGACGGAGCTTCACCGGAAATTTCTAAATTCTTCTCTAGGCTTTCGTGTTTGATTTTCTTGGCTTCTCTTGGTTTATATAGGTAGTAGAAACCCTAGAGAGAGTTCTAAACCTAATAGAACTCTCTAAAACAACCCACAAATCTCAAACCGAATCAAAACACAATTCCGGCCAAATACATGATTTCCGAGCTGATTTCACGGGATCTTTTGATGTTTATGACTTGCGTGAGATAACTATCAATGTTTGGAACAATCTGGAAGCAAAAGAAACTTGTTTCTCACGTGAATTCAAAGTGTGCAGTTGATACAGACGATTTCCGATCGATCCCTGCTGAGTTGACTCGGTCAACTCGGGTTGACCGATTTGACTCGGGTTTGACCCGATGAGTCCCGATTTGACCGAGTTGACTCGAGGGTACCCCTTATCCACTTCTAGGGTGCCAAATAACACTTGTCCTTGGGTGCCTTTATCACTTATTGAGCCAATTTTTCCACAAATCTTTATTCTTCTACTGTACCTACAAAAGCATAAAAACACGTAATATTTGCAAAATCGAATACTAACTTAATAGAAACTAAGGTACAATTTAGACACTAAAATGTGTCTATCAACAAGTCACAACTTTTTTTGCCAAAGTGGGATCATATTGATATTATTAATAAAAGTGGGACTGTATTGAAATGTCATTAAGGAATGTGGGGCATTAAGGAATTCCCCCTAATAATAATAATGCGATTGGAACTGGTTCATATATAGAAAATTATGTCTAGTGGAGTCGTGAAGAGATTGTGTTCATTTTAGAGATTGTGTTCATCTTTTCCCCGCATTATTTATTCATTTTTTTTTAAAAAAAAAGATCAGCGTTATGAATGAAAAAGGTGAGTAACTCTTTCCGGGAGGTGGTAGTATTTTAAGAAGAAAAATGTTAGGTCAAAAAGTTTTATTTTCCAAGACACTGGTTGAATAATCTTAGTATGAATTGGTTGAATAACCTGAATTGGTGGAATAACCTGGTATGTATTATAGGGTTGTTTATTATGTTTTCTAGATGAACGCCTTTAAATTAATGATCTGCCTTAACATCTGGTCTTAACCAAATGGGAGGAATAGATCAAAACATAATAGCAGAGTTATTTTTGATTCATTGAGCCAAAGTATGAGCTGTCAAATTATAAGAGCAAGGTTGAAAGAAAAAAATACAGACAACTAAAAGGGAAGAATAAAACTGAATGTCTTTAAGGATAGCATCATCATCAAAATATCTTGTTGAAGATTGGTCAATCAAGGTCAATCAAACTTTTAGCATCACTTTCAATGATAACATGTGTTAGTTTTTAGCTCCACATCTTTTTTTAGCACAGCCCATATTTCCCTAGCTTCAAATTTTTCAGCTGACTCAACTTCAAAAGTAATAGATGCGCAAAAAAAAGCTTTGTTAGAGAAACCCCTCATCACATACCCTGCTTCATTGTCCATATAAAATTCATCAATCGCACAATGTTATATTTAATCCAGTCAAATGGTGGGGGCATCCACTTAGCATGACTATTGATACAAATAGTTGAGGAAATATGAAGATTTGGTTTAGAAAATAAAAACATGGCTTTGGCTCTACCTAACACAACATAATGGTTTTCTTTTTTTGTCATTAAAAATCAGGTTGTTTCTACAACTCCAAATAGACCAAAAAATGGTAGAGTTAGGAGAAACAAGCAAAAAGATTAACTAATCATGCAGAGAGCTATCAAGAAAAGCGGAAGTTTTAACTCATAGAGTAGATTAAAACCAGCCATGACTAGCAAAGGGGCAGAGAACCAAGGCATGCATAACAGACTCATGGCTGGCAGCACAACGAGGATAAACCACATCAACCATAGGCATTCTAGTCTGCAGAATAGTTCTAGCAGGAAGAGCATTCTTAGCTGCCTTCCAAATAAATATTTGAACACGATGTGGTACTCTAAGTTTCCAAATGCACTTCCAAAGATTACTACTTGGAGAGGGTCTAACTCCTCTGAGGTCCAAGTAAGTAGAATTAAAAGCAAATTTGCCATTCTTTGAAAGATCCAAAGCCCTCCTGTCAGGAGTGTACAACTGGCTTAAAGGAATAGTGACAATCTTCTTAACAGAAGCATTATCAAAGTGAGTGTTTAATCTGCTAATGTTCCAAGTTCTAGAGTCTTTATGAAGTAAGAGACCTTAACACTATGGTCTTAAGGAACCAAGAGGTTAGGTTTAGCAGAACCAGGACTTGGTTTCCACTTATCACACCAGGGATCAATAAATTTATCATCCTCAACAATCCAGGAAATAAAAGGTTTGATAAGTTCTTTTATAATATGCAAGCACCTCCAAGTCCAAGAACAATTACTAGGACACTTGGCATTAAGAAAATCAGTCTTAGGGAAATATTTTACTTTTAAAATAAACTAAGAGACAATTTGGATTATCAATCAGTTTCCAGGCATTTCTAGCAAGCATGGCCAGATTATTTAATTCAGTCTTCCTGAAACCAAGACCACCTTCATCTTTGGAGGAGCACAGGGTGTCCCAACCCAACATATGCAATTTCATGTCATTTGGATCTAAGGTTTCTCCCCACCATAACTGACATAAATGGGAATCCATCTTTCTACAGAGGTAAAGCACCCATCTGATATAAAGGAATGGCATGACCAACATGTTTAACCAGAGAATTTCTAGCAACCTGAGATAAAAGTTTATGGTACCATGAGGAGATCCTTGCATCCACAGACTGTAAAATTCCCATGTGAGTTTGGACCTAAGAATTAAAATTTATAGGAGTTCCTAAGTATTTCTCACCCAAATCCCTGATATAAATATTAAGAATGGAAGGCAATTAGTTCATCAAAGGGTCAGGAAATTTTGGGCTAAATAAAATACCAGATTTGTCAAAATTTATCTCCTGACCTGAAGCAAGACAATATTTATGCAAATAGTCTTTAATGGTTCGAAAGTCTCTGAACAATAGCTTTGGAAAACAAAAGTGAGTCATCTGCAAACAAAAAATGGGTATGCATTATAGTTAAAACCATGGTTTTTCTACTTTATTTATAACTTCCTAATACATCTTTTATTATTTTAGCACTGATTTTTATTAAAAGATAATATAATAATATTTTAGTTTTTGTGGACGATTTGTACTTGCATACTATCCGGTCGATAACCGTGCATTTGCGGTATAACATTTTAACCACATCAAGTTTTTGATGCTGCTACTGGGATAAAAGGAATTGAATTTTTTTCAAGTCTTTTATTAGTAGGCATTTTTTAATCGAGTTTCCTTTATCTGGTGGGCGTTTCACTTGGATTAAAAATTTTCAGCATTGCCCTTTGCTTGAAATACTGAATAAATTTCACTTAACTGTTGACTGGGAGGAACATTGTCTTTCTCTGGTTTAATTCAGATTGAAATGGCATGTCTCTGATCACACTACAATTCTCCTTTGTAACTCTGGTGAAAAGCGCAAAACTCATTGTAGACTAGATAATTTCATTCTTTATCATCCCAAATAATTTTATTGATAGTATGAAAGTTTGGAAGCAAAATCTAACTTTCCATGGTAAGTCTAGTTTTTTTGCATCTTGCAGTCTCAGATTGATTCTCTTGAAGAGTCAACTGAGGCGATTGATAGTATGGAAGAATTTGTATTTATCACTAATGTTGACATTCTTCTAGAGAAGAGGCCAAAGCTAAGAAGCGTGCAACTTTGCCTCTCAATTTGGAAAGAAATCTTTCTCAAAAAGCTAAAGAGAGATGGCAAAAAATTACATCAGATTGCTTCATTTAACTATGAGGGAGGATCCGTACACACTCTTAGTCACACACTATCTCACATGATTTGTGCCACTTTTTATATAAAACTCAAACGACAAGGAATTTAAAGTTAATATTTTGATGATACGTTCCTCTTATAAGACTCTATATACATACCAAAAATTAGCACAATCTAGAATACCAAACCTCGTGATCTACCAATCTTAATTTCAACGACTGATAAAGTGGTAGATGTTGGTGTAATACATCTCGGATTGTGCTTCTTTTTTGTAAGAATGTAGATTTCTATAAGAGGAATATATTAACAAAATATTAGCTTTAAATTCTTTGTCTTTTGAGTTTTATGAAGAAAAAAATGACACAAATCATGTGAGATAGTGTGTGACTAATAGTATGCATGGATCCTCTCTCCTTATGTATAAACTGAATAATATAAATAATTATTTTAACTTTAGATCCTATTAAATGGTATATTTTTACGAGTAGATCCCAACTTTATCCAGAGTTGTGTTTGGGTCGTGGTCAACAAATTGACCATATTTAACCGTCTTGATCATCAATTTTTTTTTTAAAAAGTATAATTTTAACAATTGATGTATTTACTAACTATTTCCTCATTTTATTTAATATCATCATCATCATTAGTATTCGATCGTAATCAAATATTCAAACATAAAAATCAAAACAAGAACATCAGATATGCATAGTATATATTATAGTCTAATTACTAATGCTAAAGGACTCCTATATGTTTAATTACACAATGTAGACAAATTCAATACTTTGCATTCACTGTCATTTGTTCATTGAAAATCCCAGAATAAAAACAACATCAAACCATCCTTTCACTGATTTATCAATCAATCCATTATGCTTCAAAAACAATAAGAAAATCTTTACGAAAAAAATACCTTTAATCAATTTACTACTACCACCAAAAGCACCAACCAATATCACAAAAAATCATCGCCACCATCCACCATTAATGAATCAACTGATTATTTCAGTATACCCAACCATGTGAACATTAAAACCCACTATATAAATTGATTTAAATACCTTAAAACTAAATCCTCGAAAAACCAGCAAGTAACCTCCTAACTCTTCATCATTCCTTTATTGTATCATGTTTCTCTTGAATTCTTGATATCTTTGAATCATTGTGAAGTAGGCTGTAAAGATCGAAATGGAGTACTTTAGTAACTCTGTTTCTCAATATCACCAGTAAAGATATTATTTGGGAAACGGCTAGGGTTACGAGATTCTATAGGAAAATGAAAATCACGTGATGTGCACGTGTCTAACGGTCACTAATGGCGTTAGTTAAATAAATACTCCCTCCGTTTCAGGAAAAGAGTTACTTTTCCCATTTGCACAATTGTTAAGGCAAGATGAGAGAGAATAACTTTTATAATTTATTTCCAGATTTACCCTAATAAAAAGTTTAATACTACATATATCTTTATAATGAGAATAATAACATTTCTTAAAATAATAAGGGTAGTTTTGAAAGTTTGTTATATTGAAAATGAAAGTAACTCTTTTGTTGGAACAAAAATTTAAAGAGAAAGTAACTCTTTTCTTGAAACGGAGGGAGTATTAATCAAAACTGATATATAAAATAAGAACGATCAAATGGTCCATGTTGGGTCGACTGTTTGACCGGGACCTAAACACAACTCTTAACAAAGTTAGGACCCAATCACAAACATATACCATTTAATAGGACCTAAAGTCAAAATAATCCTAATATAAAATTCATAAGGATTGATAATTCTATATGTTATGACATTGTTTATAAAAACACAAAGTTTTATTCTTCTCTTTTCACCGAGCAGTTTCCTATAGAACCTAGTTTTGATAATTTGGAATTGTATATTATTTATGTTACGGATAACACTATTTTGGAAAAATAATTATTTGAAGAGGAAGTTAAGAATGTAGTTTGGTAGTTTTGTTTTAATAAATCTCCAGGCCCATATGGATAAACTATGAAATTTTATAAGCAAGCTTGGGATGTGATCAAATATGACTTAATTTATGCAGGTGGTTAAGGAATTTGAATCACATACTTCTCTAGATTGGAGGCTAAGTTGCACTAATCTTACCTTGATCCCTAAATGTAATGGGGTTGTTTCACTTCATAACTTTCGACCTATTAGTTTAATTGGTAGTACTTACAAGATCATTTCCAAGTTGCTAGCTGAGAGAATAAAAGTAGTTTTACCTGTAATTATTTCTGATTTTTAAGGTGCGTTTGTCCATGGCAGGCAAACCAATGATGGTACCTTAATTACATTTGATATCATTGGTTCTAAACTTAGAGAGATTAAGTCAGGAATCATCTGTAAGGTAGTTTTTGAGAAATCCTGTGGTAATATTAATGTAACGACCCGCAAACAGGTCAATGGATATTTACTAGTCAAATGATGCTTATGTAGCGTAATAACTTAATTAGATAAATTGATCACCAAATGTAGTTATCAACATAACAATAATTTGGATATGATGTTAGTACCATTAGATTTATCTCGAAAAAATATGTAATATGGATTACTTGAATGCGTCAATCGAATATAGGACGAGGAAGATATGACACTTAAAAGTCGGAGATAAAAATACTCAACACTTGACTTAACCTTTGACCAAAGAAGTCCAACTTTGATGACCATGCTAGGGCTGCACATCGGGTCGGGTGGGTCGGGTTTGGCCCCACCCGTACCCAACCCGCCGTCGGGTCATCCGCCCAGATATTATAGTGTATAACACTGCTATGAGCAAAAACCCTAGAGTGAAAAACCCACATTTGTATTATTTCAACTGTACTATGGTTAGCTAATGTGAATCTTTCTTCTCCATACAGATCTAACAAAAATGAGTTTCATATCATCGTCTGCAACGAAAAAACTTTCATGGAGAACTAATCCTACACACATTTTCAGGGTTTCTAATCCTTGTGCTCTCAAATCGCTACTTGGTTTCTAATCATTTGAAGTAGCCTTTGGGCCATTATCTGCATTCCTTGTTCTGTGGTACCTATCACCTCATACAATGGTGTAGCCTTCATGGTCCCAACCTAACCTGCAATGCTTGAATACATGAGATAAAGAAAAATGGTGGTGCATATCTAATTGCTGCAAGGCAGTAAAATAAATCTTCACAAAGCAAAATTTGTTAGCTTTTACCTGAATAATTTCAAATCCACGACCTTCCCCTAACAAAATATTTTTGGCTGGAGAACATTTTCAAATACTAAATCAGCATGTCCACGAGAGGCATCATCAAAACTAAATACCATTAGTGGTCTTTTCACATGAACTTCTGGAATTTTCATGTCTGCTAAGATCATGGACTGTTGTTTATTTTTAGCTGCACTGAAATCTATTTTTTCCTACATATGTTCAAAGCTTTTCACTTAAAAAAACGAGGAAAAAAATGAAGACAGAGTTCACTATCAATTAATGGATTTTCACATAAAGTACGACTGACCATAACTATCAGTAATCTGCACCAGGATCCATTTCTCCACTTGTCCACCACTTTGGTACGATTTATGTTGTACGAGTCTCCCTCCTGCCGAATAATTCTCAAGTTCTTAAGCTAATGCTACAATTTTGGAGAACTTTAAGAACGCTATGAAAAATACATCACAACTAAGTTATTTTGAAATCAGTAGTAACTTGACTCTGCAGAAATTCGCAACAGCCTAACTGTTCACTTGACTGAATTCAGTCGTAGTAAGATAGCTTGTTCTGAACCCAAGTAACTCTGTACTTCTATATACTTACCTTGAAATTGAGCACTCAATGTTGGTGGCATCATAAGATGCTACTTGTGGTTCCGTCATCGCAAATCCATAGCGGAATTTACCCTCCAGCAAAGGATAAGCCACTTTTGTAGTTGCTCTTTAGTTCCATAGCGCAGCAATACCTAGTAGAATGAAGGAAAAACAACAATATACGTTAGCAATATACGTTGTCGGCAGCTATAACTTGGTAACAGAACTGTTCAACAAAAGAAATTTGAATTACAAGTACAAATGAATTTACTAATTGATCTACCAAGTACCAACCAGATGATAAGTAAAACAAGCACTAGTGCAAAATATGTTGAATCTACGAATCAAACTCCTAAAAGTGTAGCTTCTGAGCACCAGTACCATCAAAATGGTCAATATGACCAAGCAAATGCTTATAATGATCAATTATGTCAGTCTTTACTGACACGACTATCTTAAACAGATTAGCAACTACTAGTTATGTTGCATATGTTTTGATCAGGTCTGCACTATTGAGGTTCAGGACTGTGGCCACCAAATGTGTGCAATATTGAGGTTCATGACTGCAATTAGGGAAAACTAAATTCCTCCAATTTAAACACCTCGATAAATCCATCTTAATAAGAATCTGCAGATCCAACTCACTAAATAAACCTCCAATAGTTCCATCTATAAATCTGTTATAACGAGAGATCGAACGAGAACAATAATAGAGATCGAGACACAGAGATTTACGTGGTTCACTAACTGTTACGTTAGCTACATCTACAACAGAGAAAACAAAGTTTTATTATATAGCAGAATACTGAGTTACATATATTCTAGGTACAACGTATGTATATATATAGGGCAAAGAAATAAACCTTAATTCGACTAGAAAACGGAAAACGAATCCAGCGATAATACATTACGTATACCGTAGAGTCCCGGCCAACGACTGATTCAAGGCATATCAACAAATCTCCACCTTGACTTGAATCCTCCCAGCAACAGAAACAGATGCACCATGACAGTGCCAGAACCTTTCTCTGCCTCAGATGCCCCTAGACAAGGGCTCAGACTACTGACTTGTGATATTGAGCAAGTCCAAGCAATGTTGGAACTTGCTCTCAGGAACTGGCTTGGTGAACATGTCAGCAGGGTTATCAGCTGTCCCTACCTTCTTCACTTTAATTCTCTTCTCATTTCTCAGAAAGTGATACCTGACATCGATGTGCTTCGTCTTCTCATGATGGACTTGATCCTTGGTTAAGCATATTGCACTCAAGCTGTCACAATACACTATAGCCTGATCCTGATGTAGGCCTAGATCATTAACCAGCCCCTTTAACCAAATTCCCTCCTTAGCAGCTTCTGTCAAGGCCATATACTCTGCCTCTGTAGTAGACAAAGTAACTGTAGGTTGTAGAGTTGCCTTCCAGCTTACAACAGAACCTCCAAGAGTGAACACATAACCAGTCATAGATCTCCTACTGTCCACATCTCCAGCATAATCAGAATCTGAGAAACCAGCCACTAAACATCGAGTATCGTTCCCATAACAGAGACCGACATATGAAGTACCTCTAAGATACCTGAAAATCCTCTTAACAACTTGCCAATGTTCCTTCTCAGGCTGAACCATAAACCGAGTGACCACACTAACAGCAAATGCTAAGTCTGGTCGAGTGCAGACCATAGCATACATCAGACTTCCAACTGCGCTAGCATATGAAACTCGAGATATGTACTCTTTCTCCTCATAAGTCTGAACCGTGTACATTCCCAACTTGCTGTTGGATGTCATTGGAGTATCTATAGGCTTGGCTGAAGACATTCCAAACCTGCTCAGAATCTTCTTGATGTACCCTTCCTGTGATAGGAAAAGCTTTCTCTTCTTCCTATCCCTATAGATTTCTACTCCCAGAATTTTTCGAGCAGCACCCAGATCTTTCATCTCGAACTCCGCACTGAGAGACCCCTTCAACTTCTGAATATCTGACTTATTCTGAGCAGCAATCAGCATATCATCAACATACAGAACTAGATAAATGCGTGAACCATTGTGCAAATCATTATAGTACACACACCAATCATACGGACTCCTGTGATAGCCAAGATGCACAATATAACTATCAAATCGCTTATACCACTTCCTGGGGGACTGTTTTAGTCCATATAAGGACTTCTTTAGCTTGCAGACGTAATTCTCTTTACCTGGAACTTGGAATCCATCTGGCTGGCTCATGTATATTTCTTCTTCCAAATCTCCATGCAGGAAAGCTGTCTTCACATCTAGTTGCTCAAGTTCCAGATCCTGATGTGCAACTATGGATAGTAGCACTCTGATGGAAGTGTGTCTGACCACTGGTGAGAAAATCTCGTTGTATTCCACTCCTTCTCTCTGATTGAAACCTCTTGCAACCACTCGTGCTTTATACTTGACACCCTCTGCAGCTGACATTCCTTCCTTCTTTCTGAAAACCCACTTGCAAGTAATTACCTTTCTATCAGCAGGCAGTTTTACAAGCTCCCAAGTCCCATTTTTGATAAGGGACTCCATTTCTTCTACCATTGCGGCAAGCCACTGTGCTGACTCGTTTCCAGATACTGCAGCCCTGTAGGTGGACGGCTCGTGATCCTCCACCTTCTCGGCTACCTGCAATGCATAACCCACCAAATCGTCAAACCTGTACCTCGCTGGAGGTTTTATTCCAACCCTTCTTGGTCGGTTTGTAGCAATGCTCCGATGTTCAACTTCCTCTGGTGGTACATTCTCAGACTCATCTGCATCTTGCTCTTCGGTAACTGATGGTGGTAGTTGGTCGTCAACCAACTTAGGTGCCTGATTCTCCTCTAGACTGAATTGCATCTTCACCTCCTTAATAACAACCTCATTTTTTGTGACTGTTGAACCCTGTAATACATACAAAGTTCCATGCTTGATACCTTTCAGAATCACATCAGAACCTTTGCAAACATGCAAACCTCCACCTTCACCTTTGAAACTGAAACCCTTGCTGTCTAGCAGACTGATATCACATTCTTTGTCAAGAGTGGCACATGCCTGACTTCCTTCAATGTGCAGAGCCTCCCATCCTGTGTCCTAAACCTGATTGAGCCGATTCCAACCACCTTGCAGACAGACCCGTTTGCCATAGAGACACTGCCCCCATCTGCACGGCTGTACGTAGTAAATAACTCTCTTTTGGGACATATATGGTAGGACGCCCCAGAGTCAAGGAACCACACATCAGACTGATGTGTGTAATCATCTGTTAGCAGAACAAAATCTCCCTCTGAAGTATTTCCACATTCAGTTAATGCTGCAGATCCAGAGTTATGTTCTTGTTGCTTCTTCTTCTTAGGACATTCCGTCTTCCAATGACCTTTCTCCTTACAGTAGGCACATACGTCTTTTAGTAATTTATAGCCGGAATTTTTCTTGCCATTCTTACCGTCCTTGCTTCCTTTTGCCATCAACCCGGAAGCCTGATTTTCTGTACTTGTTCCAGCAGCCTTATGCTGCATTTCCCTGGTATGAAGAGACGACCTAACCTCTTCCAGCGTTATAGTCTCTTTTCCGAAAATATAAGCCTCTCTAAAATTCTCATACGACGGAGGCAGAGACACCAGCAACATTAAGGCAGCATCCTCATCTTTCACCACTTCATCAATATTACGCAATTCAAGCAGAATAATATTAACTTGATCTAGGTGATCTCTAAGAGGCATACATTCAGACATGCGCAGACTGAAAAGACGTTGCTTCAGCATCAACTTGTTGGTCAGCGATTTCGTCATGTAGAGGCTTTCCAACTTTAACCACAAAGCGGCGGCCTTTTCCTGATCTGCGACTTCAGTGATTACGTCGTCCGCAAGACATAGCATAATAGTTGAGTAAGCCTTCTCCTTCATAGTCGCATACTCAACGGTGGATGTATCTGCGCCCTTCTTATCCGAAGCTAACGGCAACCAAAGACCTTGTTGCTTCAACAAAGCCCGCATCTTGATTTGCCACAGACTAAAACTATTTCTCCCGGTAAACCTGTCGATCTTCATCATGGATCCGGACATCGTTCTCGGCAGAAATCGAACCTCGCTCTGATACCAATTTGTTATAACGAGAGATCGAACGAGAACAATAATAGAGATCGAGACACCGAGATTTACGTGGTTCACTAACTGTTACGTTAGTTACATCCACAACAGAGAAAACAGAGTTTTATTATAGAGCAGAATACTGAGTTACATATATTCTAGGTACAACGTATGTATATATAGGGCAAAGAAATAAACCCTAATTCGACTAGAAAACGGAAAACGAATCCAGCGATAATACATTACGTATACCGTAGAGTCCCGGCCAACGACTGATTCAAGGCATATCAACAAAATCGATCTCCTTTATATAAATTAACCAATCAAATTTCTATAAATTAGATTTTTCACTACCCAAATCAAGAATTTAAGTTTTTCATAACAAAATGATCAGGAATCAAACCAAATTCATGACTAGTAAACCATCTTTGTAAACACCCATCAATGATTCCGTCCATTATAAAATGATTGATACCCAGACAAAAAAAAATTGATGGAGAAATAGAAGATAAACTGATGATGAGTACCAAAAAACCATAATGACATATACACTCTGAATCAAAAAGTAAAAGAAACCCATATTAACAAATGAAAATTATCACTGAATCAGCAAAAAAAAACATATTAAAAGCATGATTTTTAACATGGATAATGAACTTATGAATAGATATGTGTAATTTTTGAAAACCAAACCTAAAATTGATTGATACGAAGAAGAAGAAGAAGACTACCTTTGTTGTTGTTGTTGTTGTTTAAGATTGTTGTCGCTCTGTAACCTGTTTTATAAGAAAGAAAAACCAGAAGAAGGAAGAGATGGAGGCGCAAAAAATGTAGAGGAGTTAGGTTGAGACTCAGATTAAACAAGACGGATACACGGAGAAGAAGAGAGCTTTGTTTTCATCTCCAATCGACGGCTCAGGTTAAACAAAGTTGTCTAATCCAAGGGCTAGGAAATAAGGATTTTTTTGGCGGGTTAGACGGGTGGATTAGGTGAGAGAAGGTGTCACCCGCATCCGACCCGTTTATCGACGAGTCGGATGCGGGTCAGGTCAAAACTGACGGGTGCTGGTCGGGTGGCGGGGCTGGGTCGGGTTTGTGCAGCCCTAAACCATGCTTTAAGTTTATAGAAAGTGGTATCCCTTAGTAATTAGGTTCAATAGTAATAATAAGATTTAAATAAAGTTATGATTATAAGTTAGTATGTATAATATATATTTAGTTAATAAATATGTTTGAATTTTGATAGCGGTAAATGATATTTTTTTATTTTTTTCTTCTTATTTTCGTGAAATAAGGTTGTTGTTTTGAAATAATATGGACTAGCTGGTGTGTGTTAGAATAAAAGGAAAAAAATTAGGTTTCTATAAGTTGTTGAAATAGTTTGAGAATATTTTGAGAGAAATAGAGAGGATTGAAATTGATGATGATGATAATGATAAAAAAAGAAAAGAAAGATGAGTCAGAGAGAACTTATAAAACATGTGTAAATAAAATGATAGAATTTAAAATAATTTAATTTATAATAGAAGATTTTTTAGAAAAGAAGGAATAAAAAAGAAGAAGATAGGTTTAAGTGATAATAATTAGGGTAATTGATGTTTGGGACTCAGGTTTTGACAAGATTTAGTCTTTGGTCTAATATTTGTACAATATTAGTGCTTGGTATCTGGACTGAGCGTTGACCCGTGTTGAATTGGTTAGATATTAATTTATGTTAAAAAATTATTAAAATAATAATTAAGTAAAACAAAATAAAAGATAAAATAAAATTATTACACAAAATTACTATAATGAACTTAACCTAGGGGAAAGTCACTCAGTTGAGTCAGTCTGTCTTAATCATGGCTGAGTCGGCTGATTTACCGAGTTAGGGTAACCGAGTAATTGAGTCGGTTGTTTTCCTGGAAGATTTCTAGCTAAATTCTGGTCGTTCCCTGTAATCCTAACATACATTTAATCAATCATCATTCTTTCACTTCCAAAACTTATAATTTTTACCAATCTGCACAACATTTACAAACCCATTTTAGCAGCATCTCCCTATAATCAATTCACTTCAATTCTCTTAGACCACCACCAACAAGACCTATTTATTGAGCAATTCAATACACTACTAATTCTTATCAATTATTCTTGGTTTATCTCAATCCTACAGATTCATAACCCCTTTATCATCATCATTTCAATTTCAAGCCATCTCTGCTGTGATCTTCTTTAACCCATCTTCACAGCAAAACTCAACTCAGATTCATTTTCTTTTTGTTGGCTTTAAAACCCATAAATCACCCACAAATTCAAGCCAAATCCCATTCAATTTTGAATCTTCTAAAATCTCTTCCATCAACAGCAAATAACTAATCCATGTCTCAACTTCCATTAGCAGTCACCAGATCTAATCTCTGGTATCTTGAAAATAACAGAAACAAAGCTCTTCAACTGTTCAAACCCTAGACTTCAAACTCGAACCCAAAACTAAATCATATTTGTACCCAACACTCCTATAAATATTGTTTGATTCTTGGCTTGTAATTCCTCCCTCGATTAACTAGCACCATCGGCTAGAACCCATTTCGTAAATCAGAGAACCCAATCTCAATTTGAATTCTCTCATTTCAAATCAATCATCATGACTGCCTCAATCTCGATAAAGAACTCAGATTCATCTCGAGCACCTTCCTCTTCCACTGCAACCACCAACAGACCTGCTCCACTATTTCTTCTACCAATCTCAAATCAAACCATTTCCAAATTAGGGATTTTCTAGAATACATTTTTAGGGTTTCAATTTGCGAACTTAAAAATAAAATTGAAATCATAAAAAGTTATACTACAAATCCAAACTATGATGCACCACCATTCACAAATAATGAAAGAAAAATATAAATCAAGAGAAGGAGAAACATGAAAATGGAGAATGGAGGCGTTGTTTTCTTCGTTCTTTGATTCTCTCTTTTTTTCTCTTCTCTCGTCTCTCTGAGAATGGAGGCGCTGCTTTTTTCTCTTTTCTCGTCTCGATCGATATGATTAGGTAATGGATGGTTTAATCTGGACCATAGGTTTAATAATGTTGCTAAAGCCGTTGGATTCTAGTCTCACCTCAAGGGTATAATTTTAAACTCAATATTTGTATTTTATAAAATTAATAAAAATCAGGCCATAAACAGTTAACAACGGTCAACGTCCAGTCCAGGTACCAAGTCCTAACATTGGACAAATATTAGACCAAAGATTAAAGTTGGTACACACCTAAGTACCAAACATCAATTAACCTTAATAATTAAGTTGATGTTGATGCTGATAATGGTTTATGATGAAAAGTTGTTAAACTAATCAAGGTAATCTTTCGGACAGATTCTAGTATGTTAATAAAGATATGGGTAGTTAACTATGATTATAAGATAGTATGTATAATACATATTTGGTTTTAATAAATAAGTTAGAATTTAGATAATATATAGTAAATAGATATTTTTTTTTATTTCCTTCTCCTTGTTTTCATGAAATTAGGTAAAAGTGGTGTTATTTTAGAAAAAGTATGGTAAGTAGTTGGTGTGAGTTAGGATAAGAAGAAATCAGTAGCGTTTTATAAGTTGTTGGAATAGTTTAAGAATATCTTGAAAGAATTAAATAGGACGGAAACTGATAATGATGATCAAAGAAGAAAGATGAGTCAGAGAGAACTTATAAAACTATATATGTGTAAATAAAGTGATAAAATTATGATGAAGTTAATTTAGAGTGAAATATTTTTTAAAGAAGAAGGAATAAAAAAGAAAAAAATAGGTTAATATTGATAATAATTAAGTCGATGTTGATGTTGATAATGGTTGATGATGAAAGTTTGTTAAAATAATCAAAGTAATCTTTCTAACCGATTCTAGAATGCTAATAATGATATGTGTAGTTGTTAAATTATGATTATAAGATAGTATATATAGTATATATGTAGTTAATAGATACGTTGGAATTTAGATAACGGTAAATATAGATTTTTTTATTTCTTTCTTCTTGCTTTCGTGAAATAAGGTAAAAGTGATGTTTTTTTGTAATAATATGGTGATTAACTGGTGTGAGTTAGGATAAGAGGATAGAAATAGGGTTTTATAAGTTGTTGAAATAGTTTGAGAATATCTTGAGAGAATTTAAGAGGATCGAAATTGATGATGATGATCAAAGAAGAAAGATGAGTTAGAGAGAACTTATAGACTAGATATTTTTAAATAAAATGATAGAATTAAGAAGAAGTTAAGTTAGAGCGGAAGATTTTTTAGAGAAGAAGGAATACAAAAGAAGAAGATAGGTTTAATATCGATGATAATTAAGTTGATGTTGAAGTTGATAATGGTTGATGATAAAAATTTGTTAAACTAATCAAGGTAATCTTTCTAACCGATTCTAATATGTTAATAATGTTATAGGTAGTTGTTAGACATGGAAAATAATTTAAAATCAATCAACATGATAGTTTGATAATGATAATGAGTTTATGAGTTTTTTCCTTAAGTTTGAGCTCGAGTTTGATTGATTTAGAAGGGGAATTAGTCGTGAGGTAAAGCATGAGACTTGTAGAAGAGATACTAAGGTGTTCATCTAATGTATCCAGACTTGTTACTGTTTGGGAAAAAACGTATCCATCTTCATCGCAAACAATCTTGATGATATTAATGATTGATCTTCTCCTCTTGGTAATTAAGATGGGAAGAACCTGTAAAAAATATTAAAAAAAAACTTCGGCGCCCAAGTCAGTAATTATTTTCTACAGGAGTTCTAGGGTTAGATATCGTACCTTTTAGGGTTTAAGTCTTATATATTTATAGAGTTTTACAGACTTGTCTGCCAAGTAATCTGGAATGTTCCAGAACCTTCTTTTAGGGTTTTGGAAGTAGGTCAGCGGGTATGGACCGGTAGAAATGGACTAGCGTATACGTTTATCGGGCCTGGGCCCATAGATTGGGCGGTTGCAAGCGAAACTAGGCTGACCGATGTTGCCGATGTACCAGTTATAACGTCATAATCATCCCATATTGGCATCAAAATATTAGGGTACACACATCGCCCCCTCTTAACCTCCAACTTGTTGTGGGGTTAAGAAGTTTGGATTCCCCTTGAGCTATGTTTGTTGAGGTGCTCCGTAACTCGCCCTCAAACGTGTTGTTCAGAGTGTTACGCATTTTCCCCCTACTGTTTGAAAAGGTATTTGCAAAGACGCCCCCTACTGTGGTTTAAGTACTATAAACCATTAGTCCTCATCATTAACAATTACATTTCGCCATTTGTACGGTGGAGGGTTAACACTTACTCATGGTGGGACTTAACATTACTTTGACTGGTGGTATATATATACCGGTATTGTGTCTTATATATGGATGTACATCTTATATCATGTTCATGTGTTTATTGGGCTCTCTCAACACAGGTCCATTTAACTTTCACAAATATTCCTTGTATGTATGAGGTGAAGTCCCTAATAGTGAAATCCCTAAAATTAGATTTCATCTTCCCACTCGACATTGAAGGAAAACAATGGAAGGTGCTCACTGGTGACTCCAAATCTGTTGGTTTTGGTAAGGATTCTTCTAGCCATTGAGAAGAACGGGAACTGTCATATTGGAATCCTGTTGTTATTTTAAGGTACGAAAATCTCTTGGAATGATGATTTCTATTTCGCTTGCTTTGTCTTCCAAGATCCAATTTCCGTAGAGTAAAAATTAGTCATTCCTTAGATAAAATATGGTGAGATAAATAACCATGTCTCACTATTTACTTAGCAATTAGTGGAGCTTCCCGTATAATATGACAGGAGGAAAACTTATAAAATCCCATAAACTTTGATGCCCCAAAACCAATCAAGCTTAAGTTTGTTCACTAGTATTATTCTACTAGCTCACAAATGATCACGTCCATTGCTAGAACTGTGAATCCACTACTTTGTAAAGTTAGATAACTTAACGTTTTTTTTAATTTCAGCTGGCACTTGATTACGCCACACACCCATATGCAGGCATGTATAAATTGATTTTATGTGTATGTATATTTTATTTGCATAGATGAGTTCTTCATCTTTCGATACTGATACCGAACTCGATCAATTTAGACGATTCAAAGCCCTCCAATGGTAGTTTAACGCACATTCTAAATGTTGACTTCCTTTCTAATGAGAACATTAAGAAGATGTTCAAATCCCAAAGTCTGTTAAATTTTCCAAGATGAAAAAAATAACTGGCCCTGTGGGAGAAGATAAGATGATAGCTAGACTCTACCAGCTTATGGTATTCCAATGCCCATGGACTCTTTTACCTGCGCGCTTCTTAATGCATAGGGAACACATGTACCACAAAATACATCTGTCACTTTGTCTTGCGCTGAATCGAGTACTTTCTACTTCTAACACCTATATTCATTTGATATTACCCGAAGATGTCCGAAGGTTTATAGTTCCATCGGGCCGACAAGTACAAGGTCGCCCCTTGAAAATCTTCTCTTGTGATTGGTAAATAAGGATCTTTTTTATTTTTTTTCTTCCTGTTTTCATGAAATAAGGTAAAAGTGGAGTTGTTTGAAACAGTGTGGTAAGTAGTTGGTGTGAGTTAGGATAAGAGAAAAGAAATATCGTTTTTATAAGTTGTTGAAATAGTTTGAGAATATTTTGAGAGATTAAAGAGGATCGAAATTGATAATAATGATCAAAGAAGAAAGATGAGTCAGATAGAACTTGCAAAACTATATATGTGTAATAAAATAATAGAATTATGAAGAAGTTAATTTACAGTGAAAGATTTTTTAAAGAAAAAAGAATAAAAAATAAGAAGATATGTTTAATATTGATAATAATTACGTTGATGTTGATGTTGATAATGGTTGATGATGAAAATTTGTTAAAAAAAACAAGGTAATTTTTCTAGAAGATTCTAGTATGTTAATAATGATATGAGTGTTATTATATGATTATAAGATAGTATATATAATATATATTTGGTTAAAAGATAAATTGGAATTTAGATAACGGTAAATAGAGATTTGTTTTTCTTTATTTCTTTTTGTTTTCGTGAAATAAGGTAAAAGTGATGTTGTTATGAAATAGTGTGGTGATCAAATGGTATGAGTTAGGAAAGAGGAAAGAATTAGGGTCTTTATAAGTTGTTGAAATAGTTTGGGAATATCTGATAGAATCTGAAAGGATCGAAATTGATAATGATGATCAAAGAAGAAATATGAGTTAGAGAAAACTTAGAAAACTATATATTTGTAAATAAAATGATAGAATTAAGAAGAAGTTAATTTAGAGCGGAAGATTTTTTAGAGAAGAAGGAATAAAAAGAAGAAGATAGGTTTAATATTGATGATATTTAAGTCGATGTTGATGATAAAAACTTGTTAAACTAATCAAGGTAATCTTTCTAACCAATTCTAGTATGTTAATAATGATATTGGTAATTGTTAGACGTGGAAGATAGTTTAAAATCAATCAACATGATAGTTTGATAATGATAATGAATTTATGTGTTTTTGTCTGAAGTTTGAGCTTGAGTTTGTTCATTTAGAGGGGTAATTAGCCGTGAGAAAAAGCATGAAATTTGTATAAGAGATACTAAGATGTGTTTAATTAATGCATCTAGAGTCGTAAATTCTCTTTTGTTGAGAGGAAGTGGACAACCATACTTTTACATGTATGCTTCTTATCTAAACTCTCAGCATTTAATTTCTTCTTTGAAACCATTTTCAGTTCGCTAATGTAAACCCCAAACTCGATTTGAGATGAACCCTTGAAAAAAAATTCCTTAATACAAAAAGGAAGAACCCTTGTAGATCCATCAAAGATATAGCTTTCATAAATACCCGAGATTCTAGCACAAATTAATTTAATTTTGGTTCCTATTTTGGTCCACAAAGAGTATTAGTTCCATTTCCAGTTCTCCAAAACGTGCTTATTTTTTTGTGGGTGCAAACATAATCTCTAGGAAACATCTGGAAAATTCTTGTTTATAAAAGAAGGAAAGTTAACAGAACGATGACAAATTATTTTTCATGAGCTTAGATCATACTCCCTCGGTTATATGAGCTGAAAAATGGTTTTGAAAAATAAATTGAACTCTGAGAGAATGAAAATAGTTTTGCCTTCAAAATCAATACATCGATTAGGAAAAAAAACTATAGCAATAACATAATAGATCGTAGAAAAACAGCTTACACCCTACAAAAAATTAGAAACTTAAAGAAAATCAACGCAAATATATATACACAATCTACATAAAATAACACTAAATAAACTTTAAATAAATAGAGTTTATACAAATTCTTCAAATATGAGAGTGTTCATTTTAGATTGAGATACCTTAACTTTAAGCAGAGTTCTTCCGGTAGTTCTGATACTTTATGAATCCAAGACGATAAAGGCATAAGCCTAACACTGACACTAACCTAGTCATTTGAGTTCAGGATCCAACACCAGCTCACTCCCATGGGATTTGTATGGTTCAGTACCTTCCAATTCTAGCATGTGGAAATACTAATAATTTATAGTAGCTACCCCAACTAAATCAAACAATCACAAGCTACATTAATATTATCAAAGGATTTCTCAAACTCTTCCTTAAGATGATTCCTTCCTTAATCTTTCAAAGTCAAGAACCAATGAGCTCAGCTGCAATTAAGATATCATCATTGGTTTTCCTGCCACAGACAAATATACCTTTAGATATTGAATTCCCGTGTTTAGTTATATATACATTGTTGTATTTTAAAACGATGCTTAAGAAATTGAACTGGGGTGTGAACAGTTTGCTTTGACCTTGTAAGTGGTGTAAAAAACAAGAGGTTGAAAGATAAGGGACTACTAAGGATGCCCGCCAAGACTTCGGTTTGGTATTGAACAATATGTAGAGATAAACATGAAAAATAATTATGTAATATTATGAATGTGGAACTTTTATGTCTTATTTCACCACTCTTAGTTCACTATTCTTGAAGTCAATTGAACAAAAAGAACTATTAGAAATACTATAGATTTGTCGTGTAAACAAAAAAGGCCTATCATTTCATTAAACTTTAGTTTGTTTAAAAGTCCGTATTTTAACGTCATGATACTATGTATTTTGGGTTTAGGACAATCCTGCTTGGACATATCAATTATTATAGGGTTGCATATATTCTGTAACTCCTTCATCTTGTCATTTATAACGTCTATGTCTGCTAGTTCATTGTTATCCAACAACTGAATAACAACGTTGATTGCATCCTCAGCCTTCTTTTTATCATTTGATGTTATCTTTTCTCCTACACTGTCGATCGTGTTCCTTATGTTGTATATGTAATTCTCAAAGGAATTCCTTGACTCCATTTTATTTCTGTGTGATGTGTTGTGCTATTGCATTTGACGTAATCTCCAACATTTAGTTCTTTTTGACCCTTGGTATGTTTGTTTCTTTAGGTTGCAGAGTTTGCTAATGTTAGAAAGAGCTAGATAGATTAGAATAAATGGTTCAGCCTCGTCTATCAGATGTAATAGATAACTGGAAGGTTATGCCTTATCGACATCTTGACTAGGAACTGATTACCTGTTGTACGACAGTTTCTTATAATATCAAATTTGTTTGGTTGAATATATCAAAATTGCATTCTATTTTTGTTGTTTGGATCGATGTTGTTCAAAATTTAAGGTAAATTCTCATTCCAATTGGGAGGATGAAGTTGTATGAAATAATTAATTTACAAATATTTGTATGGATATTGAAAAATCTTATATAATGTAGTTGATTTCTTTGATTTGGGTTGTTTTGATCTCTTTAAACTAAATTTGATGCAGTGTTAGTAGTTATCTGGTGTGAGTCCAAAACAAATGCTTATATCGAGTATTCATTATTCTCTTCTCGAGCTCTAACATGTGCCCAACTAATTTAACTCCACACCTCTGATGGTTATCCAACAAAATTAACAATACATCATAGCCATTTACCCTACTAAATTAACACTAAACCTCTGACATAAATTGTCCACCTGGTATAATTATTTGATTTTTGTAATTTACTAAGCACCTTAGAATATAACATTCAAATCAAATGTATTTATGCATTAATGTCAACATCGAGTTACGCAATAGAGATTAACAATTGAGAATATGATTAAACTGTAATGAAAACAACTATTTTAGTCGTTCTTTAGAAATCTGTACTCATGGTCAACCTTTCAAACTTAAACACAATCAACTATATTGGCTAAGCTTCATATGTTTAACTTTGTATCGTTTTTGTGCGGTCTGGTGTGAGCGTAAAACAAATACTTTTTCGACCACTCATTTATTTAATCCTACACCTCAGCCTGTTAGCAACTAAATTAAAAAACATTTCAAAATCTTAACTCTAGGTTAAAAGGTTAACTTTGATTAAGGGGTGTGATTCGAAGAAAAAAAAGTTGATAAAACTAGATATTTTTAACCGTTTATTTTTGTCACTTGTTTTAAAATCTGGCCCAGTCGTTCACTTGTTGGAAAAGAGTGGATCTTTATACCTTAGGCCTTTTCTTCTTCTTTTTGGTCCAACATAAATCGGATCGTTAAACGAGCCCAAGCCACCTCGTTAAGAACCTAGCGTACTTAATGTAAGAAAAAGATACGAACACTTGTCATCTTGTGTTAGGTCGTTGAGCCTGACAAGTTAAACGGTCAGTTTGACAATCGACAGCTCATACAGCGCCTCACAATTTGAATTTCATTTTACAAACCCAAAAAGACACTCACATCCCGCTCTACCAACATTTTAAACAAACAAAACCCCTTTACTCCCCCCCTAATTGATCTTCTCTCATTTTATTCTTCTTCTTTCCTTTCTAAGAACGAACAAAGAAAGATCGAACACAGAATTCTTCCTTCTAGGTTATCATGGCAACCAATATAGGAACAATGGATTCTGCTTATTTTGTTGGCAGAACTGAGATCTTGGCTTGGATCAACTCTACTCTCCATCTTAATATCTCTAAAGTTGAAGAGGTAATTTCTTTTATTTTGTTTTCAACTATAAACCCTAGTTTTTTAAACAAGTATGTTTCGATTTCATGTTTATTAGGTTTCCTGCTTTGATTGTTCTTATTTATTGTAAAATTGGGTGAGTAATTGAGGTTTTCGATTTATGTAGGCTGCTTCAGGAGCAATTCACTGTCAATTGATGGATTCAGTACATCCAGGGGTTGTGCCTATGTACAAGGTTAATTTTGATGCCAAGAATGAGTATGATATGATCAACAATTATAAAGTTCTTCAAGATGTTTTTAATAAACTGAAGATTAACAAGGTTTGTCTATATTCTTTTACTTTGGTGTTTTCACCTTGTATGGATTTGGGTGTTTTATTTTGTTGGTTTACAAATTTTCTCATTATGTGTGTAGAACATCGAGGTGAGCAAGCTGGTGAAGAAAAGACCTCTTGATAACTTAGAGTTTATGCAGTGGATGAAAAGATACTGTGATTCTGTTAGTGGTGGACTTATGATGAACAGGTAATCCGAAAAATTCCTCTCATTTATAGGGTTAACTTACTTGTTGGGAGTGCCCTTTTTAGCCACCTTTACTAGTTGTTTGCATTCTTTTGTTGTTTAAATGTTTCTACTTTTAAATTGGATGATTTCAGTTTGCTTGTTATGCTCCAATTTGTCAATTGAATATGTCCAAGTGGTTTACAACATTTTAAAAGCCATTTAAAATTAATTGATTGCCTCACCGTATTTAAGCTTCAGTTGCAAAAGAAATGGATTTTAGAAGTTTTCGGTATTGAAATGAATGTATTTTACTATCAGAGCAGTATCCTCAAGGAAAACGTGTTTATGATGGTCTGTCTCCCTAATTTGGATGAGAAAATCACTTGCTACGTCTAACTTGACTCTCAAATGTGTGTCAATTAAACTCACATGATTCTGACTATCTATGAATTTCTGTTTTGAAAAACCATCAGTGAATTTGGGTTCAGTTACAATCAGTTACCTTTTGGAAAATGTGTTTACGATGGTCTGCCTCCCTAAAGGGGATGAGAACCACTTATTACGCCTAATTTGATTCTTAATTTTGTGCCCATTGTACTTGCATGATTCTGACTATTTCTGCTTTGGAGAACCATCAGTGAATTTGAGTTTAGTAACAGTCAGTTCCTTATTGAAAATGTGTTTATGTTGGTTTGCCACCCTAACGGGGATAGGAAAACCACTTATTACGCCTTATTTGATTCTCAGTTTTGTGTCAACTGAACTCATTTGAGTCTGACTTTCTATGATTTCTGTGCTGGAAAATTATGAATTTGAGTTCAGTTACAATCCCTTGGAAAGAAGGGAAGCTTGTAAAGGTGGAAAGGAAGTTGGTAAGAGGACTGCACAGACCCACCAAACGTCATCTAGACCCTCTTCGGCTCCCTCCAAATCCCAGTCCTCTCACAACACCCGAAGGAACGATGGATCTTCCAACTATACAAATCCGTCTGTTAAGGTAGCCAGACCCACATCCAGTGGCGGCCCTGCTTATGATGAAAAGGTGATTTGAGCTTATTGATGTGGAAAATTGTCTTTAGATTGTTTCTGTGACCTTCAGATGGTTATGAATCTAATATTAGTACCACTGCAGATTACTGAGCTAAAATTGTCAGTGGATAGTCTTGAGAAGGAGAGGGACTTCTACTTTGCAAAGTTGAGGGACATTGAGCTTTTATGCCAGTGTCCTGAGATTGAAGACTTACCAGTATGTGGTTGTTTCTTTTGTTGATTTTTAGTTGTTTATATAATTTCATATTGCAGTGATTAACTCCCAATACCTACAGGTTGTTGGTGCGATACAGAGGATACTTTATGCTGCAGATGAAAGCGCCTCAGTGGTGGCTGACGCTCAAGCCATGATATCTCAGCAACAGAAGCAACTCGAGCCCTTGAGTCCTATTTTAGAGGTGTCAGACGAAAAACCAAAGTCAGACAATCAGAAGAGAAAGAACATATTGACAGTTGAGGTTGACAACGTTGCTTGCTCAACATTGTCACCAAGACAAAGAATGTCAGATGCTCCTGATGTTCACTGCAGTAGCTCTCCACTTATGACATATTGATCAACACCCTGTCTTCATGTTGAACATCGTTTTGTCGTATAATCTAAATGGTGTGGTCGATTAGTTCATTTTTTTATTTTGCTTTCCCATCTTGGGAAGCCCATATGCCAGTTAGAGCTAGGATGTGGTTCTTCTCTGTTATCCCTTTTTACTTGTATGTGAAACAACTGAGACAATGTATTTCCTATAAATTTTGCTATTGCGAGCTATGGTTTATCTGATCTGACGAAGGGTGAACCAAGTATTCGATTTTTATGTTGTTTGGTTTACTTTCCCCGCAGTAATCCGATTACATAGGTGAAACTGGAAATACTAAGGGAATGCTCAATACAATCTGTGTTAATAAAATTTATGGTAAAATAATTTTCAATTTGTTATGTTGATTCCACAAGATGCTTACTTACTCAAGTCGTGAAAGGTGAAAGTCGACAACTTTACCACTCTACTAGAGACACATCTCGGCTATCTTTTATTGTTTCGATAGATATATGGACCAATATGGTCATTTAGTATAACGTTTCTTACCTTAAGACAAAAAGTTGAGTCCAAAATCATGTGAATCATTCTCTATGAAATCAGATCTATTTTTTATTTGCTTTTCTCATCATCAGTCACCACTCACCAGCACCACTAGAAACAATTAGCTGAAAGAAGATGGAGAGAGCTATGCTGCTGTCTTTCTCGTGTTTACTGCTTAGTGAAACCAACAGAACAAGTTATCCATGGATATAGATCGTTAAATTCGTTCCTGGAGAAGAACATATTTGTTTTAGCTGGACAGAGTAACATGTCTGGTAGAGGAGGTGTTGTGAATCAGACATGGGACAGAATCGTTCCTCCAGAGTGTCAACCAAATCCATCCATTCTCAGACTCAATTCACAACTCAAATGGGAGACTGCTCGAGAACCTCTTCACTTTGACATCGATGTGACTCAAACTTGTGGGATCGGTCCTGCTATGTCATTTGCTAATACCATTAGAGACTTGGATCCCAGCATTGGAATTGTGGGATTGGTTCCATGTGCAGTTGGTGGTTATCATGGAACAAAGATAAATGAGTGGACACAAGGAACTCCTCTTTACAGTCAGTTAATTAAACGAACTAAATCGTCGGTAAAGAAAGGCGGCAAGATTCGGGCGATTCTTTGGTTCCAAGGAGAAAGTGATACGGTTACTTCAGAAGATGCTGAGATGTACAGTAAGAAATTGAAAAAACTCATCATGAATTTGCGTGCTGATCTTCAATTGCCTATGCTCCCATTCATTCAGGTTCATACATTCTCTCATTATCCTCTTTGCTCTCAATTTGTTTTTAACGTAGGAAAATTTAAGATTAAATTACTAGAGTAAAATAGTCATATGAAGTTAAACATAGGGTCTTATAATTGTTGTCGTCAGTGGTTTTCATTGGGGCAAACTGACAATAGCATGTAAAAGGTTTTTCTTCTACTCAGTATAACAGATTTTAGAGAGTGGCTAAATGAGACATCTTGCGTGTAGTGATGGGGCCTGGGGGTATTCGTTATGGGTGCCCCTTTTGTTGAAGTTAAGACTATTAGATGGATGTCTCAAGATTTTTGTCTAAGTTAAAGAGAGACAGATGTTTGTATCATCCTCTTATTCTTTTGAAGTTCTAATGGACATAAATGTTTATGCTCCCAGGTAGCACTGGCATCAGGTCAAGGACATTTCCTTGGAACTGTGAGGAAATCTCAGCTGGGACTAAACCTACCGAATGTTCGGTGTGTTGATGCGTATGGAGTTCCGCTGTGAACAGACTACGTCCACTTGACAACACAAGCTCAAGTTCGAGTAGGCAAAATGTTAGCCAAGGCGTTTTACTCCTTCAACAACGCTTGAGACACATTGGGTCCATAACCCCCACACCTTCTTGAAACTCCCTTTTCTGCCTTGTCTTGACTGCATAGAATGATAAACTTAAAATTGATTTTTGTCTCACTCTTTAACTGCATTTCTAAGTTTTGAATTCTACCCTACGTTATGAACTCCAACCTACTTAATGACTAATGTGGCTTATATGTGAAGATCTACACAAGTCTACAATACATTTTCAAGTGGATTTAGGCGACTTGGAACTATTTCAATATCTATCACCCAATCTTCTTCTCTTTTTGTTCAAAGACAACTGAAATCATGATACCAGGCACTTAAAGATTGTTGGGAGTCATTAGTTTGCTCTTGATTCCAATTTGTGTTCCCGTTCCGTTCATCCATCGAGACAATATTTCTTTATGAACTTGACGTCGGTGTCCATGAACCCAAAGAAGGAAAACAACTTGGTTTGAGGCCCTCACTTTGAGCATTTGAGAGCTATTTTATTATCTTTTTTCGTCCAGAGCCAAAACTTGCCGAGAAGAAAAGTTGGCTGTTGATTTACGTTTGGACAAACAATCTTCCTAAATTCCAATATATTCCAAATTAATGCATCATGAAGCCCACAATGAATCAATATCATTATTCTGATTCTTTCCAAAATCCAGCTGCACAAATTAACTTTATATACTTGTCCCCAAAATAAATTTTATACCAATACCAATAATAAAAATAAAAACCTTCCCTTTACAAGGATATATGTTACTTTCAGCCATGTGCAGCTAAATTTCTTCTCTATTCTAAAAGAGTACTTCACAACCACTCGGGGAACAATTAATCATTCAAAACTACTTTCACTTTCACCTACAGACACATAGAGAGAAAGAGATAATTGAAAGCATGTTCTCTCAGCTTCTGCATCTTCTTTTGGCTTACACTGTAGTTGCCGATGGATCGACGAGATCGTTGCAGGACAAGAACATATTCATTCTAGCAGGGCAGAGTAATATGGCAGGAAGAGGCGGTGTTGTTAATGATGTTTGGGATGGAATTATTCCTACTGAATGTGAACCAAACCCCTCAATTATCAGATTCAATTCACACCGTAAATGGGTTGAAGCACAAGAGCCGTTGCACGTAGATATCGATTTCAATAAGACTTGTGGTGTTGGTCCTGGTATGGCATTTGCAAATACACTTCTTCAGATGGATTCCAGTAATATTGGAGTTATTGGTTTGGTTCCTTGTGCTGTTGGTGGAACAAATATTAGTGAGTGGACTCAGGGAGCTCCTCTCTATAACCTCTTCATAAGGCGCTCTAAGAAATCGCTCATGGAAGGTGGAAGGATAAGGGCTGTTCTTTGGTATCAAGGGGAAAGTGATACACTTCATCAGAAAGATGCTGAATCTTATGGACATAATTTGAAGAAATTCATATCGAATTTTCGCCAAGATCTTCATCTTCCCATGCTCCCTTTCATTCAGGTAATTACAATCCAATGAGCTAGCTCCATTACTTACAATTAAGATGATAATGTACTGAATAAGTTCTGGGTCTTGTTTTATGTTCAGGTTGCTTTAGCATCAGGGGAAGGGCGATTCGTAGGAACTGTAAGGAAAGCTCAGCTGGAGATAGATTTACCAAACGTTTGGACCATTGATGCTGATGGACTCCCAATCGGACCAGACGGTTTGCATCTCACAACTGAAGCTCAAGTCCGTCTCGGACAGATGTTAGCGGATGCATTTTTCACGAGGACTGTTCAGCAAAGACACCCCATTAGCAACCATGCTTCAAAGCGAAATCGCTAGTTTCTTTGATATGTAAATTTGGAGCCATTCATTTCACTCCCACGCCATTGTGCTGTTAAAACTTAGTGAGGGGCATGGAAAATTTTTGTCCAGAATGACCATTAATTCTTAGATTCAAAAATTAATCAATAAACACTTGAAACTACCTTGAAAATAGCAAGGGATTGTCGGTGACACTACTAGACAGTGGAATAACATGTCGGCTAAATTGCCACTGTGGTGACGACATTTTGCATTTAATTGACTTTGATTTTGTTTCATAACACAATAGTTCAACGAATTGAGAAGAAGAGCAATGACAAATTAACTATCAACCAGTAAAATCGTCTACATGACTGATTACCTTAATTTTTCTCCCTGAAACAGAAAGATTATGGATTGATAGTGTTAAGTGACTACATGTCAACTATCCTCCCGTAGTTGTAAATTGATACTGCTAGGAGGATAGGTGTTCGGCAGTCCGCTCTACTATTTCATTCGTTTTAAAATAATAGGTAAGGTTTTTATAAATGAATGTGTTAAAAAGATAAACTTATTTCTATTTAAAAAAAATTATATGTTATTAATTTACTAATCTATTCATGGAGAAACCACTTCTCTTTTTTTTTTTTTTTATATAATATCACATATAGGACCATCTAAAGAAAAAAGATAAACTAGAAAAAAATATGAAAAATGGCTACAATGATTAATTTTCTTAATTTTTGTGTCAAACCAATTTTATATATCTTTTTAAAACGGAGGGAGTAATTTGATCACCTCTTGCTAACTTTGATAATATATCTGTCGCTTTATTCCTCCACAACTTTGAGTCGAGTTCAAAGTGCACCTTCTCCTGTCTCAATTCTTTAGTCCAGATCATTGCCTGCTTTAGTCCCTTGTACTCTGCTTGTTCTGCACTTTGTGTTTCAGCTAGGTAGATGCCTTTAGCTCCTCAATGTGCACCTATACAATTACGGAGAGTTAAACCAATGTTGCTAGATTTTGAATTATCACGATAGGATCCATCTGAGTTAATAGTAAAAACATTAAATGGAGGAGGAAATCAGTGAAGGTTGGTTCTATCCTGTCTGGTCTCTATTATTTGAATAATGAGAGACCTGGATCTATGATTAGCAATAAAACTCTGACCATTATGAGAGATCTTATCAGGCGAGGAATCACTATTCCGGAACACCCTCTTACATCTTTTCGACCAAAGACACCAGGCTACGGTTGCTCTTTTAATAAGATCATCTTCAAATATTTGCTTGAGGTCAAGGTTTTCAAACCACTGCAAATCTAATCTGTCGGATTATGGTTGTTCTGCACCTGCCAGCCTAAAGTTTTTAACCAAACAGACCAAGATATATTACAGTTCATAATAATGTGTGCTAGAGATTCAGGAAACTGAGCACATTATAGGCAAGCATCTCCACGTTGTTGAAAACTCTAGCTAGCTTGTCTCTGGTAGGAAGGATGTAATTATGAATTTCCATAGTAACTACCTAATTCGTGGAAGAATGAGAAATCTCCAAAGTTGTTTGAAAATCTTTTGCATTCTCGGACTCACAAGTCATGCACATATTTCTCTTCATACATCTTCTTATAAGTGGATTTAATAGAGAAGTTACCATTTTTCTCCAAAGCCCAAACAAGTTTATCCTCATGATTAGGATAAGCATAACATTAACCATTTCTATCAAAGTTCTATTTTTCCTTTCAACAATACCATTTTATTGAGGTGTGCATGGTGCAGTAAATTGATGAACTAAACCACGCTCTTGACAAAAAAAATTAAAGTCATTAGGATAGTATTCACCACCACAATCAATCGTAAAATCTTAACCTTTTGTCCTAATTGTGTTTCTACTTCTGCTTTGTATATTTTATAAATATCAAAAATATTATCCTTAGATTTCATCAAGTAAGTATATGCATACCTAGTACAATCATCAATAAAAGTGACATAGTAATTGTTTTCACCACGAGTCATATAACTCTTCAAATCACCAACATCACTATGTACTAATTCAAGCAAAGAATGATTTCTAACTACATATTTAAAAGATATTCATTTATTTTTGCTTGCACACAGATTTCATATTTAGAAACATTATAAAAATTACAATCAGAATCAATCCTAATTTTTTCATGTTCATAAGGGAATCATAATTCACATGTCCTAATCAGGCATGTCATAAATCAACAGAGTCAACAATATAAGCAGAACAATTATTTATTAAATTAAGATTAACCATCTTATTACAAGAATATCCTTGTCCAAAAAATTCCGATTTTGGACATTACAAACTTATCAGACTTATAAGTCACCTTGGATCTAGCTTTGTTAGCAAGGACTTCTAAGACAAGGTTTTTTACAAACGTGCTGGTGGAATTCGTTCTGGCACCACGGATTCTCCTATTTAAAAGGTATGAACCCTTCACTTCATAGTTTATTGTGATTTAATTTATCTTTCTTGACTGATCATATCGTCTTTTAGAGCCCACCTCTTGTTGGAGGATTTCGACATCTTTACCTGGCAGCTGAACCCATTTTCCAGAGTAGCAGCAAAAGCAAATACCAATATTAACAATTCTAAGGTGAGTGTCTAGCTCTATGATATCTTTACATCTTGAATGAGTATATCTTAGCATTATTGTTGATTGTATTCTCACTATTCTCATAAGGGAAACATGTCTGATAATGAAGAAGGTGATGTTTTCAAAACTCCTCCATAAAGTGATAAGAGTAGTCATCTCATCTCATAGGAAGAGGAGAATAATAGCTCATATAATGATCTTGACATTCCAAATAGCTTGCAACATGGCCGAGTGAGTCTTCATCTTGAATTTACTTCATAATTGCTTAGAAACATCCCTTGAATGAAGTAATAAATGAAATCTTGAATGAAAATATGAGCAATTTCGTGAAATTTCATTGTTAGAAAAATTAAGAAATAATGCCTTTACTGAAAACGCCTTAAAATCCTCATACAAAGTCCATTTTCGATGATCTACCCCAACTTTTTCATTCCCATGAGAAGATCTATCTCCCATCGCAAAAGATTTTGAGTTTTGAAGTCATTTAGGGCCTCAAAAAGACAAAGCAGGAAGAATTAAAGATGTTTTTAACTAGGAAGTAGTCGAGAGTTTTGATCATATCTCTTAGCTCGTCTATCTGATTGATGTGATTTTTTGATATATTGTAGAGGACATCCAAACAAAGAGTTTGGTATATAACTAAACCCTAGATTCATTAACAATTTATCCAAGATCGTAACTTTCTACAGGGTAATACAAAATTATCCTTGATGAGCTTAGTATGAAAACGTGTTTTAAAGCCTCTGGGCTACTTGCTTGAGCTTTGGGTACTTCATGAAGTATATTTACATAATCAATCCACTTGTATACTGAAAATTCTTGTTGGATCTTGAATCTCACATTTTTTTCATCAATTGGTATTTTTACCGAGCGAAAATAGAGAGAAACGTAGCAGTAGTGTTGAGGTAGTATTTTACTTTTGTTTCCTTTAGTGACAACACCTATAAATGGTTGAATATTGTACTACTTGTTGATAAGTTATATGTTAACACAATTCTAATATTCCTCTTCATTCCTAACAGGTCTGACTCTCTTCATCAAAGCAGGTCTAGTTGTAGTCGATTGTCTGAATCTGGGAAAGAATCTCTTGTTACTGCATCACATCGGTTGTGGTAAGTGGAGTATGTGCATCCCTTAATTATTTAGTATGTTTATCATATGGAGGGGTGTTGGTAGCACCAATTTCGGTAACTGGAATAATATTTCCAGGAGTAACAGTATTGGTACTATCAGAATTGTCTTTGAGAGATAGTTATTGAATCTGACCTAAGATCAACCGCTTCTGAAACTGAGGAAAATTGAGAAGTTGAAAAATTACAACTGAGAGATTAATCTCTGTGGTTGGAAAAATGTTTGTGGGGAAAAATGAGTTGAAGGCTAATTATTTAGAAAAAAGTGGGGTGAACAGGTGATAATTTGTCAATCCTTAAACATTTGTATTGTTAAAGTACTTTGCTTAGATTCGAGAGATCAGTATGTACAATCCTGGACTAAACCAAGCAATGGCCGTTCTAGTCTTACTTCAGTCACAAAATGAGAAGGAGAAGAGTTGGTCTTAGGAAGGGAAGCGAGAGAAGAATGAGGTCAGAGCATCAGACTCTGTTGGATATAACTGGTATGGATAGCTATGAAAAATTCTCTGTGTGAGAAGGTTAAATGGTTAAGTTTTTCAACTTGGATTGTTCTGTATTAGGCTTAGACTTATAATTCTCGTATTTCAGACTTGTTCCGTCCTTCTGTGTTCAATAGATTGAGGATCTATTTATATCATAGCTATTGTAACCACTTGACCTCTTTTCTTGAAGATATTGTCGATGGTTGAGTAATGGTGAAGTGGAGAATGTGGAGAAGGTGTTAACAACTGCTCTCCACTTCAATTGCAGTTGAATAGTTGGTTACTCAACTTACTACTCCTCTACTAATTTGTTATCGAACTTTCCAGAATTTCTCTTTAGTGGGTGCACTGCTGCACCACATTGTCGTAGACTACCATACCAAAACCCTAATGAGTATCCCCCCATTTGTGACATTTTATGTCTTGTGTAATATTTTACTATTAAGCACTACCGATGTTAAGTCTATTGAGACTTGCTCAATGGGTCTCTTGACTGGAGCTTGTCTTGCTTGACAAGCTGATGATTCTAGCAGACTAAAATAAGTATGTCTTGCTTGACTAGATGATGACCCTAGCAGACTAGAATAAAATAAATACGTATTTATTTGTGTGTGAGGAGCAGTGTGTCCATCTTAGTCAATTTCGTATTAACATGTTTATTTTGTAGAAACAAGTGTATGCTGTTGAGCATGAAAAATTGTCAATTTTTTAGCCTCACATGTTGAAATAAATATGTATTACTCAGCCTCACATGTTGAGGGTAAAAGAGTAAAATTATTAATTTTTGACAAGCAACAAGTCATGTGAACTTGGCTTTATTTTTGAAGGCATGCGAGTCTTGCCTTCAGAATAGTCATTTAAGCTTAGTTGCTCGGCTAACACACAAGTTGGAAGCAAGAGAGGTAGAGACATCTTCCTCTTTAAAAATTAGGGTTTGAAAGAGTTTGGCCAGAAGGCAAGAAGCTCATATTTTACTCTTATGCTCAGCCTCACATGTTGAGGGCAAAATAATAAAATACCAAAATTTGGAGAGAAGCACGATGTCCACACTTGGTCTCTGAATAGACGTGCAAGTCTTATCTTAGGAGCAAGACGCACAAGCAAGCACGGGCAAGACGTGTTTAAAAATTAGGGTTAGCTTCCCTATTTTCGAAATTAGGGTTTGGAACGTCTTTTGACATAGTTTTGGAACGTTTACAAGTGTTACAAATCTATGTTCAAACCCTAATTAGGGTTCGAAATACTTTTTGGAACACTTTTGTAACGTTTACAAGTGTTGCAAATTTATTTTGAAACCCTATTAGGGTTTGAAAATACTTTGTGTCACAGACCGGAAAATTTCGCCTCCGACGTTATGCGCTGGGCAGGCCAGAACTCCCCGATGCGCGGCTTAAAAGATAGTAATCGAACCTTAAAGCTTAACTTCTCGTTATCATATGCAGGTATATTTTCCTTTCCAAGCATGTTTTACAAGCATGCAACTCGAAACGTAGTTTCATACCGTTCCAACTCACCCTTATTCTACAAAGGGTACATGACCATTAAAGCCAATGGTGAATGCCTTTGGAAAGCATCACGTAATTACGATCATTGTCCAGGCCTAACACATGCCTTGGACTTGTACCTAGGCCATTTCAAGCCTAATTTTTCGCTTCATCAACTCTGCTTCGACTAAGCACTGGGTGCATGCACAGATCTTGCTCTTTCCAAGAGTGCATCAACCAGGCATATTCCATTCATATTGAATAGCTTGATATGAAGTATTATCATCCATCAAATGGAATGAAATTACCTCATCAAGTACGGTAACAATCATCTCTTGCATGGCATTACCAAGCTAGATGATATGAGTTACCAAAGCGTCGTAAACATCTCCCAAATTAGATGATAAGAGCAACGAGATGCTGCACCTCAATGCATTGCATTGCGGTTTCCTACGTACCCAACCCGTACCTTGAAGGGATCAAGCATGACCGTAGTTCATCAAAGTGTCAGTTCGAAAGGAACAAGCAACTTAAGCCTATTAAGGAAAAGCCAGCATCAATTCCCACTTCATCGCAAGGTCAAAGTCCAAGCAAAGCCTAGACCGTATAGGTCGAAGGACTTTCGCAAGGTATGCACTAGCTTATGCATAACTATCGATATTTACTATGCAAATATGTGTTCTCGGGTACGCAACACGATTGAAGGATGCTTTCGCATAATTCAAGATTTATGGGCTAAGCTACAAGCATATTGATTCTTAAACATCAAGTATGCTCCAACGTATAGGCCATATCGCATTGATATATATGTGCATCACCGTTCATGCACATTCAAGCTTCATCGGTTAAGCTACAAGCATATTGATGCTTAAGTTTCAAGTATGCTCCAAAATATAGGCCACATCGTATATATATATGTGTGTGTGTGTGTGTGTGTGCATTGCCTCTCGTGCACATTCAATCAAAGCTCCCTCCCTATATATGTTTTATTCGCATTTTTACAAATAAATAAAAGAAAGAAAAATGACATTCATCGACTGCACCTTAGGCAAAAACGCCAACTGGTTGGCGCCTCTAGGCTAATCCGCTAACTGGTTGGCGCCTCTAGGCAAATCCACTAACTGGTTGGCATAGCTAAGGCTATTTTTCTTCCTAGTTAGCATATCTAAGCATCACCGATTTCCAGCCAACACCTCCTTTTTATATATGTTTTATTTGCATTTATACAAGTGGATATAATGAGGATATATGACGCTCATCTACTACACTTTCTATTGATGCATTCTCGGGAATGCATCACGGCATAATAGTGCATTAGCACTATGATGTTCTTGCGGATACGCGGCATTGGTTCAGTGATACATTCTCAATCATGCATCACGACATAATAGTGCATTAGCACTATGATGCTCTCGGGTATGCAACATTGGTTCAATGATGCATTCTCAATCATGTATCACGGCATAATAGTGCATTAGCACTATGATGCTCACGGGTATGCAACATTGGTTCAGTGATGCATTCTCAATCATGCATCACGGTATAATAGTGTGCATTAGCACTATGATTCTCTCGGGTACACAACATTGGTTCAGTGATGCATTCTCAATCATGCATCACGACATAATAGTGCATTAGCACTATGATGCTCTTGCGGATACGCAACATTGGCTTAGTGATGCATTCTCAATCATGCATCACGACATAATAGTGCATTAGAATTATGATGCATTCTCGAATACGCAACATTGGCTTAGCGATGCATTCCCAATCATGCATCACGGCATAATAGTGCATTAGCACTATAATGCATTCTCGCGGATACGCGACATTGCTTGATGCATTCTCAATCATGCATCACGGCATAATAGTGCATTAACACTATGAGGCATTCTTGAATACGCAACGTTTGTTCAGTGATGCATTCTCAATCATGCATCACGGCATAATAGTGCATTAGCACTATAATGCATTCTCGGGTATGCAATGTTGGTTCAGTGATGCATTCTCAATCATGCATCACGGCATAATAGTGCATTAGCACTATGATGCATTCTTGAATACGCAGCGTTGGTTCAGTGATGTATTCTCAATCATGCATCACGGCATAATAGGGCCTTAACACTAAAATTCTAGGTCAAGGCATCCATACCCTAATGCATATCTGAGTAAGCTTTATAAGCTTTGGATGAAGCTTCATCCCATGCCATGACACATCCCTAAGTAAGCGTCATGCGAAAATTGCGGGTGTTACACTTTGACACGCTTATAAGTGTTGTGAAGCGTTTTAAAACCCTAAATTGAATTATTTTCACTCATTTGCATTAGTTTTCTCTTTAAGCAGAGGATTAATGCGAATGAGGCGGGATATTTTAGCTAGTAGAAGCTATGATGTGTTAGAGAAGATAGGGATAAACACCTGAGAGGGGGTAGGGATGAGTACCTACTTAAGAATTCTTTTTCTGCAGAATTTAAAGTTAAGTATTTCTCAGACCCGAGTCTTGAGAGATAATTTACTATTATATCCTTGCCAAAAAACCACCATCTACACAAGGAAATGTAAAAATTAGTAAGAGTAAAAGTATTTTTCGAAGTAAAAGGGATTTCTACAGTGCATTTGCCAATGTCTTTACTGCTTAGGTTGTTCAGAGAAATAACTTCGTTTCCTCCTCCAATAACCGCTTCATATGTCTTGTATTTATGTATTTATAGATGTGAATGGTTGCACCAGTGTTGTAATACCGTCCACCACTATGATCAGCAAAAATATTGGCACATTGCACTACTGTGACAAGTTTTCCCTTTTCATCGACCATATTCGTCTCGTTTTTCAGTTGTTTCTTTCGTTTACGACAGTCACGAGCATAATGGTTGGGTTTCTTACAGAAGTAGCAGTCGCCCTTCTTCTTAACTTTATTGTTGGGATTTTTCTTCTTAAACTGTGTATTATTATTAGGTTTCAAAGAATTTTGTGCTTTCAATTCTTCTACACTATTAACCTTAAAATATTTTTTCGTTTTGCTCACTATCCTTAATTTTTCACTTATGAAAGTCATCTTCAATACGAAAGTGACGTTGTAAAATTTCTAAGTCATGGTCAGTTTCAGTATGCTTAAGTTTATTCTTGTAATCAATCCAGTAGGGGGAAGATGAAAAATTATAACACCCACAACGAATGAAGATACACGATCAATTCCAGCATCCTTAAGATGATTAACAATGACTAAAAGTTCATTGTCCTGAGTAATGATTAATTTACTGTCAACCATTCATGAAGTTGCAAATCAGAAATTTCTTGTTGCTTGTTTTGGAAATTGTGTACTTGTTATCAAGCATAGTCCACAATTCTATTGCAAACACCGTATTTCTATGGGCGTTGTATACACTAGTCTTTAGAGCATTCAGAATATGACCACGACACATGGAATCGTCTTCTTGACGCTTATTTCGTTTTGCAATCAATTATGCAATCAGGAATATCCTCCAAAGCATCTTCAAGAATGTACCACAATTTATTGGTGATCAGAAAGATTTTACTTTTTCTTTCCAATGGGTAATATTTTCACCATCAAAACGTTCCAAGCAATTCAAAGTTTGGTTCATAACTTGCAGAGATTGGGCAGTAAAACTGACGTTTCACCTTCCATTGTCAAAACTTATTTGTCTAAAATTATTGGAAAATTGTTAATGATAGAGGATGAAAACACTAAAAGAAATGTTGTTCTTCTGGCTTCAAGGATCTTAATCAGATTCTTTTAGACAAATATTAGACCGCTACGAATATAATTTGCGAGTACAATTGGGTTATTGAATATTGCCTTCAGGAAACAATGAATCCATATTAACAGCATAATTAAGTTCAAGACTTGTAAAATCTTGATTCAGCCAAGAACATAATTTAAGAGATTTCTGAAAATTCTTAGAAAAAAATAACAAGTTTTGATGTTCCTTGAAGAGGATCAATTCATTATTTATAGGGTATTTGCATCTGTTCAAGATGCTTGTTCATCACCAACAGATACCTCCAATAGGCATTAATGGTGGCTAATGGAAAGGGTCGCATCCTTTCAATTTCAAACTAAAACGGGATTAGGTTTTACAGAAAAGATGTACGTTTTGGGATAGGAAGTTGTCCCGCATCCTGCTAGGGGGAGATGCCCCTAGACCCCCGTGACCTGACCTATCAGGTCGACCACAACACGGGGGAACTGATGCCCCCAAGACCCGTCGTAGCGGCAAACAAAATACAACGCTTTTAAAAGTATCCAACAAAGATTATATTGTATTGCTGAGCATATCAAGTGAAATCATCATAAACTGCAATGAACTTTAATCTGATGGGTTTAATACGATGGGTTTATATTGTATTGCCCGAGGACATAGTTATCCGATCAAAAGACCCACCTTTCATATAACTATTATATTGAAAGATATATCTAAAGATCAAGACTATTTCATATGGTTAAGAAAAACGGGATATGTATATATAGATAAATATACGGATGTTAGAGAGAGGTATCTATGTATGGTAGAGCATAAAAGACTAAAGTGGACTAATGAAGAAAACAAGGGTGTATGGGACAAAAAATAAATCCACTTGATTTTAGACTTGTTATAACCCAAAAGCACCATTCCTTTTAGTTTGCACAACCAAAAAGTTATTGTGAGGGTCTACAGGAAGATCAAAAAATACCAAAAAATACGGGTCTATGAATATATATCTTAAAATCTAGTTTTTTTTCCTTGATGAAGCGCACCGTACAATGAGGTTGAAATTTGGTAATGAATTTTTCCACAAAATCATGTATGCAGAATTTTGGTTCAGTAATTATTCTCTCTTTCCTGGCAGAAAGGGAGATAAAGGTACACACTAAATTTACTAGTCTTCTGTATAGTTCATCTGAATTCTATCTATATTTGCTGTAGCAAGACCAACTCATTTAAATTGATGAGCCGCTAGTGATTGCAGATACTCTGATAACTTGAATAGTCATTGTCCATTGACGCCGTCGTAATGCAGATTCTTCTGAATTTCTTCCTACATCTCTTAGTTCTTATGGTTATTATCACGTCTTCTACGTAATTGAATCCAGCTCATTATCTGAGATTTTATGTGCTATTGAGTCATCTGACCTCAAAAAATTTCAGATTGACAAACCAATTCATCCTTGTTTTCTCATAGCTAGGTCTAAAAAGAAATGATATATTCTTTGTATAGAACCTGCAACGTACAGTGTCGATGATAGGTTATGCCTTTGCGGATCTATGGCACACTAGAGAAAGTTCATTTATGTTGCTAAAAGTTTAAATTGCTAATTTAATCGTAATCAACTGGTTAACTAGGATAGATGTTTATATATTTGTAAGAATCGGAAAAAATCAGCCTTACTGAGCACACAAATTCTTCATTAACCTACCCTTCTCATTTGTGTCCTAAGAGCGTCCACAATGGGACGACTAAAAGGTGGAGTAAAGATCATCTTTACTTTTTGGTCCATAAATGGGTAGCGTGGTGGAGCGAGTGTATTTGATATTTACTTCAAAAAAACAACTGTAGCAGAGTAGATTTGGGAAAGATTCCAGACAAAACATGGTTTATTCGGGCGGGCTCGTAGTATTCCGCCTGGCGTCAAGCGGCGTCGCAGTATACCGCATGGAATGTAGCGTTATGCTGGGATAACACTCAGAAACACGGGCGGTGTCGTAGGAATGCGTCTGATAAAACGGTATACTAGAACTACGCCTGATGAAACGGTGCTCTAGGCTCACGCCCATCAACAGGCGCAACGCTAGGATGCCGCTCAGTTGGAGCGTAATCCTAGGATACCGCCTACAATGAAACGAAGTTCGAGGACTTCGCTCAGATGCAGGTGAGGCGCTAGGACGCCACTCGGTGCTAGGCGCGCTCCTAGGAGTCCGCCTGGTCAATTCCTGGTTAATTTGTTACCGTTGTCAATGGCTATAATTTGTATTCTGATACACCTATAAATAAATGAATTTATATATATCATTCTCATTTCAAATCCACATCTTTTACATTTCATAGAAAATTTATAATCTATCGTTTTCATAATTATGGGTTACGAGAATTTTAGGCTTAATGCAGAGAATTCTACCCTAGAGGAAGATTTATCCCTATGTCGAAACATAGTATTACATTATCCAACAAGGGGTCATGAACGTCGGATGAATGGTTCAATGAGCATGCAATGGTTAGAAGATATTCATGCTAACTTTTGTAATGAAACCGGTAACCCCAGTAACCGGAACAGAGCAGGCCTTTTTTGTCGATATGTGGAAATCACAAAGGAAGTACTAGAATTTTCTTCTTTAACCGCTAAGGTGAATGAAAGAAGAATTAGGAATGAAACTGATGATGAAGTTGTTGCCAGATCTCTGGAGGAATGGAGAAGATGAAAACGTTCAGATTTCAGGTACCAACCTCATTTCGAGATCCTAAGGGTGATGGAAGAATACAATCCTTTTGTGTTGATTATTCTCAGAAGATGTGAAGAACGTCGTCTCGGGCGTCATACGACCCGTTGAAGGTTTGATAATAGGTTTGATTAAGTGTTTAAGTGTAATCTATTGATTTATTATATTTCATCTCCTTTAATGTTACGCGATGTATGACTTTTCGATTCAATGAAATGATTTTACGTTCAACTGTTTTACAAAATTAATTAACTAATGAAATGTGGCCATCTATTAAAATATATTGATAATGCATGAGCTACCGATTACAACCAAACTCTGACAAAAGTTATAAAAATTCTCAAAATCGGTGGATAAAGTTAGCAGTTACTTCCAATTACAGTTTGGACTTAATGAACTCATAGCTTTCTACAAATGTGAACTCTTCTCCTTTTTCCTGATAGTAATGCATTTTTGCGAGATCCTCCTACACAAGCATAGGAAAAAAACAACAACATAATTCATCAAGTTTACTATGTTGTTATTGGAAGACCAAACAACTTAGGTTAAGTAAAAGATACTTACAAATTGTTGGATCGACAAGCCTAAATGGGTGGGGTTAAAGATCCGTTGTTGTATAACTAAATAATCAGCTATCCCTATTCGGATAAGTTGGTATCTATCATGAATTTGTTCAAGAGATCTTTGCTTTGGATTTCCATATTCTCGAGCATATTGGATGTAGATCCTCCCTCAAAAGGTTTCAGGTTCAACCCTTCCAGCTATGACATCTTCACGTAGGGTTTCGTTATGCCATGTTTTGGTTATAGCCAAATCTTCAGCTGAATCAAATGTTGCCATGTTTGTAGGTAGAGTTATGAAGTGAATTACAAATAGGAGATGAGTAAATGAAATTTGTAGATTGTATGAAACTAGGTGTATGTGGTATTTGGTAGAGAAAACAGATGTATTTATAGGATAATTTCGAAAACTAGTCGTTGATTGTACTTTCATTGAAAATCAAGAGTAATCCCCACAATGCAGAAAGATAAAAATCTACAATAATTAATAAATCAAGAAAAAACATAATATTTTCAGAATTACAAAAGTAATTATCTAATTACATAATCATATGTACCAACATACAAAAATCAAACATTCTTGAACAAAATTCATCATTAACAAAATACTTCAATATCAATGCCCCAATTGTACCAAATATCATCAAAATTCCACAATTATATACTTCCATAAACATAGGTTTTAAAACATAAACACTCCAAATTCCCAAATTTTCAAGACAATCTAGTCAATTCATCAAAAAATTAACCATCACCCAACTCAAATTAAACAACAACCTAATCAATTCTATCTTCAATTCAACAAATTATCATCAATTTTTTGTACCCAATTTACAACATTCATAAAACCTAAAAATTATCCCTATTCCATAATTACAATTTTTAATAAAACCTAAATATCTCAATTTCATAATCACATGTTTAATCATTCAACATACATAACCAATTTAACTAACAAAACATAATATTAAAACATACTCTAAATTTAATTTGCAAAACAACTATAATTTACAAAAAAACAAAAGAAATTACCTTGATTACGCTTGGATGTTTGAGAAAAGCTTGAGCGGAGTCTCAAAATCGTAGGCGGGTCGTTGGGATTTAGTTTGGGAAGATTAATCAGGTTTCAAGAGGGGAGGCGGAAGAGGGTTCGGTTGAAAAACAAAGGGTTCAGGAGAAAGAAAATAGGGTTCGGCTGAAGAAGAAGCAAATGATAATGGGGCGGGCTGCTAGCATCTCGCTTGGAATTCCAGGCGGGGTGCTAGCACACCGCCCGTCCCATTCTACTCACACGTTTGAGTCGCACAAGCGCAACTCCTTCAGGCGCGTTGCTAGCCCTTTGCCCCATCAGGCGTGATTCTAGGATACCGCCCGTCTCTCTGGCGTGGTCCTAGGATACCGTCCAATACCAGGCATTACGTTAAGATTCCGTTTCGCGCAAGCGTTATCCTAGGATTTTGTCCGTGTTTCCAAACGCATCGTTGGAACACCGCCCAACACTAGGCGCATCGCTAAAAAACCGCCCGACTATACACGGCTGTTCTTGGACCGGACCAAAGACTAAAATTTTTAATAATTTTAGTCTTTGATCATTTATTCTAGTCGACTCATTATGGTTGCTCTAAACTCCTAATCTTAATCCTTACCACCACTATCAAAAACCACCACCCACCAACTGTATTATTGGTTGTTAAAAATAAATAAAATCGAACTTATCCAAGTATCAAATTTAAAACTCAATAACTAATAATTTGAATTGGATTGAGATCAAATAAAGGAGTTGTTGGCCATTAGTAATGGTGATTCAATAAGTGAGATAAAGAGAGGAACCAGATGGGAAGTTCGGGTTAAGGCTCAGTTTGCTCTCCCTCTGATAAAATCTAAAATGAATCTATGTCATCAAGCCACCAATTTAACATATACTACTTCATATATAATCGCCCCTAAGGTCAATTTTATACTACTGCTACTAAAGAAAGAATAAAAAATCCTCCACCTGCCAATTTATGTTGCTTTCAGCCAAACTTCATTTTTATATGGAGACAGTACTTCACAACTGCCAAGGAACAATTAAAACTCAAATACTTGTTTCACTTTCACCTACTGCATAGCCTTTAGTTCTAGATAGAAAGCATGTTCTCTCTTTGGTACTCTCTTCTGCTGCTTCTTTTGGCTTACACTGGATTTTTAGCCAAATCATCTGCAGAGTCAATTGTTACCAATGGATCTAGATTGTTGCAGGTGCAGGACAAGAATATATTCATTCTAGCAGGGCAGAGTAATATGGTAGGAGAAGGTGGTGTCGTGTTTGCTAATAATTTCTGGGATGGAATTATTCCTGCTGAATGTAAGCCAAATCCGTCAATTATCAGACTCAATTCACAGCGTAAATGGGTTAAAGCACAAGAACCGCTGCACGCAGATATCGATGCCAATAAGCTTTGTGGTGTTGGTCCTGGTATGGCATTTGCTAATACGCTTAGACAGAAGGATTCCAGAAATATTGGAACTATTGGTTTGGTTCCTTGTGCTATTGGTGGAACTCGTATTAGTCAATGGGCTCGTGGAACTCAACTCTATAATATGTTCATAACGCGCTCTCAGGTAGCGTTGAAGGAAGGTGGAAGGATAAGGGCTGTTCTTTGGTATCAAGGGGAGAGTGATACAGTTAGTCGAAAAGATGCTGATTCTTATGGACAGAATTTGAAGAATTTCGTATTGAATTTTCGCCAAGATCTTCATCTTCCCATGCTCCCTTTCATTCAGGTAATTACAGTTCAAGTTAATAATGAGCTAACTCCATAATTGAATTAAGATCATGATACTGAATAAGTTTTGAGTCTTACGTTTTCAGGTCGCTTTGGCAACAGCAGAAGGGCCATATAAAGCAATTGTAAGGAAAGCTCAGCTGGAGATGGATTTGCCGAATGTCTGGACCGTCGATGCTAATGGACTACCTGCGGGACCAGACGGTATACACATCTCAACTAAAGCTCAAGTCCGTGTAGGACAGATGTTAGCGGAGGCATATCTCACGAGGATTGCTCATCAGAATCGTCCCATAAGCAACAGTGCCTCGAAGCGAAATCGCTAGTTTCTTAGATATGTAAATTTGAAGCCATTCAATCAGTCCCACGATCGTGCTATTAAACTATCTTTGTGGTACTTGGAATAAATTATTCAGAATGAAAAGTAATTCCTAAACTGATCATACACGAAACTACGTTGAAAACAAAGACACAAGAGCTCAACATATTGAGAAGACGAGCATAACAAACAAACTAACTAGTGAAGATATTTATCGGTATAATCGTCTACATGACTCGTTATTGATACATTGCACTTGAGGTTGAATGTTGATTCAACTCATGCTGATTATTTAGGTGCAGAAAAAAAATGATGTTCGCATTTTTACACAACAGTCCTTATCTATCAAGTACATTTACTAGTCAATCCAACGCAGTATCCATCTTGATCGAGGTGTACTGCTTAAGATGGCGTTGCAGTTCTGACTTCTGATTGTAAAAACACACTGCTGATGCATAAATATTATCCCCAATCATGGCCCTGAGCAGTAGGTTTAGGTCAATGTTGACACCGATTAATTGATCTTCCTTGAATTCTCAGAATGCATATTGGGATATATGGCCAGCTTGGATCCTTCCCATTCAGCAGTATGGATGGGAAAGAAGTAATAACTACCAAGAAACCTAACAACAGTACAGCTTTGCCTATGAACCGGGAAGGAAAGGAACCTGAGCTAAAGATGTAGGAAGGGAGATGTGGAGATTATGAGTAGCTAAGTACGCAACAATACCAGCCGTATAACCCGCAAGAGCAAATCCGCTAACCTACATAAAAGAGAAAAACTCGATCAGTCCACTGTTTTCTTTTTCCTTCTTCTTTGTATGTTGACAAGAAACATGATCAATAGTTAACAGATAACACCAATGAGGAACTCCATGTACCTTCCCCAAGTACCAAAAGAAGTCCACTTTCTCCATACCCATAAAAGCAACCCCAGCTGCAGAGCCAATGATGAGCATTGATCCACCAGTTCCAGCACAATAGGCAATCAGTTGCCAAAACTCAGAATCTTGTGGGTAGGATGAAAGATCATACATTCCCATTGTTGCTGCGACCAGTGGAACGTTGTCTATAACAGCTGATACAACCCCGATGGCACTTGCAATCAGCTGGATGTTAGGGATATGGGCATCAAGGTAATTCGCCAATTCTCGTAGAAGTCCAGCAGCCTCTAGACTAGGAAGGTAGAAAATTTAAATTTGTTAGAATATGAGAAGTTTAAACAGAAGAAGGTGTGTGTATCTAACTACTTTAAAGTTACTACGAAAAATGCAGTATGCCACTCAATTCTGTGTTGGATCGAATAGGTTGCAAGAGACAGAAAATTGACGAAAATTGTTTACCTTCCCACAGACAAAAGGATACCCAAGAAGAAAAGTGCTCCTTGGGTATCAATTCTTGATAAAGCTTGTGGTACTTTCAATCTCTGCCTTTCAGATTCCCCATAGTGAATAGCATCGGTCAAAATCCATAAAACACCAAGTCCAAACAGCATACCCAGATAAGGAGGGAGACCAGTAACGGCCTTAAAGACTGGAACGAATAGTAAAGCACCGAGTCCAAAAGAGAAAACAAGCTTTCCTCGAGGAGCAATCTGTTCTGATGCCAATACATCCGAAGAGTCTGGTTCCTCCCCTTCAACTTCACTACAGAAAAAGATAAGTCAGTCAAACATGAACTTGACCGCTTGGAGGCCCCAAATTTGCTTTAGGGAAAATATGAGTACCTAGTAAGGGACATGAGAGCCAGAGGGACTGCTAAAGACACAGCAGAGGGAATGACCAAGTCCTGAAAGCAAAAACATTTACATTGGAAATTCTAGAGTTAGATAGAACTGATACTAGAAGATACATGACATGAGCATATATTTGTTGTTTGGGGCACTGCCACAGATGCATTTTATTTTATTTAAAAAAAAAACTAGTGGTAACACAGAATAAATAAGGATCACCAGATTATCAAGATCAATAGAATAAAGAAAGACAAGACCTTCATTGTCTGCAAAGTGGATATTTGACCATGAATCCAGAGCATTGTTGTAGTAACATCACCAATGGGTGTCCATGCACCACCAGCATTTGCTGCTATCACAACAACAGCTCCAAGAAACCTGTCAAACAAGATATTAGCATCAGGAAAAAGGTTCTAAAAGGCACCATCTTCGAATCAACTTTATCACACAAGAATCGATGTGTCGTACACCCGTATGATAAATATATTGTGTCATTTGGAAGGGGACAACAAAAAGTTCCACCAACACAACAGGAACAGAAATGAAAAACAATATGCTGGTAGAGGAAAACATTGAGCAGCAAATTGATGCCATTGTTAAGATATACTGCACAAAGATAGAGAATTCTTTAACAAGTTTGTTTTAACATTGACAGTAAGCATGGTCAGTGTTTAAGATAATGGCAGTATACCATAAGAAATTATCAGAGTCTAATTCCATTAGCAGTAGATTTCAATCTGTAATTTCAAAACGATGAGTGTTTAATTGTTGGGCATTAAGAAAATCAAGGCATTAGAGATGATGCTGGTTGCCTGGCTGTGTGTAGGGTTGAGTGGTTCCGTAGCTCTATGGATAGGTGAAGGCAATGACAACCAGGTCATGTCAGGAGGATACAATGTTACTTACTAGTTCAGATTACACAAAACACGAACATGTCAAAAATAAAAATAATGATTTTCATACTAAATTTTAGAAATAATCTAATGGAGAGTGTTGTTAAATACAGCCAGGAACATATGAAACAAAAGGCACGATTAGGGCATACTTCCGGTATTCTGATGGAGGCACTAGTTTCCTCAATAAAGAGACCATCACAATGGTAGATGTTAGGTTATCAAGAACTGCGCTTAGAAAAAAGGTAACAATCCCAACCTGAAATGTACAGCAAGAACCCATAGTGTTAGCATATCTGGATACCTATAGCAACATTTATATTACTAAGGGAACAGACATGAATAACACTTTCCTTTGGATGTGAAATATTATACTAAAACTTTCATTTATTGCGAATTTTGACACGAGGGCTGAAGCACTACATTTAAAATGTAAGCTTATTTGACCCATCTGTAAATTCTGATCCTGGGGTTGATGAATGTAAAGTAAACAGTTGACTGGTTTTACAAAATTTAAATACTAATGGAGTGGAATCAGTGGATAAAATGAAATTCGGGTTGCTTGAGTAAATAGGTCTTGCAAGTTGCCAATGTATTTCAATCACATAAAGATATCAAAAAGCATCCAACAGTAAGTATACTTATATTAAGAATATATTTTCAATATTTCAGCTTCAGCATGCCTGGGAGAATCAGAAGCCACCGGAACGTCATAAAATGAGTCATCAAAATATGGCACTGATTCTTTGTCCTGGCAGATTTTAAGAATGAAGAAAAGAAATACATGTTTCTGTTGAGAAGGCTTTAAGTTTTAAGAATAGTGTGAACAAACAGTTCGAGGAACAGTTTAGCTGCATAATATGTAGGCATCTGATAGTAGAAAGTACAATAACAGTTTACTTATATGCTTTTGGAGCAAATGGTTCAATAGAAAGAACATAGGTAACACTATGTCATAATATGGAATCAGAAGAATCAGTCAGTGTAGGGACCACTCACCACCCAGAGAAGAGTCCGTGGCTTCCGAGTTGTTATATTATCAGTAACCAGTTTAAATCCTTGATGAGCATCAACTATCTCTACTATGGTCATTGCACCGAGCAAGAAAAATACTATTTCACTGACTTCAGCACATGTATGACTGAGCTCATTCACAGCTATATCAGTTGAAGGAGCCTATACCAGAAAAGACAACAAATTGTCACAACCAAATAAGTAAGAACTAAAAAAAGCAATCGTTTACATGGTATAAACAGGAGGAGAAAACAGCAATAAGAAAACCTCTAGATCAGAGACGTTAGAAATGAAAAGAGTTGCTAATTATTTTGAAAAAGAAAATAGCTAGTTTTAAGTTTCCATATACTTTTCCTGTTAAGCTGAAATCTCAAGAAGTTAAAATGAATCTTACCCCGATGCTTCTGATAATCCATAAGCTAACAGCCATCAATAAACCAACTCCACTCTTGTTGAATGCTAAAGATTCCTCAAAGATAATCCCTGCATATCCTAATCCAAATACCAATGCCATGGCAATATCCTGTACCATAGTACCACTTCCAGTTAAACAAATGTCAGCAGGTTCTTTTGAATGTCTAGGCACTTCAATGAGTTAAACAAGGAACAATGCTAAAGAGAAACTTAACCTATATGCAATAGTTGTGCTCATAAGCATAGAATCCATCAAAGAAAGCACAATCTAATTGAAGATTCAGGCAAACAAAACATGGGATGGACCTGATTGGCAGCAACCCATGAATGATTAATTGCCACAGCCCCAGCTGCAGCAGCTCCAACAATTGCAAATGCTTTCAGGAAATCAGTCTTTGGCTGGTAACTCGCTTCAAAATCTTGGGAGCTCACATCATCAACTGAACATAATGGATCACATGTCCGTGACCTCTGCATCAATTCCTACGGAAGATGCTAAAGTATCAATCAACTGAACATAAGAATCATTTACTTTCACATATTTACACAGAGGGAAATGCTTGTGCAGATATTTTAGCAATGTGGGCTACAGATACACAGCGGTGGTTTGAACCACCTAGTATGATTCAAAATGTAATGATAGTTTTTTCTTTTTCTTTTCCTTTTAGAAGTCAGGTTCTTCGCCCCCCTCTTTTTCTGTTTTTATTTGTCTTATCAATAAATGAGCTCTATGTGGAAAAAGAGAATCATTTCATTTCCATTTGATTCGGAAAATGACACATACCTGATACTGTTCATCAGCCTTATCCGTTGAAGAAAATGAACCATTCTTTTCCTCTTCTTGAGCTCTCACAAGAAACCCATTTCTGCGCAATTTCAGACTATCAATTCCCCAAGGAGATGAGTATGATTGACCTAGGAATCGCCTCTGACTTAATGACTTAGGCAGAGATTTGGAGTTAGTAGAATAAGATCGTTTAAGTGGTGAAGGATATTGGAAACTGTTATAGTGATTTCCAATACAGAAAGTAGACATTTTTGTTCTGCTATTTGTGATTGTTCAATGAGGTAAGATTAATGATTCTGAATCTTTGTTGATGAAATTTGTTAAGTAATGTGTCTTTAGATACTTGTAAATTATAGGGTTCACTTCTCATCCGATAAGGAAGATTAGACAACTCTGCGGGAAGAAAAAAAAAAACTCTGTAAGAATATTGGGAGTTGGAATCGATGGAATTGGAGGATCCAGACCAGAGTTCAGATAAAGACTATGGTTATATCGGCCAAGCCGTACCGTGGGTCAACAAAAAGTAGGAACGCTTTAATCACTTTTCGCTCGGTTTTGGATGTTTTAGTCGAGTTCCTCGGGTCCATAACAATTTAGTCTAAAATTTTCCCGGATCAATATATAGTTTAGACCAAACTCCCCTGATCAAAAAATTATGTCTTTTTGTATTACCCTAAATATCCTTTTATATAAACTAAAAGAGAGAAAATAGTTTCACATGTGAGATTTTTAAGGAGAAAGAAAGGGCGAATTAGGTTTTCGTATTTGGAATTGTTTCTTCATCAAAAACTATATCATCTTCACCAGATCTGAACCACTTAACATCCGTTAGATTAAGATCACTAATCTCTTTGACATCAAAACCTGTATTATCATCCGTGGGAGAATTTCTTCATTGAAGATTTGTTGGAGAAGTTTAGTGATTAGTATCTAAACTTTTGGTTATGTTTTATTGTTTTATTTCTTCTATGTTTGATTTTTGATCGTTTTTTGATGCATGATATTTTGATCAATGAAAATATTTTTTTGATCTTTGATTTTTTTATTCGATCTTTTGATTAATCTATGTGTTTTTTATTTTGTTATTTAGGTTTTTGATTTTCATAGAACTTTGATTTTTTTTTTATTTTGATTATAAATTATCTCATGGATATTTGGCATGTTCTGTGGGTATGGATTTTGAATTTTGTTAGATTTGTTGTACAAGTGTACAAATTTGTACACCGATACGCTATTTCAGGGATATATTGACATGTCCTATGGGTATGGATGTTGTTTTTCTTAGATTTGTTGTAGGAGTGTACAAATTTGTACACCTTTGTGATATCTCAAGGATATATGGCCTGATTTGTAGGCATGTATGTTCTTTTTCTTAGATTTATGTAGGAGCGTACATAGTTGTCCACTTGTGCAATATCCCATGGATATATGGACAGCTTTGTGGGATGCATGTTCTTTTGTTAGATTTGTTGCAGGTGTGTACATAGTTGTACACCAGTATTCTATCTTATGGATATATGCACTGTTTTGTGGGCATGAATGTTCGATTTTTTAGATCGTTGTAGGTGTGTGCATAGTTGTACACCTCAGTAATATCTCATGGATATATGGTTTGTTCTGTGTGGGCATGGATGTTTGATTGTTAGATTTCTTTAGGTGTGTACATAGTTGTACACCTTTGTGATATCTCAAGGATATATGGACTGCTTTGTCGGTATGAGTATGATTTAGATTGATTTAGATTGGACTACCCATCTAATTTCTAAAATGATTTAGATTGGATTTTCGACCTGATTCGAATCTTACATTTGTTTTCCAATGACTGTAATAGACTCAATCTTAAATTTATGGACTCATAAGCTCAAAGTGGTAGAGAGCTCAAGCCTTTCACAAGGTTTGCGGAGGTTGATGGTTCAAATCCATCTGAGTTTCCATGTTTTTTATGTTTATACAATATGTAGGTGTGTACATACTGGTGCACCAGTGTAATTTCCATGAAATAGATATGTTTTTAGGTGAATATGGTTGATTTGTTCCATGCTTTGTAGGGGTATACACATTGGTGCACCAGTGTATTTTCCATGAGAAATATGTCTGCGTGCGTATGAATAATCGATTTAATGCATGTTTTATAGGTGTGTACATATTGGTGCACCTGTGTAATTCCCATGAAAAAGTAGGTTTATGTCGAGTTATGAATGATCGGTTTTATGTATGTTTTGCAGGGATGTACATATTGGTGCACCAGTGTAATTCCTATGAAAAAGTAGGTTAGTGTGGTTATGAATGATCGGTTTTTATGCATATTTTGCAGGTGTGTACATACTGGTGCACCAGTGTTATTCCTAGGAAAAAGTAGGTCTGAGTGTGTGGTTATGAATAATTGGTTTCATTTATGTTTTGCAGGGGTGTACAAAGTGGTGCACATGTGAAAAAGTGACTGCATAATCTTAATGAAAATTTTGTGCTTGTGTACCTTTTTGTACAATGAGATAACCATGAAGAGAAAATTAAAAATTTTAAAAATGAAAATTATATAGTTATATGGGTACTCTTTTTGTAGATCTCGGAAAGAGCTTTCTGAATGTATAAAGTTTACGAATTTTGGATGAGCGGTTTGAAAGATAAATTATTTTTATATTATTTAAAATTGTTGACATCATCATGAGTCACTTTGGACTAAACGATAAATATTTGGAATAAATTGTAAATCAAGAAGGTTATTTATGTACTTTCTATATTTCAAATAAATAAAGGACTAAATTGAAACTAATTAGATGGGTCATGACTAAATTGTCTATTTCTGAACGTATTTGGACTAAACCGTTATTTTCCCCAAGAATAACCTTGTACATGGTTCGATTCGGTTTGGTTCCCCATTAAACCATAACCAAAACCACCATACTCGGTTATTGGTTTCTATTACCATAACCAAGCCATTAACAATTTGTGAAGTTTTGAGCCGAACCTACTCGGTTTCGCTTTTAGCAAGTCGATTTTGGTAAACCAATTTCTTTTTTGAATAATTCTTTTATTAGAAATTAAAGAGAGATTGCACATGGGTTTATGATATATGTAACGTCATTTAATACAATTTGGATATTAAAGCTTGGGACTGTGTGGTCCCAAATGTGAGTTGCCAAATTACCAAGTTGACTTCCATCTGTCGCGTGATTGGCTAGGCCATCAGCCGCTTGGTTCCCTTTTCAATAGTTGTGGCGGATTTCATAATGTGGTATCTGGCGGATTTTATGCGTGATTTATGTGTTCATTTCTGCGATGTACCAAAGAGGAGTTGTGGGAGAAGTCAAGAAACGATATAGGTTTTTCGAATTCATTTCGAAAATGACCTTTAGTCATTTTATTTCAGAAGCAACTCTCGATGTTAATAGCATGGCACAGGTTTTATCTGATAATGCAGTGGTAATTCCCAATGGTTACGCGAAAGTCAGTGCAGTTCTTGCCTCTGAATCTCTTCAGGTGAATCATGTGCCTGCCACTCCTGAGTGGCCTCTAGAAGCTCCATATGTATTGATTTTTATCCAGTTCAGGATAGGACTGGACCATCGTACAGAGATAATTGTTGTCCATCTAATAGGATCTGTTTGGAGAGATGATGGAATATCGCCTGGAATTACGAAAGGGAGGGTTTTCCTTGCCCATGAATATTCTTGTTGTTGTTTTCCTCGCCCATGTATATTCTTGTTGTTGTTGAAGTGCTCCCATCAAAATGTCATTTTTTGTTTTTTGTTTGTGGCCAAATATTAGTTAGCTTCTGGTTAACCATTAGGACTAGACGAGGAAATAGAATGAGGTAATAGTAGAGGGCGGGTATGGTTGTTGCAAGATTTGAGGGATGGTTTTCGAGGAGTTATAATATGTGAATGGGTACTACGGTAGATTGGTTGCTCGAAATTTTGGCAATGAGTGTGTTCCATGCTGTGAGTGCTCTTGTGCAGTAGAGAAGAAGGTGATCAGCAGTTTCTGGTTCAGATTTTTAATAGGGGCAAAGGTTGGAGTTAGTAATTCCAATGCGGTGAAGGATGGAGAAGGTGGGTGAACACTTGTTGATAGTTTCCACAATAAAAGTTGTATTTTTGGTGGACACGGTAAGGTCCACATGAATTTGATTGGGGGGGAGCGGTTTGGGATTGGGGAATTTAGTTCTTGGGTTAGGCAAGTGTATCCAGAAGTAGTAGTATAATTTCCATATACTAATATGGCTAGATAATCACGCCTGGTTGATTTTTTTTTGGGAGATAAATATTGATGAATTTTTGGGTTGCTAATGGTGGAAGATGATTAATTTTATCATACGACCAGCTAAGAGTTGTGGGGTCGATGATATCTGAAACTGTTTTGGTAGGGTGGCATTGTGTTGGATCCAAGTTCGGGAAATGTGGAATCCAGTTAGCCTGGATAGGCGTTGTTAAACCATTTCCAATGCGATGGAAAAATGGATTTTAGAAAGGAGGTATGGGGGAAGCCAATTGTTTCCATTGAGGACTGGAAGCGAAAGAAATGATGAGGGTATTCTGAAATATTGGTTGTCCCTTAAAATATTCCTCATTGCAAAGGCTGGTAAACCGATTACTATGTTAGTTTCATGTAACTGACACTTAAAAAAACACAAAAAAAAGAGTAAAATTGAGTAAAATTCAAAAACATAAACATTTCAGTTTGATGTACATTCAATCCCAATTAAATATATAAACATTCCAATCCATGTTGACAGTGTCCAAATCAATACTATATAAACGTTCCAAATTACTGGGGGGTGTATGTTTATTGAGATTTTCCCACGATTTTTTTGCTCACTTGAATCCATCTATTCACCTGAATTGCAATTTACTTTTCATTCTTCTTTTTCTTCCTTGCAGCTTAGCTTTACTCAACACCTATTTGTTTATGCATAGTAAATCTTCTATGTTGAATTCCAACAGAGTGAATAAAATTTTAAAAATAAGTGAACACGAGGAATTTTGTATCTTCTTTTTACCCAACACTTATTCCTTGAAGCATGAAACCAGTCATCTCCTTGGCGTGAAAGAATAAAAATAAAAAATCCATCAAATGCAAATTAGAGTAACAAAACTTACCAAACTCAAAATAAAACAAAACTCAATTTATATTAGAGTAACAATGATAACAATTTTATACCAATTTTTAAAATCCCAAAAAAAAAACAAATTTATGAAACCCTAATATTCATTTTGGTTGAGATTTAAGAAAAAATGAAGTTTAAGTATGAAAGTTGAAAAATAATTCATATATAATTAATAATTATCACCAATTTCTCTAACTACTCATTGATTTTTGATCAAAACTTATAAAACAATTGATCAAAAAAATTGGTCTTTGCCAATATTCTTAGAGGAAGCATAAGAGCAAGAAGAAGGAGAAGGTAGTATTATCCGTTGTACTAGTGGTGGTGGTGGTGGAGAAGAGTGGGGTGTGATGCACTAATACTAAATTTGAGGGTGGTGGTGATTGTTCTCTAACATAGGTGGTGTTGCTGCTGCACATGGAGAAGGAAGAGAAGTAAAAACTTGTTAGATCGAGTGAAGGTTATGGAGTATAATAAAAATATAGAATTTATAAGGAAAAAATGGATGGACAGATTGGATTTTAGAAATTAAAATCTTATGGCTAATATAATTAGTTAATTTTTGGTTTTTCGGTTCGGTTTTAGGTCAAACCAAAACCGAAACCATTAACCACAATTATTAACAATTTCAACTAAAACCAAACTATTAGTAAATGGTTCGGTTCGTTTTTGCTACTAATCAGTTTTTCCCGTTTACCAGTTACCATGTACAACAATACTTACAGGGGTTGGCAATAGGAGTACACATAGCTTTCTTTTTTCTTTTATGTTTTAACAAACCATACTCCATTAACCAGTTAAGAGAGTTTGCTCATTATAATGAGGTACAGAAAGGTTCGCTAGAGATAAGTCATTGAATGCTAAGATATATACATAAAATGGTACAAAAACTAAAGTAAAGTTATATGGTCCTAAGGTTTTAGCTTGTTTTTTTTCCGCCATTTTTTTGCTTTCTCGTCCTATATGGGTGCTCTTAAAATTGTGTAAGTTTCGAGCTATATTGAGAGAGTCTTGTCTAAAACAGCTCGACAGTTCCATCCCACCTCGACCTTTTTGTTTGCTAGATAATCTACTACCATACTGTTGTCACCTTCTAAGACTAACTTCTGGATATTGTTGTCACAAGCCCATGTAACCGCTACGAGAGTTGCTTGGCTTTCGGCTTTCCCCGGTGTGTACACTAAGAGATGGTTCAAATCTCCTCCTATGATAGTACCTGCAGAATTACGACAAATCAATCTCATCCATGCGAAAAATAACATAAATGGAAGAAGCATCATAGTTAATTCTGTTGTAGTCGTCTGCCGGAGGGACCCATCTAACACCTTTCTTTTTCTTCTTCTTCAGCTTTAACCCATTTATGTCGCTCCGTAGTCTATCATAAACCACCAAATATGAAGCCAGATCTGGCTTAATAAGGATTATGGTAGAGGATATGTATTCTGAATATCTCCCATGAAAACCTGATCACACCTAGCCTTCTAAACATGCCAAGAGACTACACCACAAAAATCCGCCTGCTGGTGATATTCGTCCTCCCAGTCAACATGGCGGACTACCATGACTAAAACCAATCGCCAGTAGAATCACAATCGATATTTTGAACTACCTTGTCTAGACCAAACCATATTGCTTTCGCAAGAAGACAAGTTTTAAGGAGGTGCATTATTGTGTCTTCCTAATGATTGTAAAAAGGACACATAAATTATCGATGTTGATCCTTGTTCCTATAATAAATCTAACATGAAGGATATTAAAAAAAAAACACTTCCAAACAAAGAGTTGGATCCTATGGATTACGTTCAAGGATTCGAAATGACGGGTTTGAGGGTTGGCCCTGGATGTGAATGTTACGTTTGTAGAAAAAACTGGTAGGAAAACAAGCTTTTGGATATAATCCTTTGGTTCATTCTTCATTTCCCAACAAAATTCTTGAATAATACAGGTCAGTTGGTGGGAGATTTTCTTTGGTATAGGAAGAAAATACATGAGATAATTTGGGATAACGTTTAAAGTAGATGATACCAATGTGGATCGACCTGCCATAGATAAATGGTTTTCTATTCCGAACTTTTAGACGGACTTTGAATTTAGATACAAGATTAACAAAGCTCGGGAATTTCTGACGACCAAAGAAAAGAGGGACTCCAAAACATTGATCTTTGAGGTTGGATTTTTTACTCTAAGCGTTCCGACAAGGGTCCGACAATTCTTGGAGGAACCTTGGGGCTATAGAAAGCGCCAGATTTATCGAAATTGATCGAAGCGAGACTGAAGTCAAAGAGAATCTTCAAAAGGTTCCTACGTTATTTTATATTATCCTTGGTGAAGATAAGAATATCATCAATGAAAATAAGGTGAGAGATCGAGGGGTTACCACTATTCACTTTTTTCCCAGTTATCTTTTTAGAGGTTTCTGCATTAGAGAGCATACGGGAGAGGAAATTCATAATAGATAATAAAAAGGTATGAGATAGGGGATCCCTTGTCGAATCCCTCTGGATGGATTGAAAACTCCCAAGGAGGACAGAGATCGAAGTCGTCGAAATACATTGAAAGATGATATCACACAAGTGTTTGGAATCAATGTAGTACGTACCGGCCGGTAAGGCCGAAATTTCGTCGGTTTTACCGGTACCGGACACATACCGAAACGAATACACTCAAAAACGGCGATACGGTATTCATCCGAAAATATCGACCGGTACGGTCCAATACCGGTATAACCCGATTTTTCTGATTTTTTTTTACCGTTAGATTAGACTCTAATCTAATCCAACGCTCCATATTTGCTACAGAAGATTAAAACTATCGATCTTTTTTTAGTTTTCTTCATTTCTTTGCGCCTCCATCTCTTCAATTTCTATGGTTTCAACTTTCAATCTATTCATTTCTCTCTTTTCAGTTTTCAGTTATACCATTGCTTCTGGACTGGAGTTTTCTTCTCACTTATACTCATACGAACCCTAGTTCTCAGATAGAGAAGAAAAATTAGCCCTAAATTCAGAAACAACCCTAAATTTAGCTGGCAAACAGAACATGGTTTAGATGAATATATCACTGTATAATCGAATCAGTTGAAAGGTATGTTTAAAACCCCTTGATTGCAGCCTTTGTAGTTTGTTTAATGGTTGAAGTTTAATTAGGTTTTATTAGAAGCTCTTGGAGAAACATGTATGATTGTTCTTCAATTACCGTTAATGTTTAGGGCATACAAATTATGGGTTTTATGAAATTGAAATTGGGGGTTGTTGTATAATTATGTGATTTGATGCTTTGTAAAACCCCAATCCCAACTACTGTATGAAATTGGAATTGAGAAGAAAGGTTCTATAGGTTTATCTCTCTGTTCTTAGACTTAGCTTCTGTAGTTTTATCTCTCTGTAGCTTTGTTAAATGGTTGTGTTGTTGTTTTTGAAGTAAGAAATTACATAATCTCTTTCTGTCATTTTAGTATATTTATACTCTCCACTATGCTTTGTCACTTGGAAGTAGATAATGCAGGCATTGAATTCCTGTTCATCTCTTGTATATAGACTTCATTTAGGCAATGGCGAAAAGTTTAAGATAATTTTTATTGGGTACAGATTTTCATAGCTTAACTTTCCAGGATTAGGAAATGACCACAATGTATACATGTTGTAACTTTAAAGTTTCTTATTCAGATTCAAACATTGACTATGTAAATGTAATACTTGGACTGGAAATATGAACTGAATTTTATCATGTTAGGACTAACTGAAAATTGTGATGATGTTTCCAAGAAAATATTTGAACTGCCCTTCACAACTTGAGGGTTCTAATTATTTTTTATGTAATTTAGCATAAACTCTGATGAGGACTTGAGTGTGAGTATGAGCAGCTTCTCTCCTAGAATAGCTCTCTCAAGGTGATATTTTACTTGATACTAACTTTTAGAGAAGGGATAAACTTTACAGCTTGAGCTATTGAACCTGCTCTCCAAACTATATTGAAACTTACTTTGTCGAGAGTCCACAAGGAAGTTCAAGAAATAAGCACCTATGGGATGGATGCTAGTAGACTGTTTGAATTGTACATATACTAAATCACCTTTATATGCTCTCAGACTTGTTTAATTGAGTGAGATAGTACATAATATGTTCCTGTATGAAATTGGAATGAAAAAGAATGGTTTTTTTTTAACTCTCTACTATGCTCTATATTTACTGTATGAAATTGGAACGGAGAAAATAGGTTCTGTAGGTTTATCTCTCTGTACTCTATAATCTATTCTGTGAGTATGGCTAGGTGCTGGTTCTCACTTTTGATTTCTTAACTTCTTAGTGAGCTGACCTGGATTTGCATCTTTTGGCCACAGGTTTGGACAGCTTCAAACAGTTGATCTTCAAAGTACTAAACCAACAACTTCAAGCAGGTGATTATGGATTCTTCTAATGCATCCAATTCATGAACTACACCCTCGTGGCTCATTGTTTCCTTCATCTTCTACACAAACCAAAGACACACCAACGAAAGACACACCATCCAAAGATATAACATGGCAATGTGGAAGGTGATTATGTAACTTTGGATGATTTGCAGGAGAATTTTGGTGAAGTAACTGGGCCAGTTCGTAGTTCTCGAAGTAAGTCTAATTATCCAAATGACACTGACCTTGATGCATATGATACTGATCAATTGATGTTAGACACTGATAGAGGACTACTTGGAGTTGGTGATGACGGTGATGGAGTTAATACAAATGATGATATCTATAATGAATCTAATGATCTTGATTAGAATTGTAATATCTTTGTTTAATTAGCACTTTAGACGGTGGACTTTGAAGTTGTTCTTGTTTCTCTTGTGTTTCCAGTTTGAACTATGTATGGAATCTATGGATTTATTTGGATGAGTAGTAGTTTTTCTTTCTAAACTTTGTGAAAAAACGTTTGTTATAACGTGTTAAAATATAATTATAGTTATAACATGTGAGCTAGTGTTTTTTTATAAAATTATAGGTATAAAATATATGGACCGATATTTGAAACCAAAATTTTTCCGGTACAACGGCGTACTAGTGTATCGCCCTCGACCGGTACGAATCGAAATCCGTATGGACTACATTGCTTGGAATAACCCATCTTGGAGAGGATTTTGATGACAAAGTTCCATTCATTCGTATCGAACGCCTTACTCATATCAATTTTAATCCTTTGAATGCCTGTTTTGCATTTTTTATTCTTTATGTAAAATGAAGGATTTGCATTGATAATGACAATATTGTCTACAATTTGGCGTCCAGGAACAAAAAAAAATTGGTATGGGAAATGATACCATCAAGGAAAAGTTTAATCATGTTTGCAAGAATTTTAGAGATTATTTTGTACATGGTATTGCATAAGCCGATCTAATGAAAATCTCCTGGTTCGATTGGGTAGTCCTTCTTAGGGACTAAGAGAGTAAAGTCTGGTTTAATTCACGGGGGAGGAACTTGGTTTCAAAAGAAAAAATTAATAAGAAGGCAGATGTCTGGATCAATAATATCCAACTTTTAAAAAAAAACATACCGTAAAACCGTCAGGACCAGGTGATTTTGAAGGGTGCATATGAGAAATGGTTTTCCAAACTTCATTATCCAAAGGGGAGGCCAAAAGGGAGGAACTTAACTCAGCTGAAATCTAAGAGGAAATCGAATACAAAATAGCCGCTTAAGTTGATTTAAAAACTTCATGGAACGGGTAGGTGGATTGAGCAAAAAATTAAAAATGATATTTTAGCAAGGCGATGATGTCCTAGGGATTAGATTTGTTGTTTCCATCAGGATCTTTTAGGTTCATGATATTGTTAACTTAGAATCGGTTAGCCGCAGTTCTATGAAATCTGGAGTTTCGATCTTCGAGTTTGATAAAATTATCTCTTGATTTTTTTTATTTCAGAAAATCTTCTCGTATACTATACCATTTGGTCATGTCCAATATAAGATCTTCTCAGGCCTTGTAAACCGGTTATGATTTCCGAGGGTTTCCATCTATGACAACAGGATATGATTTGATTTTTTTGATTTTAGTCCTGATATTGCTAAAAATAACTTTATTCCTTTCCTGTAACCCTTTCTTCAAACAGGTGAGCTTAGAGCAAACACGGAATCCTGGTGAGCCCAGCACGAACTTGTTCCACAATGAAATTATAACTTCCAAGCAGGTATCATGTTCGAAGAAATAACTGAAATTTTTTAAAGGTTTAGAGGCCGCAGAGAAAGTTTTATGCGTATAAAGAAGTAATGGACTATTATCTGGTCATACTGGGGCAAGATGAGAAAGGACAGAATTGGAAAAAACGATCTTCCATTCCGAGTTTACAAGAGGCCTATCTAGTTGTTGTTCAATTAGACCCCATCAGATCGATGATTAGACCAAGTGACCATATTGTCTCCAACAAACCCCATACAAAAAGGTTGTACGACTCGATTAAAACAGATATACATGAAGTTCCTAGGGATTGAGGGTCATTTACCCCAACTTTTTGATACTGATGAAACACAAAATTTAGGTTTTGAATGAGAACCCAAGGAAAAAATGAACTCTTAGGACTAGTGTCAGCCACAACAGTCCAAGGATCACATTTAGCGCCCCTGTAAGGACTCCCATAAAAAAAGGTCATAAGACATTTGGTCAACGACTATGGCATTTCTCATGCTAAAATAATTTTTAGATGATTCAGAATCAAACATTTGACTTTATCCTAAGGTAAGCCCACCTAGGAGGCCTACCGGTGGAAAAGTGTCC
>JAJJMC010009272.1:585397-604459 GCA_023531435.1 Papaver californicum | reverse complement strand
ACACTTTTATCAACATTTTTGAATTCGGATAAGAAAACTATATCCATCAAGTGATGAGCAGTAATATCTAAGAGGGAATTCCTAGTTATCATAGGGGCAACCCTGGAAATTCCAGGAAATAACATTCATGATTGTATGATGGGCCCTACGTATCACGCCCCAAAATCCACATACTTAGAAATATAAAAACCATTATACATCTGAGGCACTAAGGATCTATAATATCAATTTAATCATTCAATTAGAGGTTCTAAATAAAGATTAACACAAATCTAAAACCCTCTCTGAAATTTTTATAAATAAAATTTTCTCAGTGTGATATAAATAAAATAATGTATTTTATTTTTCTATATATATATATATATATATATGCAATAAAATGATTCACAAACGTCACTAGAAGCTAAATCTTTAAGCTTCAAAAACGAATATCTTTACGTACACCGTCTCTTCTAATAACTGAAACTGGAGCGGAAACGAGTGAGCACATCATCCCAAAAAAGATGCTCAGTAGAAATAGTTTCTAACTTCCAAATGATCACTAACATACTTCAGAAAGATAAATAAATTAAGTGCAACAATATAAAAAAGCAATTGACACATTTTTCACCAAGCATCAAGCAAATCATAGGAACACAAAATTTAAGAAAGAAAATGCGAAACTTGCATCCCATACTACAATCACATTCTAACATGATATATACACGAACGATTCCCCAAATAATATAATAAATATAATATTATACGGCCTTCCAATTGATCACTAACATGCTTCAGAAAGATAAATAAATTAAATGTAACAATATAAAATAACAATTGACACATTTTTCACCAAGCATGCAAATCATCTGAACACAAAATTTAAGAAAAAAAATACAAAACTTACACCCCATACTACAATCTTTACGAGCACATTCAAGCATGATATACATCCGAACGATTCCCCAAATGATATAATAAATATAATATTACACGGCCTTCCGTACTATCTATAATATTGTAATTCCCGTTAATAATAAATTTACCATATAAAATAATAATATACAAATCCCGCTAATAATAATATTGCCAATTCCACGAATAAAACTTAGTAAGGACCTATGGTTTATAGAGACACTCCTTATGGGAAAATAATAAAACACATATCACACCATATACCCATTTAGGGCTGCACAACGGGTGGGTCGGGTCGGGTTTGGCCTCACCCGCACCCGACCCGACGAAAAGCGGGTGTAATTTTTCCCACCCGCAACTAAGGTTGCACAAACCCGACCCAGACCCGTCACCCGACCCGCACCCGCCCATTTTTACCCGATCCGTACCCGGTCCGCCGATAAACGGGTCGGGTGCGGGTGAAATTTTCTTTTACCCGCCTTCTGGCGGGTTGGGTGCGAGTGAAACCTCCTCTCACCCGACCTACTCGCCCTACCCTCTAAAAAATCACTTCTTCAACCATACACCTTCTTTTCCGACTTCACTCCTTCTCCATCTGCTCCAAAACCTCCATCTCTGTCTAGGGTTTGAGAATCTTGAGTTGTTACCTACAAAAATTCATCCAACACATATCCAAATCCTTCTTCACTGATATCTTTTCTGAGTTCAAACCTCATAGCCATCTGGACTGGTGCTCAACCATCAAAACCCATTTCATTTCACTACTTCTTCCCTGAGATCAATATCAAGCCAGAGAAACCATCTGCGGACCCATCTCAGATCCACCATCTTCCTCTACTTCAAACCATGGCATCAAACCCAATTTACATCTGTTACTCCAACAGTAAAATCACCATCTAATTATGTCTTCGAACCCTACTCAATCAACGCCTCTCTTTTCGCCATTCTTCTCAATTTCAGGTCACACAAACAATTTCAATTTAACCCCAACAATCAACAGAGAAACATCATCTTCTAACTTGAAATCTCGCTGCAATCTCAATTACCAACACCATCCAACCATAACTAAATTCATATTAAAAGCCAACCCATTCTCATTTTTTGCTTCAACTCCTCCGGATCTCTGAAACTCAACCTATCTTCTCTACCAACAACTACCAGCGACAATACCACTCTCTTAGATTCAATTTCTTCTTCTTTCAGCATCATATCAATCGATCTTCTAATTGTGAACTCAGGGAAGAAGAATTGAGATGGGTTTTAGTGATTGTTCTTGAAGAAATAAGAAATGGGTTCAATTGTGGTTTCGATGTAGAACATTGATTTCGAATTGGTGGCAGTTTGGTGGAGTTCCAAGGATCGCTGGTGGTGTCGGAATCCAGTGAAGAAGAATTGATGGGTCGCTGGTGGTGTCTGAAACAAAAGAAGATGGTGAATCTAAGCTGAGATAGATCTTGTGAAGATGGCTAACGACTATTGGTGGTTGAACTCGTGGAAATGAAATCAAGAGAAGAAAAGTCTGATGTTATTGGCAGAGTGGGTGAGCTGGTAGTGAAGGATTGATCTGGTGTTTGATGGTTGCTACAGTGAGGAGCAAGTAATGAAGTTGCCGGGTTTGAATTGATGATGTTTGTTGTTGCCTACTGCCGTGAATGATTGAGATGATTTAAATGATGGGTTGTGTTGAATTCTGAATGAATGTGACAGAATGAAATTGCAGGGAAGAAGTTGGATAACGTCAGAATCACACCAAGTTCATACCGGAAAACCACTGGAGAAAATGAGTTACCAGCAAGAGAAGTAATTGCATGAAGAAATTACAGAGAATGAGTTACCACTTACCAGTAAGAGAAGGTTTGATTCAAGATTTCAGGGAAGTAATTGATGATGTTGTCGTGCCTTTGAAGCTGTTGAAAGCCTGAAATGGAGTTAGGGCTTTTGATGTTGTTCTTGGCAAAAAAAGGAGGAGATGAAATTAGAGAAGATGATGGTGTTATTTTAGGTACATGGTATTGATTGAATGATTCATTCTGTGTGTGTTGATGAATGTTAGGAAATTATGCAGGGAAGGACAAGGAAGAATGACCTGAAATTGGTCAAAAAACAGAAAAAGAGAACTCTGTCGGATTTTCCTTCCGCCGAGTTGAATCTGGGCGGTGACCCGCACCCGACCCGACGAAATGGCGGGTCAGACCCGACCCGACCCGAGGACCAGGCGGGTCGGGTGCGGGTGAAAAAAAATTAACCCACCTTGCGGCGGGTCGGGTGCGAGTGAGGTCAAACCCGACCCGACCCACCCGATGTGCAGTCCTACCCGCAACCAACCCGTCCAGGACTCGGGGCGGGTCGGGTCTGACCCGCCCAAATGGCGGGTCGGGTTCGGGTTACCCGCCCCAGAAATGTTGAAATTTTTTTTCAAGAATTTGACTGTTTTTTTTATCCTCACGCGCGCCACCTGATAAACAGTAGAATAAACAATTCTGGAATAAACATGATAGAAATAGTAGACTAAAACAAATAGCTCTATTTAGCTTTATAGTAGCAGGAACAAAAACCATTTATGTATAGGAACAAATAGTTCTGTAATCAGGAGAGAATGAATGTATGAAACAATTATTTCTGCTGTAATATGGCTCCTCCCAGAGGTAGAATGAACAATCCTTCTCATCCCATTCATTCTTCTCCTCCTCCTCATCTACAATTAAGGGTTTATAATGGAGCCCCACTTCCAACAATGCCAACCGAGTTGCCTAAGAGAGGCAGACCATCTTTGTCTTTCGACTTAGAGATATAAGAGTCACACAAAAGAAAGTACCAATCAAAAATTAGGTGAACTTGACAGAGAAGGATCATTGTCGAAATTAATCTGTCCAGAAGAACAATCATTAATTCAAATAAAGAAAAGAAGAGGAGAGACGACAAGATATAGAGAGGGTAACTACTTGAGCAATGTTGTTAGCATGATGATCATGAACTGGATTATAATTGAACACTGATAGATCAACAACGAAATGCATATTATCAGCAAGTAATTTATCTATTTCTCTTGCAGCCGGTGGATTACTACTACTGAATTGAAGGTTTATCTATTTCTCTTGCAGCTGGTATAATGCGACGGAGTTCTAAATTATATGCATGACGGAGTCTTAAAACGAATAAATGTACTTTGACAATGATAACTGTAGCATCTTCTGTAGCTTCTTGGGTACCTTCAGCTTTCTCGAATAATAAGCAAGAGATGGTTAATACATACAAACAATGAACTAATTGCTGGTATTTTTTATACAAATTTGGTTTTTTTGGTACCAATTGCTTATTCAAGTACTGTCGCATACTTGGTATTGGTACCGATGAATTATTCAAGTACTGTAGCATAGTAATTGGTAAAGATGATTACCACCTCAAATATGCGTACAGGCTAATCTCTAATATCAAATATGAGAGTCAAACTGAGTTTTCATTTCTTAACGGGAGGTACACATGCATAAGAACCAATAATTTTTCTCTTTTTAAAATGATGGGCGGGGATGATTAAGATGGATTGATGCTTATATACATGCATCAGGAAAACAAAATCCTTATCTTTTTCTTATGCAAGTTTGTCATGTTTTTCATGAAAGTCAACTTCAAAACAGTTCTAATTATCTTCTCCAATAATATTGTGTTTTAACAGATTGTTGTCTGGTAGTAAGTCACCAACCAGGCCTGATGAAGAAATAACAATCTCCTAATTCAAGCGGGATTCTGAAACAATGTATACAGAACAGTCATTAGCATTACGGTATCACCATCTTCTCAAAGTATGCAACTAATAATTGTGTTATCAGGCAGATTAACTTGTGTAATATGGCTCTACAGAATGGTAATATCACTCAGGAGCTAAGTGGGTAGTTTCTCAAAGATTACTAGAAGGGATAAACTCATCTGATTTAGAGATAAATGGATGGAGGTCTTCAATACTATCTGAATCGACAAAAGTGGTGGTGCAAGTCTTACAGAATTTCATCTAGGTGGTGCAATGGCTCAATGAAGTGTTACCCAGGGGACTTAGATGTGTTGACATATTATGAATTCTAACATTAAACATCTCAAACTTCATAAACATACAATGAAGTGTGAACACAACAACAAATTCCATAAACATATAAACATTCAAGGGATTCAGAATTACATACCTCAAGCAACAGTACAGTCCTTACTGGTTGCACTTGCTTGAGTAGCTTGACACTCAATACCTAAAACCAAACAAAATAAACCCAGAATCAATCAAACCAAAGATAATCATAATCACAAAGCTTTACCAAAAGGAGAAGCAAAGAAGAAATTGAAGTACAAAGAAGTGAGGAATCACGTGATTGTAAACCCTAAATCCTACCTGATGAGTGATGATGCTTCAAATCGATAATCGTTGAAGAAGAAGGTGGTACTACTGCTGATGGGGTTGCTGGGATAGATGGATAGTGGTGGTGGAGGTGAACCAGGTGATCAGCTTCCTTTGATCCTTTCACAAAAGAAATGAAACAGATGAAGATGTAAATCAGAATCATGAAACTTAAACAAACCTAGAAATGAGCGATTATGATTGAAACTTGAAATAAAATCAAAGACCAGAAAATCAACAAAGTTTCGGCGGGTGGGCGGGTCGTGTCGGGTGAGAGGAGATATCATCCTACTCAACCCGCCAGAAGTCGGATTTAAAAAAAATCACCCGTACCCAACCCGTTCATCGACGGGTCAGATATGGGTCAGATTAATTTAAACGGATGCGGATCGGGTTGGCTGGTTGGATCGGCCATGGTTGGGGATAAAATGGAACATTAATGATCACATAAAGTGTGTAAGAATTCCCACCTGAATAAAGATGCCAAACGCCACTCGTACCTCGTATACCTTTGATCTGCTAAAGTGCTCATTTCCAAGCGAACAATTGAATTCATTCCCGCCTCTATGAAAATCATACGTGACAATTTAAAATCATCTTCCTCCCACTTTTTCTGTAGCTCTTTTTCTTTTCATCTCCAAAAACACCACTCCCTTCCACTAAGATAGAATTTCTTATTTACTACTTCTATTAGACTTTTGATGACTAGGTAACCATATGTCTTATTTCTCGTTAACTCCATGCAATAAAGTGACACCTATCACATGCACAATATTATCTCCATGCAATAAATACTTGACTTATCCATTAACTAAATAATTTCTTCTTCCAAATGTTATCTTAAAATATATTATAAGCATCCGTGAAATAAAATATTATGAAGAATATTAACGAGGGACATGTATATTCCTGGTCATATCCGTTCTTAAGGTTCAGGTCAAACCATATTGACTTCGGTCAAAATGCAAGTGTCAATTTTGAATTCTTGAATCGAATTCGTTTGGTATCCAAATAACACGTGTTAATAGTCGATTTTACATATTTTCCAAGATCTATCTGCTGACACTAATATCTTATTCAAATAATCATTTTAAGTGTTCTCTAAATTTTAGCTAATGACCGAGTACGCAGTCATAGATTTGCTTGACTATGCTGTACAAAATTCACTTAAATACCGATAGCCCGACTAAGAATTATTTACCTGTTTTTGGATCTCTACACTACACAACCAACTAGGATGGAAAATGCACCAATTATAAACTTGTCCCACGCTCGTAAAAGGCACGATCGAATTAAAATGATTAAAATTAAGTGGAAGTTTAGTTATCCAATAATTTAAATAATCTCTATAATGACATATCTTGACCCCTTAAAAAACCGCGTTTTTGAACCTAACCCGCATTTCCCATGATGTCCAATTTATAGTTTTTATAACTTCATTTCTCAGCAACCATTCATGACTACTAACCCTATGTGACGTCAGCCACAAATCCCTACTGACAACTGCAACATACAATTTGAAGTCTAGTTTTCTATAGCTACAGGCAGTGTAGTGATATTCAAAATTCCAAGAAACTAGTGCATATTTAGGATCCAGAAAGATGAAAACAACTTTAAAGTAACGTACCTTGGAAATAGAAGACCTGATTTCATTCGCCGAAGATCTGTGGGAGCTACATCCTTGTGTCAAGAAAGTAACATTTGTGACACTGGCATCTCCTCTAGGGTTCAACCCATAGAACTTTCGGGATCTAACAGGCAGAGTAGGGATTCCAACTGGTTCTTTTAGCATGTTAGAGACTCTATCAATGGCAGAATGGTTTCTCCCAGAAGAGAATAGTTTATGAGCTTACGATTCAACAATTCGAGGAGAGCGAGAGGAAGTTTTCTTGGGCTCTCCATTCCTATACATGTTGAATGATTTTTTGTACTTATTTAGAAGAAATCTTTCCCTTTCCAATTGATTAATTCCAGGACCTCTGTTGCGGCCCCTTGTTTCCCTGACCTGGAGTATTCTTCCATTCGGGTCCCTGGTACTTGTTTGAAGCTGCCAATCCAAACAGCTCATAGAAGTGTTCAAATTTCGATCCATATTTGGGGATTGAAATAGCATCATGGTTCATAAACGTAGTTGGATTATCTGGCTGTAAACCGTACTTAAAACTAGAAGCATCTAGATCTCGGAAAATGGCCATCAGATCCACAAGCCATGATTCTACATGTGGATTACAAGGATTATGTTGTGAGAATGATGGTGGGTAGGGACAAAAAATCCCACCTTTTTGTTAGGTGGGTGAGGCCTCATATGGACAACATTCCGTGGAACATAAGTGGGAGTTGAAATTTGGTTGGAGTGTAGCTAAGGTAGTGATGGGTGTGGATAAAAGAGTTGTTTGTGAATGAGCTCAGAAGAGCAAAATTAGTCAAGAAAAAATTATAACAGATGTTGAAGCGTGGACGAGGTTGTTTTGCTCTCTTCTGGTTTGGAGGGTTTTCACTGATATTTGTAGAGGTATACATTGCAGCAGCAATATTGGGTAGGGACTTAACACTGTTATTCCCAGCAGCCAAAGTAGCCTGAACCTGAAAAAGATCATGACATGAGGAGAGAGCTTTGTAACCAGCACCACTACACCTGTGACTGGACTCGGCTTCAGTAACCTTCTTATTGAAATTTTGACCAAAACGTTAATCTCCTATGTTTGAGTAGTTTTCATACACGTCCACATCAAAGTTGGTTGAGGTATTACCAGAGGAGTCCTTACTTGCATCTTTGTCGATAGAGTGATCTCTTGGTATTTCATAGACACCTCTATTGAGATTATTTGTCCATCACCCAGAATGAGCAGCAGCAGGAGATGTGGTAGAAACGTAAAGAGGTTGCTTTCCTTTCCCCTTGGTCTCCGCAGCAGGCTCACAATTTTTTATTGCGGGTTGGTTTCACCTAAACCTAGACACAAAATCCTGGTGTTGTGTGTGTTGAGATGTGGAGTGGCCAAAAGCAGAGCTGGTTCGTGGTATTATCTGCTTTCTAGCTAATCCTAATTGATCTTTTCTTATGCGATTAGAAGATCTTGACATGAAAGCTATATCTGAATCTGAGGTCTTGAACAACCCCACAACATTATTAGGAAGGTGCATTGGGGCAGAAATGAAGAAGGCTGGAACTGTGACATAAGTAATTGGTGAAGCAGTTTGTTGGGCATGGTGATGATGTTCCATGGAAGAAGTTGTTGACAAAGATACCATGGTGATGTTGTAAGGGACAGGGCCATGGTCTAGAACTTTACAAATGAAGCAGTACCTTCTTGACCATTTGCCATAGTACAAGTCAATGGTTACCATTCCAAATCCAATGACAGGAAAATTTACAGTTCTAGGCAGTGACATCTTTACATTCATTTTAACCAGAGCTATTATGGGTTTCCTATTGCTAATCATTAGAACTAAAGTACCTATTTTGTTGTATACAAGCTCTGGAATACCATATCTTTGCAAATGAAAGGAATACCATTTAGTATAATCTTGAATTCTATAGTTTCCAAATCAATAAGATGAGAATGAATGCATCCATCCAGCTCCCTGGCCATAACTAAACATCCATTGAAAATATAAAATTTCCCCTATTTGATTTTGTTATTTGAGTGTCACAATAAATCTGTTCACTTTGGGGATATCACCACCACCCACAGCTGGATCATAAGATAGTTTCCACTCCTCTCTAGCTTCAATAATCACTATCTCATAAGAAAACTGATAGGGCGTACACACTTTTATAAGAACCATGAGGTATAAGTCTTGCAAGAATCGATCAATTATATCATTGTCAACTTGCAAGGATAAGTTCCTTTCCACATTTGAATTTATTTCATTAACAGTTGTTGGGGGGACCATATTTGTTGCAAAAGACATGAATAATCGAAGAAATGGACTTAAGATAGAGATTAAAGAACAAGTGATGTTGAATAAGGAAGTAGTAAAGAACAAATAGGAAACTGCATACTTCATAAAGGAACCACCAGTTGATTAAAGACTTTCAATAACTTCTCTGCTCAAATACCAGATTTTTTAGAAAATACAAGGAGCCGTAGAGGTCCATAAATAGAAAGAGAAGAAATCCTATTTGTAGTTGCCGTATTTGACACTGCCAGAACCAGTTGGAAAAGATAAATGCGTGCTCCAAAGCCCCCTGCAAAAACCATAAATTGATTACCTTGGAGAGGAAGAGTAAACAAATCTCTAATTTTGCTGGTTGACATAATAACTTCTTCTTTAGATTATGATTTTGGGCTAGGAATGTTTGGACTTGATTCTGACCAATCAAGGTTTAACGCATCCTGCCCCGTCACACCAAGTTAAAAATTCTTATCGAACCTAATGTGTAGTATGGGTTACATGTCAATTTTGTTAAAAAAAAAAAATTTGATCGAAAGATAACTGTTATAAGAAGTTAAATATATTCGATACGTAACACTGACACAATTCTAATATCTAGTTTATTAGTATAGCTTTTATCGATTAGCATTGTGGATGTCATCATTAGTGTAATAGGATAGTCATTTAGCAATTAACATTCTGGATATTCTTACTAAGGGAAATCAAATACTATGTGGTGTTATAATTGGAGCCAAAATTGACCCCTTGTGCAATCTCGTGGTCATTGTGGCTGGACCAAAAGAAAGCATGAAAAGAACAATGATAATCGTATATATGTAGTTACACTGGGTAATAAATAGTATCTCTTGGACAAGTAAAATATTTTTTGTTTAAATCGGAATATTACCAAGTCAAAGAATTGCGAGGAGTTTTACAAATATCAAATGAGGTCAAACATAAACTCTCAAGGATTAAAATGTATCAATACTATGACTTAAAATTTGTCTCACAACCCAAACTATGGTTCGTGATTCAAAATTTGTCACAACATCTACCTTGTGCCTTATACTTTGCTAAGTGGTCTGGATTTTTTCCTTGTGACTGGAAATCATCATGTTACCTGAAGTATGTATTGCCATACGTGCATTGAAATTTGCACAACTTAAAAGTCGATAACATAACGCAATATACCTATCGAGTGGTTTACAAATTTGTAACATAATCTAATTTTTGTAGTTGTAGCCCTAAATTTATAAAAGAAATGGCCAGTATTTAGGTAATTTTTATTAGGATCCAAAGTATGTCTCGTCTCCAAGTTTGTTTATTTGACCAAAATTTGCATCACGACCAAATATTTATAGTTGTGATCCGAAATATACATCGTGGTCCAAAATTTATTAAATTATCCGACATTAGCCTTTATGATCTAAATCTACCGTATGACTCGAATTCTCAGGGACCAAATCTATCTTGTTGTCAACAATATCCAGTGACCGAAGCTCTATCTCGTAGCCCAGAAATTAGTAAGTGCCCATAAAAAATTGGCCCGAACACAAAATTTATATTGTGAGCCAATATCTACTACTGTGACCCAACAAAAACTATTTAAGCCCCAAAAAATTGTGTTGTGAGTCTTGTGACCTAGAGTTTACTCATTACTTGGTGAGGTAAAATCTACCGATAACTATAAATATAACCATTATGGCTTAAAGTATACCACGTAATCTAAAATTTGTTTAGTGAAACAAGCCTACTTCGTTGGCGTAAAAATACTTTATGACTTAAAAAGACTCGTAACCATAATTTTCGTATACATACGTCGTGACTCAAATCATACTATTGTACCCCAAAATTTACATGTTGACCCAAAATGTGTATCCCGAATCAAAATCTAACATCGTGATTTAAGATTTTTCACCGATCCAAGATATTATTTTTTAATTAAAAATATGCACCATCATCCAAACTCTACCACAATAAATAAAACTTATTACATGGCCTAAAATCTACAATCGTACTTCGGGTTAAACATTGGAATCAAACACCTACCTCGTGCTTAAAAGAAATTACATTAAAATCCAGAGTTTTCCAACGCGTTCATAAGTTTGCTAGTCGGACAAAAAATATTCCTTGCAGTTGCAAAGTTGTCGTGTGACCTAAAACCGACCTCATGAGTTAAATTTGCTGTGACCCAAAATTCGCTAATCAAACTAACCTAAAATGTTTTTTGTGGGCTAAAAGTAACCCTGCAACAAAAAATTGTCATTTGATAAAAAGAATTAAAATCTATAATCCAATTTTTTACCATTGTAACCCAAAATTTGACAATTAATCCGCAATTTGCCATAATAACCCAAATCCGGTCTCGGGACTCATGATCGCTCAATAACCCATATCTACCTCGTTGGAAAAAAATAAATAAATTCATGACCAAGTTTGCATCATGCTCCAAAAATCGTCTCCTGACCTAATACTCCGCACGGTGATCAAGAGACTTCCTCGGCACCTAAAATTTGCACTTTAATTCACAGTTTGCAACTTTAATGCAAAATCGATTCGGTGATCTTGAATTTGCAATATACTGCAAAATCTTTAACAGTGCCCCTAACTCTGCTTAATGGACCAAACTGTGGCACCTAGGTCTAATACAATGAGAAAAATAATATAACACGTGATTTAAAAGATTTTAAGTGGTTATAATTGGACGACCGAAGGGAATCCTTCTATATGATTACAATATGAAAGCTAAAAATGTAATGTGTCGTAACGTTTTATTTATTTATTTTTAATCGATTCACTTGACCATGAATTGATCATTTATTCCCAAAATTGATTTGATAATCTAAGATTTATAATCCTCAACTATCATTAAGCACATCGAATCGATCAAAACTCGAATTGTCGTCAATTATTTCGACCTAAAAACCTTGAAAAAACCCTCACCTAATCTAATTGCATCAGTTTCATTCAATTCGATTAAATTGGATCGAAATTGATTATCTTTTCATAAAATTGATTTGATAATCAGAGATTTAAGGTCCCCAATTATACTTTAATAATATCAAATAGGTTGAATTTCATCAATTTCACCTTCAATTGCTTCAAATTAAAACAAAAAATTAAAAAGGTGTGGCGTATAGAAACTGTGATATAAAACAAAAACAATTAGTAATGAATATATACATTACTAATTTATTTTCCGTCATAAAATAAAAAATTTTAGTTAAAACTAAATTGGATCGAATTTTCGGTCGATCCCCACCGTATACAGTCATCTAGTTTGTTTCATTGTCCCAAATCTGGAATGTAACCCAAAATTTATTCTTAGATCCATAATTTGTTCTTTACCGAATATATCATCGTGGTCTAAAATTTACGGTTCAAACGTGTATCATTATAACAAATATGGTTTTATAAAACAAATGTGCTTTTAAACATTAAATCTACATCGTACCCAAACTCTATCAAATTAGTCTTATTAAAAAAATTGAATCTCCAAAATATCTTATTAAATGAAACAATTTTTGATATAAAGTAATAGCAATTATAAAATTGTTTATCTATTAGAAGTATACTTTTTTTTTCTATATACGTCAACTAGGGCTGCACACACACGATCCAGATCGGTCACCCGACCCGTTCCTGTCAGTTTTGAACCGACTTACACTCGACCCGTCAATAGACGGGTCGGGTGTGGGTGATATTTTTCTTTACCCGTCTTCTGACGGGTCGGGTGCGGGTGAATCTTCTCTTACCCGTCCAACCCGCCAAAAAAATAATCCTTATGTTAGATAGGGTTGTTTCATCTATTCTTATCTCTACCCTAAAGGATTAGGTCGAGAGTTTTTCACTCTCTCACAAGTTGATTTCCCTAGCAGAAAAGGGGATTTGAGTTCGTAGAAAAGAAAGGAAGAAGTTGAGCTGTTAACGATGGATTGATTGTCTGTTGATGGATTCGAGCTGAGAAGAATAGAAACGAAGGAGATCGATCTGGTGATATGATATGAGCTCAGGGAAGAAGTAATGACAATAAATGGGTTCAAGAGAAAGGAGTTGGTGGATTTGAGCTTGACTGTGATATGTGCAAGAGAGAAGAAATGGTGTGGTTGTAGAATTAAGTGAAGATGGTTCTCGAGAAGTAAAACTGGATTTGGATTAATGGTTAAGTGTGATGAGAGAAATGGATCTGAGCTCGCTGATGTAGTATGGGTTTTTGGCAACAAGTAAATGGGTTTCAATTGAAGTTGAATTAGATGGTAGTTGAATCAGTGAGAGAGGGGTTTTTGTTGCAGAAGATTTTGAATGGATTAAAGAGAAATCAGGTGCAATGGGTTGTGGTCTGATGGCTCAGCAATGAAGAATTACAGGGAGTTGGTGCTCGTTGTTGGGTATGAATCAGATGTGGGTTGGTGTTTTAATTGGATTTGCATTGAAGTTTGGCTTTGATTTGTAACATAATTGTCACATTGTGGTGAATTAGGGTTTCACCAATTTTGGTTTTTATGTTATGATTGGTTTAAGGCACTTACTAATAGTGTTGTACTAAGATTCTAGTGCTAATTGAAGACATGCATTAAGACATTTTTTTTCTTGATTCTTATGGTGTTTCTTGTGGTGGCAGGTTGATGGAGAGCTTGGGTTGAAGGTGATGGAGCTATCATCTGATTTTTTTTTGCATTGCATTGAATCTGGACGGGTGACCGCATCCACCCGCACCCGACCCGACCCGACTCGTCCTATGGCGGGTTGGGTGCGTGTGAAATATTTCACTCACCCGCCAACTGACGGGTCGGGTGCGGGTGGGGCCAAACCCGACCACCCGACCCGATGTGCAGCCCTAACGTTAACAATTTTTTAGAATTATTATCTCTTTATTTGTTAAGAGTAATTAGTAGGAAAACATGTGCTATGCACATGCTTATATTTGGTTCTTTTAACAACATGAAATTTTAAAATAATAAAATTTATTATTTAAAAATAAAAATTTAATATTATTATTTGTACTGGTTGCATAGACAATTCATTGAGCTTTTCAAATATATAAAGTTTATGAAAATTCGATTTATATTTTAAACTATATATAGATTTAAAGTATTTTAATTTGTTTTTAAAACAATGATATTTTTATAAATATATGTTTAATACCATTTTACCCTTAAATACATATATAGTGATATTAATGATGTTGGAGTTTAACATCAGGATTAGGCCAACCAAAAATACCTATTTCCTTTATATTAGTAAGAAATAAGAAATATGAGACAAGTAAAAAAGATATAAAAATAATTTATTTTAATCTTGAAACATAATTCTATTTATTCTTTCAAAATATCAGTTAAATCGATAAAGAGAGAATCTATTAAGAAGAGCAATTAGATTCACACCATTAATGCAGTAGCCGAACCAATAGATACAAACATTATATTTTAGTTTTATCGCAACAACTTCACTTCGTATGGGAGTCTGATTTTATACATACTCTCTAGTGTGTATTTACAAAATATTTCAATTTTATCTTTTGATTTACATGGGATAGTCAATTGTGATTTATAAAGACTTATAGAGAATTCTCAAATATGTTGTTAGTTAATTGAGATTTCCAGAGGGTCTCCCAAACTCTCTTGTTATTGGATAGAGACTTTTTCCAAGTCTTTTAAATTCTCCCAAACTCTCTTGTTATTGGATTAAAATTTGTTAAAAGTCACTCAAACACTCTTGTTATTGGATTAAGACTTCAAAATCATTGATTTATTACTTATTGGGATTTTGGGAGACTTTTTTGATGAAAATAGGCATGAGAAAAATTTCTCCCTTATAGGTGATATTTTGAGAGACTTGAAAATTTGGGTAAAACAGATATAATCAAAAGGTCCTCATTCCTCAACCTTATCGGATAATCAATTTACATTTAATTTTAAGTTTTTTTTAATAAAATTAAAAGATTTCTAATTCAGAAAACACTTCTATTTTTAAAGTTAAATAAAATAAAATTCAAGTAAATATTAGAAGAATTTTCTAATTCTATTTGAAAGTTTTTCAAAAAAATTTAAGAAATAAAAAAAAAATTAAAATTAAAATTAAAATAATTACTTAATGATTTCCAACTGAATGAGTAATTATTCATTTGACTAGGTCCCAAATATAGTATTCGACATTTCACGACCCTAATAATGGTCATTTTAACCGGATCCAAAAATAAAATAACCCGTAAATATTTTCCAAAAATAATAAGAAAAATAAATTAATTAAATTAATTAACATATTTATTGGAAAATGAATATTATAAAAAAAAAATCCACAATATTTAAAGATGAATTATCCCATTAGAGAATCAGTACAATACAAAAATAATATTATTACTATGTGAATAAATTCTGTCGTGCTCTAATTCTTCGTGCTTCTTTGATAAATTTCCATGAAGTCATAAATTCTCTTCAATGTCATTTGTAATGTTTCTTCACTCATATTAGCAAAGCAGACCCTAAACCAACCAGGTTCATCGCAATGACACGATGAGCCAGATGATATATTCAATTTCACTTCATTCACCATTGAATTCCAAAGTATCAACTCACTTCCTTTCGTTGCATCCTTCAAAAATGGACTTAATCATCCAACAAAATGATCCAGCATTTCCTTTTAACCACTCAATTCCAGCTTTTCTTAGTCCATCAATAATCAAACCATATATTTTCCTCAATCTTTCTCTGTTAGTCTTAATATAATTTTCGGTTAAGAGATTTTGTGTTTGCGATGACACTAAGCTAAAAGTTGACATTCTTCTTGCAGTTGTCACAACTTTATCATTGTATGAATAAATAGTTCTAACTCTAAACCCCGGTAACCCTAAATATTTTGATAAACTATAAACAATATGAAACCTTTCTGCGTTTTTGTAGTTTCGTGCTTCTAGTATTTCTGCAACGCTTACGAATTTTGTCGAAGAAAAAACTGACCCTGAATATATTTCATCGGACGCGAGATGAATGTTTTTACTTTTAGGTTCAGTGATGCAGCTTCTTTGTATGCAGCTTCTTTGTATGCATCTTCTAATGCTTGTGGAGTAACTTCAAAGTTGTTCGAGCTGTTGCAATGAACTGGAACAATTTTCACGCTATTTCTCCATCTTAAGTCTCTATCAAATCTGTCAATCTAAAAAAAATAAAATTTAATACATTTTCTAAGCATAGAGATATTGATCATTAAATCAAATATTTTACATCTTTTTATCTCTACAAATCACAAAGACTCTCTAGAAATCCATTAGATTTGTATCTACAAGTCGCGGAGACTCTCTACAATTCTCTTTTAAAATCACTGGAAATCTCTATATTTCCAGAGAGTCTCCGGGAGTCACTAAAAATAAAAATCTATGAAAGTCTATATAAATCTCATTTGACTACCCCTGTTAATTTTAAAGGTTATGTAATAAGGGACAAATTTTTTAACACATGTGATAATAAGACCATCCTTTGACAATTCAATCGATCAAATTAATATGTCAAATTAACAACACTCTTTAAGAGAGCGCGTACACAAATAATAAATTATCCATTAGAGCAACCACAATGGGTCGACTAGAGTAAACGACCAAAGACTAAAAAATTTAGTCTTTGGTCCGGCCCAAGAACAGCCGTGTATACTCGGGATGTTTTCTAGCGATGCGCCTGGTGTTGAGCGGTGTCCCAGCGATGCGCTTGGAAACACAGGCGAAATCCTAGGATAACGCTTGCGCGAGACGGAATCTTAGCGTAACGCCTGGTGTGGGGCGAAGTCCTAAAGTAACGCCTGGTGTTGGACGGTATCTAGGACTACGCCCGAGAGACGAGAGGTATCCCAGAATCACGTCTGATGGGGCAAAGGGCTAGCAACGCGCCTGAAGGAGTTGCGCTTGTGCGACTCGAACGTGTGAGTAGAATGGGACGGGCGGTGTGCTAGCGCCCCGCCTGGATATCCAAGCGAGATGCTAGCATCCCTCTCCATTTTCATTTGCTTCTTCTTCAGTCGAACCCTATTTTCTTTCTCCTGAACCCTTTGTTTTTCAACCAAACCCTCTTCCGCCTCCCCTCTTGAACCCTGATTAATCTTCCCAAACGAAATCCTAACGACCCGCCTATGATTTTGAGACTCCGCTCAAGCTTTTCTCAAACATCCAAGCGTAATCAAGGTAATTTCTTTTGTTTTTTTGTAAATTATAGTTGTTTTGTAAATTAAATTTAGAGTATGTTTTATTATTATGTTTTGTTAGTTAAATTGGTTATGTATGTTGAATGATTAAACATGTGATTATGAAATTGAGATATTTAGGTTTTATTAGAAATTGTAATTATGGAATAGGGATAATTTTTAGGGTTTATGAATGTTGTAAATTGAGTACAAAAAATTGATGATAATTTGTTGAATTGAAGATAGAATTGATTAAGTTGTTGTTTAATTTGAGTTGGGTGATGGTTAATTTTTTGATGAATTGACTAGATCGTCTTGAAAATTTGGGAATTTGGAATGTTTATGTTTTAAAACCTATGTTTATGGAAGTATATAATTGTGGAATTTTGATGATATTTGGTACAATTGGGGCATTGATATTGAAGTATTTTGTTAATGATGAACTTTGTTCAAGAATGTTTGATTTTTGTATGTTGGTACATATGATTATGTAATTAGATAATTACTTTTCTAATTATGAAATTATTATGTTTTTCATTGATTTATTGATTATTGTAGATTTTATCTTTCTGCATTGTGGGGATTACTCTTGATTTTCAATCTTGTATGAATTGTTTGCCCAGATGTCGAGCAGTTTGACGTCCAAATTCGTTGGACGAAAGAAGAGGGCCAAGAAGACTAAAATCGTCGAAGATTCAGAAAAATACCGTATTATTGAAGAAACGGTAGAAGTTCCCGGGTTGGAACCAATGTAGTCCATACCGAATTTCGGTTCGTACCGGTCGAGAGCGATACACTGGTACGCCGTTGTACCGGGGAATTTTCGGTTTCAAATGTCGGTCCATATATTTTATACCTATAATTTTATAAAAAAATACTAGCTCACATTTTATAACTATAAATATATTTTAACACGTCATAACAAGCGTTTTTTTCACAAAGTTTAGAAAGAAAAACTAGTACTCATCCAAAATATATAAATCCATAGATTCCATACATAGTTCAAACTTAAAACACAAGAGAAACAAGAACAACTTCAAAGTTCACCGTCTAAAGTGCTAATTAAACAAAGATATTACAATTCTAATCAAGATCATTAGATTCATTATATATATCATCATATGTATTAACTCCATCACAGTCATCACCAACTCCAAGTAGTCATCTATCAGTGTCCAACATCAATTAATCAGTATCATATGCATCAAGGTCAGTGTCAGTTGGATAATTAGACTTACTTCGAGAAATATGAACTGGCCCAGTTACTTCACCAACATTCTCCTGCAAATCATCCAAAGTTACATAATCACCTTCCACATTGCCATGCTATATCTTTGGATGGCGTGTCTTTCGTTGGTGTGTCTTTGGTTTGTGTAGAAGATGAAGGCAACAATGAGACACATGTAGAGGGTGTAGTGCATGAATTGGATGCATTAGAAGAATCCATAATCACCTGCTTGAAGTTGCTAGTTTAGTACTTTAAAGATCAACTGCTGGAAGTTCTCCAAACCTGTGGCCAAAAGATGCAAATCCAGGTCAGCTCACTAAGAAGTTAAGAAATCAAAAGTGAGAACCAGCACCTAGCCATACTCACAGAAAAAATTATAGAGTACAGAGAGATAAACCTACAGAACCTATTTTCTCCATTCCAATTTCATACAGTAAATATAGAGCATAGTAGAGAGTTCAAAAAAAACAATTCTTTTTCATTCCAATTTCATACAGGAACATATTATGTACTATCT
>JAJJMC010009272.1:531843-584997 GCA_023531435.1 Papaver californicum | reverse complement strand
TACTATCTCACTCAATTAAACAAGTCTGAGAGCATATAAAGGTGATTCAGTATATGTACAATTCAAACAGTCTACTAGCATCCATCCCATAGGTGCTTATTTCTCGAACTGCCTTGTGGACTCTCGACAAAGTAAGTTTCAATATAGTTTGGAGAGTAGGTTCAATAGCTCAAGCTGTAAAGTTTATCCCTTCTCTAAAAGTTAGTATCAGGTAAAGTATCACCTTGAGAGAGCTATTCTGGGAGAGAAGCTGTTCATACTCACACTCACAATCCTCATCATAGTTTATGCTAAATTACATAAAAAATAATTAGAACCCTAAAGTTGTGAAGGGAAGTTCAAATCTTTTCTTGGAAACATCATCACAATTTTTCAGTTAGTCCTAACATAATAAACAAAATTCAGTTCATATTTCCAGTCCAAGTATTACATTTACATAGTCAATGTTTGAATCTGAATAAGAAACTTTAGAGTTACAACATGTAGACATTGTGGTCATTTCCTAATCCTGGAAAGTTGAGCTATGAAAATTTGTACCTAATCAAAATGATCTTAAACTTTTCGCCATTGCCTAAATGAAGTCTATATACAAGAGCTGAACAGGAATTTAATGCCTGCATTATCTACTTCCAAGTGACAGAGCATAGTAGAGAGTATAAATATACTAAAATGACAGGAAGATATTATGTAATTTCTTACTTCAAAAACAACAACATAACCATTTAACAAAGCTACAGAGAGATAAAGCTACATAAGCTAAGTCTAAGAAGAGATAAACCTATAGAACCTTTCTTCTCCATTCAAATTTCATACAGTAGTTGGGATTGTGGTTTTACAAAGGCTGCAATCAAGGGGTTTTAAACATACCTTTCAACTGATTCGATTATACAGTGATATATTCATCTAAACTATGTTCTGTTTGCCAGCTAAATTTAGGGTTGTTTCTGAATTTGGGGTTAATTTTTCTTCTCTATCTGAGAACTAGGGTTCGTATGAGTAGAAGTGAGAAGAAAACTCCAGTCCAGAAGCAATGGTATAACTGAAAACTGAAAAGAGAAAAATGAAGAGATTGAAAGTTGAAACCAGAGAGATTGAAGAGATGGAGGCGCAGAGAAATGAAGAAAACTAAATACAGATCGATAGTTTTAATCTTCTGTAGCGAATATGGATCGTTGGATTAGATTAGAGTCTAATCTAACGGTTAATTTTTTTTCCGGAAATATCGGGTTATACCGGTATTAGACCGTACCGGCCGATATTTTCAGACGAATACCGTATCGCCGGTTTTGAGTGTTTCGTTTCGGTATGTGTCTGGTACCGGTAAAACCGGCGAAATTTCGGCCTTACCCGCCGGTACGTACTACATTGGTTGGAACACTATACAGTTATGGAAGATACTGAGGGTCACGCCTCCACCAATATAACGTATTCAAGCGACGCCAAATTCAAGTTTTCACATCGTGGTTCTCTCAAATCGGTCCTTCAGACCTACCAAGGTATTAACATAGCCCTAGAGTCAAATATATTATTGAAAAAGGAGGATGAGACCGATTACTTACCGTAGATGTAGTAGATTCATCGCATGTACTTATTGACTATATTGTTGAGCGCTTTTGGGATACGACAAACACTTTTCACTTCTCGTTTGGTGAGCTTGGGTTCACACCCCTTGATGTGGTAATGTTGACAGGAATTAGTATTGGTATTGGTAGTCGTGTTCCGTATGACTCAGGGAAGTTCCAATTTGAATATGTCCGAGAGCATATTTTTCCTGAACTTAAAGATAGTGCGGTTTGTAAAAGAGAAGGTGTTCCCTACCAGTGGGTTTCAGATGCAATTACGGTTAAATTTTTATGCACATATTTTGATCCACAAATATTGGTTGCGGATAACGATGATAAGTGACTTGATGATAGAGTGGCCAGAGCGTTTTATATGTATGTTTTGGGCGAGTTCTTCTTTTCAAATGCAAAAACCTATATTGATGCTGGATGGTTAGCTGTTTTTGAGGATCTAAATGAAGTTAACGAATATGACTGGGGTATTCCTGCATTTTCTAAATTGTATTCCGGTCTCGCTGCATCTGGCAGGGGACAAAAGTCATTGGCCGGACCCTTCCAAATTTTAGAGGTAAATTTGTTGTGTTATTTATAATTCTTTTAAATTGTTTTTTTTGTTGCTCAGTTATTTATTCTATTGGTTGTCAATACATTCTAGTTTTGGGGGTATGAATATCTGGGCATTTATCGCCCAAAGAACCCTTCGCCTGAAAGTGAAAATGAGTGGCCTAGATGTCGTCGGTGGAAGGAAGCCGGAGGAAGAGTATTGACATTCTTCTTTCAAGGACTTCTCTTAATCAGTTGTATGTAGACGATGTGACCTGACAACCGTGGGAAGCTGCGACCATGGTCCTGGAATCTGAAATTGGACGGAAAGCTCTAGAGCTCTCAGGGAAACGGGAAATATTCTCTTGGCTAGGCACCGTGAATTTATAATTTATTTCTATTGGAATGTTTTTTATTTTCTTTGGATTTCGGTTAACTGATTGGTTTATTTGTTTATTGTCAATTCAAATGGATAAAGAATAACATGTATCTCGGAGATCGGTGTTGGAGGCAGAACAATCCAAGATGGGGCGTTCCTAGCAACCCGCCTAGTTGTATTTCCAACTTCAGCGACGAGGTGGTTGAGGAGATGAGCGAAAACTTCCTGGTCCCTGCAAATGAGTTTGTACGTGTCGTGAACTATGATCTGTATATGGAGTATTGGCAACATGTGACTAACCTGTATAAATATGCCACGAAATTCGATCGGGAGGTTGAAACGTACGGTTATGCTGGTGACCGTATTAAACACAACATCCAACGTCGTCGTGAACATATACCCATTCCGCCCCCACAACAGCTACCATACGTAAGTATACAACAAAACATTTTAAATTTGATTTTAGTATACAATGATGGTTCATAATTTGATTTCATTTTTTTCATCACAGGTCGCGGCTTATGATTTAGTTCAAGAGTTGTCTGATTTTACCCACGAGTTTCGTGAATTTACGTTAAATGAAACTAAGGAGAGGATGGACTATTTCATTGCCAAAGATGCAGAAATACAGGGTCTACGAAATGAAAACAGCATGTTGAACTCACAGCTTGCCCATTTTCGTCAACAAAAACCACCCATTGGGTTTGGCACGTATGCTCAGAATATGCCACCACCGATGTGGAACACCATGGGTCAGGGATCGTCATCAACAATGTAATCAAATAACTATAATTCCAGACCATATTTTCCTCCGTTTAAGCCCCCGCGCTCGGCGTCCGAGAATCAAGATACGGAACAGTAGTAATTCATTAGCATTGAATTGTTAGTTGAACAAAAAACTTTTTCTTTTCTCAGATTTGAATTGTCTTTTTAAATTATTTTGTTACATTTATAATCGTTTATTTTATCCTTTATATTAGTTTTGTATTGTCAATTCAAAACTCTGAATATTTTTTCCTATTTCGTTTTGGTCATTTGGTATTGTCTTGTCAACCGACATTTCATAACTATGATTCGTCTATCCACCCCACTTGCCTCAACTCTGTTTTTGCAATAACATACCAACCGTGTATTGTCAATTCAAAACTCAAAATCTTATCTTAATTTGCCTATAAATTGAACACTCGATTCTCCAATTATACAAACCCAAAATACAAACATCAAAAAGCAAATGGCATACTATCAAAATAACAATCAATACTATGGTTCTTGTTCTTCTATTCCTCCTCATTCTTGTTCTTCATCATCGTGTGATGATGATAACAATAGTCTGTACTCATCAGACGAAGGTTTACTTGCGTTAAGCCAAAATAATGAAGCAGTCACTGCGGGATTGATCGCTTCAAGTATGAACGGGCCTCAAACTCGTATCAAAATACCAAGATTACGTGATGACGGTGCAAAACTTCTGTGGAAAGGTTGCTTTTGCAGAAACCCGACGTTTCCTCCTCATATATTTCGTAGAAGATTCAGAATGCGGCAAGAATTATCCAACCGTATATTGGGAGATGTCGCAGCTGTAAATAAGTATTTTGTTCAAAAAAGAAATGCTTGTGGTATTCTTGGATTAACCCCTCAGCAAAAAATCACTGCAGCAATACGAATGTTAGCTTACGGATGTGCGACATATGCAATAGATGAGTATTTACGGATCGAAGAAACCACAGTTTTGGAAGCAACTCGTAGGTTTTTTAAGACGATAGTGCATTTGTACGAGAAAGAATATTTGCGCACACCAACTAAGCGTGATGTTGAACTGCTTCTTGCTGAGAACAAGGAAAGGGGCTTTCCGGGGATGCTGGGTAGTCTTGATTGCATGCACTGGAAATGGGATAAATACCCATCGGCTGAATCAGGTGCTTACACTGCGTACAAATGTAATGAAAGTATTATCCTGGAGGTAGTGGTATCATATGATATGTGGTTTTGGCATGCATTTTTTGGTATGCCTAGTTCTAACAATGATATAAATGTGATGAACCGTTCATATATTTTCAAAAAGCTTATCAACGGGAAAGCGCCGGCTGTGAACTTTGTTGTCAACGGACATTAGTACTATATGGGGTACTATCTTGGTGATGGAATATACCCGGAGATAGCTACTATTGTGATGTCGATTAAACATCCATACTCGGCGAAGAAACAAAAATTTTCTGCTAGGCAAGAGGGTTGCCGAAAAGATGTAGAACGAGCCTTCGGCGTACTGCAAAATCAATTTGCAATCACAATGGGTCAAAAACGAATGTGGAATCCTGACGTACTAGCATATATAATGAAGACTGTAATCATTTTACATAATATGATAGTGGAGGATGAACGTTTACCCGTTGATTGGCCGCATGAGTATGATCAACGCAGCCACGGTGCACCTATAAATATTTCTACACACAACACAGGTGAACTTTCGAGAATGGGAAAGGACCAACACCGACGTGCAGTATTCGACAAAGATACTCATATTCGTTTGCGAAATGAATTGATCGAACACTTATGGTCAGATTTTGGTGAGGATTAAAAATTTGTAAATCCTCTGGATAGGTTTTGTGGGTAAATATCTAGTAAACCCTCCCGAGACACAACTCGTCCGCTAGGGGCACCTAGGGGTTTAAAGGCTTGCTGCACATGCTAAGTGTAGCCGCGATGCCTGTGAAAGTGAGTTTATTAGCTCATGTTATTTTTTTATGAAAGAATTCATGAAAAATTCTGTATTTAGAGAGAATTCATGCTAAGTAGTAAGTTTTTGAAATACTAGCCGTTAAGTCTCTCTCTTTGTAGGGAAAAATGAGTTGTGCAATTATTTACAATGAAAGTACAATCAACGACTAGTTTTCAAAATTATCCTATAAATACATCTGTTTTCTCTACCAAATACCACACACACTGATGTGATTTTATATAGTGGTAAAAAGAGGTTCGATTCTCGAACTTGTAAAGGTAATGATTTTAGAAAATAATGGACTAAATCTAAACTAATAAAAATCAGGAAGATAAACTAGAGATGATTTTTATAAAATATGGAGAAAACCAGGAATCAGGAATCAGGTAAATCTAACAACCTATGTGATTAATCAGATAATTCTTTTTAAATTAATTGAAGCATAAATAATTGCCAAAATTGGTTTTGTTATGCTAACAAACAGAGGTAAATCACAAGCATGGACTATCAAAATTAATTAACTAAGCATAATCCATCAAGCAAAAGCACAACTGTTGAAAGAAAACCGTTTTTACTATTCAAAACTATGCAATTCTAATAATAAAAGAATTATAAATAATTATTAGAAAATGATTAAATCACATAAAATTGAGAAAATTACCTTATCCATCATCCCAGTAATTAGACTTAGCCCATGGTGAAGAAAAACTTGCTCAAAAGTTGATTTCATTGCTCAAAATATCAATTACAAAGGTGAATAACGCTGTAACAGCTGATGTGATACGCTTATATGCGTTACAGGAGATGGTTCAGCTGTTACAGGAGAGTTTTAAGCAACACAGCGTTTGAAGCAATAGACAACAGGAAATTTCAAATCAGCAACAGTTGTAAGTGTTGCTAAGTCTTCTTCTCCGGCAGTGATGGGTGAAGAACAGCCGGCCGGTGCAGCAGCAGCTAGTCGGCGGTGACGGAATACTTGCCGGAATTCTCTATTTTCTTCTCTAGGCTTTTGTTTTCGATTCTCTTGGATTCTCTTGGTATTTATAGACTTAACAAACCCTAGAGAGAGTTCTAAACCTAATAGAACTCTCTAGAACAGCCCACAAATCTCAATCCGAATCGAAACACAATCCCGGCCAAATACATGATTTCCGAGCTGATTTCACGGGATCTTTTGGTGTTTATGACTTGCGTGAGATAACTATTAGCATTTGGAACAATCTAGAAGCAAAAGAAACTTGTTTCTCACGTGAATTTGAAGTGCCCAGTTGATACAGTTGAATCCCGATGAGTCAACTCGGTGACTCGGCCCGATCCAGCTTGCTGGGTTGACTCGCCTGGTTGACCCGCTGGGTTGATCCGATCCAGCTCAGCCCGATCCAAGGGTGCCCTAATCCAAAGTGTGGGTGCCTTGATCCATTTTCCCGGGGGCCTTGAACACTTTTTGAGCCAATTTTTCCACAAATCTTTATTCTTCTAATGTACCTACAAAAGCATAAAAAACACGTAATAGACACAAAATCGAATACTAACTCACTAGAAATTAAGGTGCAATTTAGACACTAAAATGTGTCTATCACACACCTAGTTTCATACACTCTACAAATTTTATTTACTCATCTCCTCTTTGTAATTCACTTCATAACTCTACCTACAAACATGGCAACATTTGATTCAGCTGAAGTTTTGGCTATAACCAAAACTTGGCATAACGAAACCCTACGTGAAGATGTCATAGCTGGAAGGGTTGAACCTGAAACCTTTTGTAGGAGGATCTACATCCAAAATATGCTCGAGAATATGGAAATCCAAAGCAAAGATCTCTTGAACAAATTCATGATAGATACCAACTTATCCGAATAGGGATAGCTGATTATATAGCTATACAATAACAGATCTTTAACCCCACCCATTTAGGCTTGTCGATCCAACAATTTGTAAGTATCTTTTACTTAACCTAAGTTGTTTGGTCTTCCAATAACAACATAGTAAACTTGATGAATTATGTTTTTTTTTCCTATGCTTGTGTAGGAGGATCTCGCAAAAATGCACTACTATCAGGAAAAAGGAGAAGAGTTCACATTTGTAGAAAGCTACGAGTTCATTAAGTCCAAACTGTAATCGGAAGTAACTGCTAACTTTATCCACCGATTTTGAGAATTTTTCTAAGTTTTGTCAGAGTTTGGTTGTAATCGGTAGCTCATGTATTATCAATATATTTTAATAGATGGCCACAGTTCATTAGTTAATTAATTTTGTAAAACAGTTGAACGTAAAATCATTTCATTGAATCGAAAAGGCATACATGGCGTAACATTAAAGGAGATGAAATATAATAAATCAATAGATTACACTTAAACACTTAAGCAAACCTATTATCAAACCTTCAACGGGTCGTATGACGCCCGGGACGACGTTTTTCACATCTTCTGAGAATAATCAACACAAAAGGATTGTATTCTTCTATCACCATTAGGATCTCGAAATGAGGTTGGTACCTGAAATCTGAACGTTTCCATCTTCTCCATTCCTCCAGAGATATGGCAACAACTTCATCATCAGTTTCATTCCTAATTCTTCTTTCATTCACCTTACCGGTTAAAGAAGAAAATTCTAGTACTTCCTTTGTGATTTCCACATATCGAATAAAAAAGGCCTTCTCTATTCCGGTTATTGTGGTTACCGGTTTCATTACAAAAGTTAGCATGAATATCTTCTAACCATTGCATGCTCATTGAACCATTCATCCGACGTTCATGACCCCTTGCTGGATAATGTAATATTATGTTTCAACATAGGGATAAATCTTCCTCTAGGGTAAAATTCTCTGCATTAAGCCTAAAATTTTGGTAAGCCATAATTATGGAAACGATAGATTATAAATTTTCTATGAAATGTAAAAGATGTGGATTTGAAATGAGAATGATAGATATAAATTCATTTATTTATAGGTGTATCAGAATACAAATTATAGCCGTTGACAACGGTAACACAACGGTAACAAATTAACCAAAATTAATCAGGCGAACTCCTAGGAGTGCGCCTAGCAGCGAGCGGCGTCCTAGCACCTGGCCTATATCTGAGCGGAGTCCTAGAGCTTCGTTTCACTGTAGGCGATATCCTAGGATTACGCTCCAACTGAGCGGCATTCTAGCGTTGCACCTGTTGATGTGCCTGAGCCTAGAGCACCGTTTCGTCAGGCGTTATTCTAGGCTACCGCTTGATCAGGCGCATTCCTGGGATACCGCTCGTGTTTCTAAGCGTTGTCTTAGGATAACGATTAGTTCCATGCGGTACACTACGGCGCCGCTTGATGCCATGCGGTACACTACGAGCCCGTCCGACTAAACCATGTTTAATCCGGAAATTTTTTAAATCTACTCTGCTACAGTGGAATTTGGCGACTAAACCTCAAATATAATCACACCTCTGCGCTACATATTTACGGACCAAAGAGGATATTTGATCTTTGGTCCGTGTTTTACTCACGCTTTGTGGACGCTCTTAGGGACCAGGAATTTAAATAGGTAACTAATGAAGATCTATCACGTGGGTTGGAGTATAATTTGGTGGATTACATCATCTTAGGTTTGATGAGCTTGTAGGAGCTTCCCAGAATTAAACAAAAAATAATAATTTCAAGTTCTAGTAGGCTCACACAAGAAAGCACTATTCATTATTCTTTCACAGAACTATAAAAAGTTTACTATTTTCTATGCTGGCACTAAAGGAAAATGGGAATTAGACGGGAGAGATGTCTTGACTCTTGGGATGGAACATTATTCACGAGAAGTCATGAAATCGATCAAAAAAGAAGTCATGAATATCAGCTTTAACCAATAAAAAAGATGGTTTATTTGATCCGTCGGATCTATGAGTAGATAAAACACTACCCAAGAACCCCAGTAGACAATAGATGCTCACCAATCATCATCAAGGCACATTGACACTGACCCATGCACACCTGTATTCCGAAACTCTCCACTATTTGATAACAATCCAGATTTTTAACCAGGACAAGTCTTTAGCTAATAGCACAAATTTATGCCACATTGTTGATGCTGTGGTGTAGATTTTTCTCAAAGTTGTCAAACAAGATCTTAAACAATATCTAAAAAATATCTCCATCATATGGAAACAGTGACGAAGCCAAAAACACTACCAATTAAAAGTGTCCATGAATCTCCATAAATTCCAAAATTCATTTGAATTATATATGAAATATCAAATATTATTTAAAAATTATCTTTAGATTTTTTATTTAAATTTTTTATCCAAAATATAACTAACCTAATACATATTTGGATATAAAGGTATCCGTATCCGAAATTTTAATCATAAATATATATCTTTTAAACCTAGAAAAATATATATTATATTTTTTTAATATGTTTATTAAAAAATGATTTATAAATATTTTTATCCGAATTAATTTTTATTATGTAGTATTACTTTGATAGAAAATATAATTTTTTATTGTTTTATATTTTTATGCTTTCAGATCGGATAATTATCTAATATCCGAATAAAAGTTCGGAGACGAATTCGAAGTGAAAAAAACTACATCCTTTCGGATTTCAGATCGAATTCGAATAATATATAAAATATTTGGATTAGGATATGGATACAAATACAGATACAAATAGTGTCTTATTCGCATCGGTATATATTCGTTTACACCCTTACACCCAGTGAGGGTTAAAAATGTTATTTCACTAAGAAATAAGGTAAAATGGGAACAACTAGTTGTAATGACCTGACGAGCTCCCATGACCTACGATATATCTACCATGTAAAAGTTAACGTCTGGTTCTATTTTTATATAGCTTTAGGCTCTCTAGTCATATCCCTTAAAACCTGATATTGTGTAGTCCTTTAAAAAAACTCAGATATTTTTATATTTTCTTATACATGTTGGTCCCTTTTTCTACCGATCCAAAAGAACAAAACTCTAACCGTATTAGATGTCTCTTTTGAAAAAAAAAACATACCTGAGAAAACATAGGTAAAAGAGAAATGGAATTTTGATACTGGAAATTCAGAAAACGTTTGATTCATCTAAAATCAATTTGAAAAACCGTGACAAACCTAAAATCAAAGACAACAACTCTTGTTTTTGAAGATCTGCTGAAAATCAAAGATAACAAGTGGATGAAAATCATCATTGACAATTGAATCTAAAGATTTATGAACAAAAACGATTCTAAAGACAAGTTTTATCTTTTTTTTTATCGTTTTAATACGATTTAGATCTATCAATTGATCGTTTTCAAAAACGAATTTTTGAAAAAAATATATATTTATAAGGTATTTATATGCCTAGGCTTTATGAACTTGAGGTTCCAGTGGGAGATCGAAGGTGAGAGAAATAAACATCAGCCAATTACGAGTAGGTACATGCCCATCTTTCTGTTGGAACCAAAGGTTATTTCGTATTGATTGAGGTTTCATAGATAACTCTTATCTTCAATATCTTGGAACATTATTTTTTTTGGATCGTTCGTGAGGATTTAATAAACAACTTAGTGAGAAGATGTTAGCAACCATACTTAACAATGAAATGGGTTGGTTTTTAGCCCGGCATATTGGTTGATCTTATCCATATTTTATAGGTGTGTGCGTATTGGTACAGTAGTATAATTCTTATGAAAACAAATCTGTTTGTAGGTATGAATGATTGATTTTTTCCATATTTTGTAAGTGTACAGATAGTTGGTGCACCAATATAATTCCCATAAATAATAGATTTGTTTGTGGATATGAATAATTAATTTGTTCCATCTTTTGTAGGTGTGTACATACTGGTGCACCAGTGTATTTTTCATGAAAAATGAATCAGTTTGTGCATATGAATGAAGGATTTCACCTATGTGTTTGTAGATGTGTACATATAAATACACCAGTGTAATTCCCATGAAAATAGATATTTTTGTGGGTATGAATGATTGATTTCATCAATGTTCTGTAGGTGTTTACATAGTTGGTGCACCAGTGTAATTCTTATGAAAATAGATTTGTGTGGGGGTGTGATTGTTTCATGTTCTGTAGCTGTGCACATAGTGGTGCATCGATGTATTTTCCATGAAAAATATACATGTTCGTTAGTATGAATTGTTGATTTGTTCCATATTTTGTAGGTGTGCACATAGTTGGTGCACCGGTGTAATTCCCATGAAAATAGATTTATTTGTGGAGCCAATGCGCGAAGGGGAAAATACAAGCGTAAAGAATGCTACGAGGATCCCTTCGAGAAGAAGGAAGAAGAGTGAAAGATGATGGACAAAATGGAGGCTATGTATAATGATATGCGAGGCCTGAAGCAGGGGAACCGTCTCTCCGAAGTAATGTCAGAAGCAAAGCGACCTCTGTTCACGAAGGAACTAATGCAAATCCCATTTCCACCAAAGTGTTCGATACCAGCGTTTACATCCATCTTCGATGGAACCACCAACGCAGTTCAACATATCCGTATAAAAGAACATTACTACCATGGAGTGAGCACGACGTAGTCCTATGCAAGTTTTTTCCCTCTAGACTGAAGGAAAAGGCTCTCGCATGGTTTGATGCATTTCCTAAAAGATCTATCGCCAGTTTCGAAGAGCTATCTGAAACCTTCTTAGATACTTACATGCACAACATCTCGCTAAGACTAGGCTTTGATCGAATTTATGCGTTTCGAAAGGGAGACGATAAAAGTCCGTGAAGCCTCGTGAATAGGTGGAGAAAGCTATGTGCTGAGGTGGGTAAGGTTTCCGAAGAAAATCAAATCCTAGGTTTTCTAGGCAGTCTTAAGAAGGATGATCCGATCTTTATCAAGTTGTTTAACAATGTCCCCACCAAGCTAGGAGCTCTGCGAGAAATCCAGGAATATTACATCGCGCTAGAACAAGTACAGGCGTCCGTGGCGAAACCACCATCAAGAAATGTTTGAAATAACCTTGTAGAACCAGCCCCAACAATATCAGCAGCTCCAGTAAGCCCGATGCACATGCCTCAGTTGCAAGGCACCTACGCACTAAAAATGGAAGATATCATCCCTATAATCGATTCCAAGGAAGAGGAGGAGGACGAAATAACACATGGTGACGGCCTCAATTTGAAGATACAACATACACCATTCTCAATGCATCACCTAGTGAATATTGGTTGAATTATAGAAAAGGGACGATATAATCTACCCCTTCAATAGAAAAACAATACCCTCTATTCCTGGTCAAGATCGTGGATAGTATGAGTTCCACATGAATGCAGGACATGTCACGGACAATTATCGTAACTTGAAGAATGAAATCCAACATATGATAGATGAAGGAAACCTACAACAATTCGTCAACAAACCCAATCAAAGTAATCAAGTTCACTACATCACGATTGGAGAAGAGGTCTTATACCTCGGATGCAACACCATTACACACTCTGAAGTGACAAAGCCGACTTTTGAAAGCACGATCATGACAAGAATTCAAAAGCGAAATCAGCAAGGTAAGGGAATTTTCAATGTTACTACAGATGGACCAATGGAGCCATGGATGATGCATCCAGTCTACTTCTCGGGCAAAGACGTACCATTGAACGGGAAAATCCATAATGACCCACTAGTGGTCACGATGAAAGCCGAAAGCATTGCCATGCCAAAGATCCTGGTAGATGGATGAAGCTCAGTTGAAATTCTCTTCTATGACACATTCAAGCAAATGAAGCTCGTGGATGAGGATTTGATACCATCAACATACACGGTCTATGGGTTCAATGGAGCCGCATCAAAACCGAAAGGAGAGGTAACTCTGAAGATCACCTTAGGGATGGTGAAAACCATTACCACCTTCTGTGTAGTAGATGTCAAATCATCGTATCACGCCATCATCGGGCGATCATGGGTAGCCATCATCAAAGGAGTTGTTTCAACATACCACCAACGCATACGATTTTTTATGCCTGGAGGGATAACCAAAGTCCTTGGAGATACGGAAGAAGCAAAGTGTTGCAACCAGATGGATACCCAGATGTACGAAGAAGCAGAGGAAGAAAGGCGATTGGTGCGAAGAAAGATGAGAAAGGAACGAGAACAAGCAGAGATTGATGCAACGATCGACAAGTCCCTGGAGGACCAAGTCTGCAAGAAGAATAAAACATGCAACAACCAAGAAAAAAGCCCTCATCTCCCAAATCAACTACAACACGTGACCCCCTTGGGGCACAAATACCAGCCTTCACAGCAGTAGAACCACAAAGGAGATCAACATTGGCACCCCCGATGAAACCAGGATCCTGAAGATAGGATCCTTGATGTCAAACAATAAGGAGGCCAGCTGATCGAGGCGCTAAAAGAGTTCATCGACGTACTCACGTGGATCATGGAAGATATACTAGGGATTGATCCCTAGATATGGTGTCACCATCTAAAGATCGATCCCGACGCCAAACCACATAGGCAGGGGATACAAAAGGTAGCACTTGTGTATCACAAAGGTGTGAAAAAAAACTGAAGAAGATGATGGCATTGGGAATAATCCGAGAAGCAAAGTATCCCCAATGGATATCAAATATAGTAATCGTGCCTAAAAAAACAGGAGGAGTGTGCAATGCATAGATTTCACTAATTTAAACAAAGCCTGCCCGAAAGATAACTTCCCGCTTCCAAGTATCGATCAACTCGTAGACGCGACGACTGGATACGAGAAACTCTCTCTCATGGATGGGCATTCGGGATATAACCAAATTTCACTAGCCGAAGAGGATAGAGAACACACATTTTTCTTTACTCTACGAGGTTTGTATTGTTATACAAAAATGCTATTTGGCTTAAAGAACGCGGGGGCAACGTACCAGAGACTTGTAGAGAAGATGTTCGATCATTGGGTCCATAAAACCATTGAAGTTTATGTTGATGATATGCTGGTCAAAAGCAAGAATTCAAAGGATCACGTCTCCGATCTCAGGGATATCTTAACCCAAATGCAAAAGTACAAAATGAAGATCAATCCAACAAAATACATATCTGGCGTCACGTCAGGTAAGTTCCTAGGCTATATCATTACCAAAGAAGGCATCGAGGCAGACCCAGATATATTCAAAACCATCCAGGAAATGCCATCACCGATAACAGTCAAAGATGTACAACGACTAAATGAAAGACTTACAACACTCGGAAGGTGTATTGCTAGATCCTCGGAAAAATGTAAGTCATTGTTTAATACTCTAAGGAAAGGCGATGCATTCAAATGAAGCGAGGGATGTGACAACGCCTTTCAGAATGTAAAAGCGTACTTAGAAACCTTCTCAGGGCAACAAAGGCCTGATCCTGATGATACCCTACACCTGTACCTATCTGCGAAATCGTACTATATCAGTGTTGTTTTGGTACATGGAGAGTCCAAAGTTGAAGAACCAATTTACTTTATCAGTAAAACTCTCACCTCTGCCGAACAGAACTACTTGAAGATTAAACAAGTAATCTTAGTATTATTGTTCGCCACATAGAAGTTGAGGACCTACTTCCAGGCGCATGTTATCAAATTTTAACAAAGTCCCCCATAGAAGCAGTTCTCGAAAGCGCAAAAATATTGGAAGATATATCCAAATGGATTACACAAATCAAACAGTTCGGGATCCAGTACAAAATAATCACAGCTACCAAGCCCAAGCCCTAGCCGATTTTCTCACAGATTTTCGCCTCTCCGAAGTGGAAAAGATCGAAGAAGTACCTAGCATGGACGAAGATGATGAGGATCAACATGATTTACTCGAGACATGAAATCCAAGGCGATGGGATTATTTGTTGATGGGTCCACGAACAAAGAAGGAGTTGGCCTCGGGATAGTACTGTTTACTTCGCCAGGAGGGAAGAGAGTCGTGCATGCTTTCATATTGGAATTCCCCGCCACAAACAATGTAACAGAGTAGGAGGATGTCATTCATGCCCTGAGGTTAATAGAAGAGATGGGAACACTGAGGTTCGCCTCACCAGTGAATTCCAGCTTGTTGTCAGACAAATCGAAGGAAGATATCAGACTCTCGATCCGAACATGCAGGGGTACCTCAAGTTGGTCCAGGAGCACATATCAAAGATTGAGAGCATCAAATTCTAACATATAGGGAGAAAGGATAATACGCATACAGATGCTTTGGCGTATATTTCCTCCATGATGAGTGATCCAGATATCAGAGAACTGCGAATCAGAAGAATCCTGTTACCATCTATATCAACACAATACACCCTCGAGGTAATGATGACTGATCGAGCGAATAATCCTGAAGAAGATTGGAGACCACCCTTCGTTAATATCTAAAAAAAGGATTATTTCCCTCAGACTTCAAAGAAGCACACAAAACTTGCAGCAGATCACTGAACTACGAAGTACGAGGAGGAATCCTAAACAAGAAATCTTTTTTAGGGCCATTGATCAGATGTTTGTCTAGAGAAGAAGGACACATGATCATGATAGAGCTACATTATGGGGATGAAGGCAACCAAAGTTCGCACATGTCTTTGGCACATAAAACTAATGTGCAAGGATATTATTGGCTATACAAGAATAAGGACGCCAAGGAGATGTATAAGCGATGCGAAGAATGCCAGAGATATACAAAGGGTATCCATGCTCCATCCATGAGACTGAACTCAATTCTAAGCCCATGCCCATTCGTAAAATGGGGGATCGACATAGTGGGAACATTAGTATCAGGAAGTAAGCTAAGGAGATTTTTAATAGTCGCAACCGACTATTTTACGAAGTGGTCGAGGAAAAAGCGATACAACGTATCAAAGATAAGGATGTCTTTACCTTTATCTTTGAAAATATAATTTGTAGATTCAGAATTCCGGCGATGATAGTGTCCAATAATGGTAAGCAGTTTGAAGGAAAAAACATAGATTTACTCTACAACACTTACCAGAAAAGAAAAGCCAAGTCAAATCCGATCTACCCCGCTAGCAATGGCCAACCTGAAGCAACAAACAAGAAAATCACTGATAATCTCAAAAAGAAGTTGGATGGACATTATGGAACCTGGTGGGAATAATTGTATAATTTATTATGGGCACACCGAACCACACAGGGAACAACAACTGGAATATCTTCATTTCTCCTGACATACGGAACCGAAACGATAATTCCCATAAAAGTTATGATTCCAATAACCAAAACTGAAGCATGGGAGAAGAATCTCACCTCAGATCTCATACTAGCCAAGCTAGATGGCTTGAAGGAAAATCGAGTACTCGCACTCCAACACATGGAGAACTATTAGCAAAGACTCGGGAAAAAATATAAAAAAAGAGTACGAGAGCGAGAATATCAACCTGGTGAATTAGTCCTCCGAGATATCCATTTGCACCAGCGAGACAAAGCAGGAAAAAAGCTAGCGCCGATTTTTAATAAAATATTTTGAGCCAACTGTCGAGCAAAAATCCGCCTTTTCAGGCAAATAACACCTAAGCCATCTCCTAAGATGTTGCCATCCTCATAAGGATGAGTACAAGCATACAATTAAGACCTAAGCCATCTCATAAGATGTTGCTATATTCATAAGGATGAGTACATGCATACAATTAAGACATAAGCCATCTTCTAATATGTTTCCACCCTTCCAAGGAGTGAGTACATGCATCTTCTAATCCCTACGCCATCTGCGAGATAAAGACCGGATGATTTCCTACAATGGAGATACCCGGACAAGTCAATCCACAGGGACCAGTGTGATTGATTATCAAGGGTGATACCCTTGATAAGAACCCACTTATGAAGGTTACAATGAGGGAGATAAGGGGATGGATCCTGTAGGCAGAGGTACCACCATGTATCCATAGATACAATGCTTCGGTTCTCCCCGATCATGATAGGATCAAGACTATCAAAATACCCAAGAGGGCAAGCTAATACCACACGGATGATTGTATATGACGCCATTGGGAGAAAAATGCAGGTAAAAGACAGGATATTATCGCAACGAGACATCACAGGAAATAAAAGATCGCACAGTAACAAGATATCGCAGGAGAAAAAAGGGGACGACCACGAATTATAGATACACAAAAATCAAGACAAAAGGTATAAATCCAAATCAAAACATCGCAGAAGAATAAGGGAAAGAATTAATACTTTTCAGAACAGATGTATTTTTCTGCTCAGTTTTGATGATCAACATATATTCAAAAAGCATCAGAAAAACAAACAAACAGTTATGCATTGATCAACATACAATCAAAATAAACACCTCAACAAAGGCACAGTAGCAGATCCACGATGGGAACACAACAATCCCATCAGAAAAACAGGAAAAGAGAAAACTCCACAAAAATACATCAAATCTCCTCGCAGGGAGAGTTGCAAAAGCAGAAAAACAGACAACACAACAGATCAACCTTCCAAATCCTTCTCCTGGTCCTTAGGATTCTCCATGGTCTCACTCGTCTGAGTGGCCTGAGATGCACCAGGAATTGCAGAAGAGACGGCGACAACTTCAGGATTAAAACCAGCTGGATTACTTGGAGAAGCAGTAACAATCGGATCCACCAAAAGTGCAGCAGGTTGAGGAGCAGTAGGTTAAGGGGAAGCATTCACACCAGATTCAGTTCCAACACAGACAGTTGGAGAAACATGATTAACCGATCGCTGATGATGTAGCTGCCACACCTTGCTGAGACTCATGAGCAACCCTTTTTTGCTCTTGCTTCACCCTATCATCTTTCACCTTCCTCTTGCATAACTCTTACAGGCTCTTCTGATACTCATCCCTGAGTTCACCCTTTATTTTCAAAAGCTGAGTCTCAGATTGAGTGCAAGCAACACGTGCTACTCGCGAAGACTAGCTATCTCGGCGTTAGCTGTAACAAGGCGATCATCGATATTGGCTTTACCACCAATCGCCTCGTCCAACTTCGACTCTAGCGAACTAACATTTTGTTGTGCATCTGCACACAGAAAAAGCGCCAAAGCATAAGCAAAAGAGATACTATCACGATAAAGCAAAATAACCTTCGAATCCAACAAAAATACATTGCATAAATCTATAGCAGGCCAACTACTTTGGGCCTCCAAAATTACATCCTCTAAAGTCCTCTTAGTATCTAGTTTAGACGAATCCAACGCGATAAAGCGGCTCTCATCAAGAGAAAGCCCAGACGACGTACTAGCACATTGAGCTATGTGATCCTCATGCTCTTAGGCAACTTCTCTAACTCCTTATAAAAAGAATCTCTCTCTCTCTCTTTGTGCATCATTAATATCAGACTGAGCCTTGCTGAAGGTCACTTTATCCCACTCGTATTTAAGCAGAATGGGTGCTTGATCAGCCATCCACTTTGAGAGCCTCTCATTCGAAGCCATGATATCTTGGATTCAGGAATCCCTAGAACCTACAGAAGACTGAACGGCTGCAAGATCCTTGTTCTGCTCTTGAATACGGCGACGAAAATCTCAATCTCCCGATTCAGATAACTAATTTCTGATTTTAAACTAACAATCTTACTGTCGCGATGGTCTATCTCAATTTGGAAAATATTAGAGTTTCTTTTAAGATCTCTGCCTCTTCTGCCTGCACGAATATGGGATACCAGAAACTATCGGCTCGAGGAGAGTATGACAAAAATTACAAAAACAAACTCTAGACAAAGACAGAAAAGAAACTCACCACGAGTATCATGCAGTTCCGAGCGAAGCTGATCCACATGGACATTAAGTATCTGTGAACGGGATCGTTTGGACTCGTACGCCATCTTCAAAGCTTGCCCGAAATTCCAACTCTGAAACAACAAAAACAAAATTTTAGACCATGAACAATAAACACAGATCAAAGAAAGAAACAAAAAGTGTTTTAGGGAATACCACGAGTTGCATTTGCTCAAAAACATGGTCATCACCTGGGCGCATTGATGTAATCACCTCAGCAGCGAATATTTCTGAAAAATTTGGGGAAAGAAGTTCACCCACCAAAGCACCAACAATGCTAACAATTTCACCACCAACACCAACACGGTCACCACCACTACTACCAACTCCACCAATAGAAACTTTATACAAAGGTCCTTTCCCAGAACCACCTTCGCGAGCATCATCTTGAACGAGAAGGCCACTACCACCACCCGAACGAGTATACAAAGTAGTCTCCAACAATGGAACCATGGAACAATCACCAACCACCTCAGAAGAGGGAGCAGGCTGTGGATTATCTTCACGAAGCGGCATACCCACCTTCTTCATCACTATACTACCATCAACATCATTGTCAGAAATCTCAAAATCCTTGTTCAAACCTTCAACAGTCATATCCAACACTTTATAGGAATCACTCATACCTCCATCATCTGCAACAAAAATGTCACTAGCAGCTAAACCGCTGAGAACACTTGGCATGCGAGGAATGGCATCATCAACATGATCGAGAGCAACACCCTTCAATATTTTACCACCAGCATTCTACAAAACAACATAAGAATCGATAAGGTAAAAATAAGGGGCAGGGTATGTATAATAAAAGAACATTTTCGATTTTTACCTTATCAGCGCGAGGTCCTTCGGAGGCCCCCAGATTGCGAAGCAAGGGGTCATTCTCCTCATCCTCTTCCTTCTCATCTTGATCCTTTTCTCCTTCTTCTTCAGAAAGAAAAGTGATGGCTCACTGACGAGTCTCAATCCAAACTAATTCACAGGCATGATACATAGAGAAATGGCTATGAGAAACAACAACACCACGCACAACAATATTTGGGGAAACCCAACCAAAGACATAAGGACCCTCGATAACGAAAGGGCACTTGTACCAGTTATTATCGTTGGATTTACGGAGATTCTTGTTCGAAGTAATAGGGGATCCTCATCTAAAAGAATGTAGGACCAGTGAACGAAGTATCTCTGCTGCGCACGATGTTGAGACCCCATCCTTGGAACTTCTGAGGAGATTGAGGGGAGCGATAGTTGAGAAAAAAATTATCGGGAGTATACAAGTGTTGATCTCTGCTAGCAACATATTAAGGTGTACGATTAGTTCGCTGGGTACGACGGCCCTGGCTCCTACGAAGAGCCTCGCGAAGTAAACGCCACCAGTTTCCCGAGTACTAGAAGAGTACGCGTGAAAGATTATTGCGAGCGAGGACTTCATACTAAAATGAATCCTTCGGGTTATACAAAGGAAGCCTTAATCCAGCGTTTAATTGGCCCTCGTAAATAATGATTCTATTTGGAGAAAATTTCTACTTAGCATGCTCTAGGGATATTGCACCTTTGGAACCTCGAGAATCAACATAAGAAACTTTGAACCTCTGAAGATGATGAGTTTCTATAATATTTTGAAGATATTGCTGCTCCTGCTCTATTACAGACAATTTACGTGTCGATGACTTACTAGAAAAAGAATAAAAAAAAGATATCAAGAACATGCAAAAGAAATAATCAAGCAAGAAGGACTAGAATATGAAAACTACAAACCTTTGCAAAGACGATGATTCTCTCTGATGATGAGCCATTAGAGATCAAAGATAAGGAAAAGAAGAGTGTTTGAGAAGCAGGGGAAAACTGGCTGCGGCTGCAAAAAAAAAAACAGAGGAGAAGAAGAACTGGAGAATAAAAAAAAATTGATCCAAGAAGGATCCTTTATAAAGGAAGCAAAATCCTAGGAAAGAATGTTAACCGGATGCACCAGGTAAGAAGGTCATAAAGGCGCTAAACATGGGGAAGTTATTGTGTGGTGGTAATCGAAACAATTTTTTAAGACGTGGCAACAATAAAAGATAAAAGGATTAAGTTTTCTTCCCATCTTACCCTCTGGGAAGATGAAAAGAAAAGGGGCAAATTATGATAGTAAAATATCTGATTGCCACGTAGAATAATCCCAGGGCATCAGTAAGATAAGAAAATAGCATCGAGAAGCAGGGGAAAGAATCTTAAAAGTTACTACCCGTGTTTCGAGATATCTACCGCCAGCACCAGATAAAGACATGTGGAAAGCATCTTGACTGCATCAAAGAACGAGTTTGAATTATGGAACAAGAGCATTAAATGCGAAAGACAGGCGTACAACGCAGAGATTTGTCATATTTGAACCAAGAGAAACGACAAGACAACACAAGGGGCTTCAAAGGATATGCAAACAATAAAAGAGAAAGAACACACACGAAGATCGAGAACTACCCAATAATGACTCACACGAAGTCTGAGTCCACGAAGTGACATGTTACTGTTCGTGCGAAGAGATCGTAATAAATAAGATTTCCACGTCGGAAAGAACATCAAAGAGTATATGACATGTGATAGTGCATAAAAATGTACAAATGCCTCTGTCTATATATAGATAGAGAGGGTCCTTTGTAAAGTTTCAAGGTTTTTCTCCTAGAACTGGAGCGTGTACAAAACAACTCCTATTGTTAGCAAAGTTTAGAACTATTTATTATAATCATCGTATTCATCATTAATAAAGATCTTAAGTTTTCATACAACATTAGGTAAGGCATTATTTATCACTATGGTTCAGTAAATGTTACCCTATTCCATTCAAACGTTCAACGTCTCAGATCCATATCATTGTATAGTTAGAAAAACGTCTATTACATTTAAAATATTAAAACCACAAAATTTGTATCAATAATAATAAGAAAAAGCATATAAAAAAATACATTTCTTATATATTTTTATAAATAATTAAAATTGATTCTATTATTTCATAAAAAAGATCAAGATGATAATATCAAAGTCACAATAATCTTTACTATTGAGTTCTTGTCTCTAGCTCTTCTCCTCCGTGGTGGATTTTTTTCACGTAATGATATGTGGAAACTATAATAAGAAGAAGAATCAGGAGCGGGAGTTTGGGGAAAACTTTTATTTTTGATAAACACGAAGGAGGAGAATATGGAGGTGGTTATTTTCTTTCCCTTTGTGGTTGAGAAGTTATTTCTAGATCTGACTATAAGTCCAAGGGTTTTAATTAACCGTCTAGTATAAATACGGATCCTAAAATATTTCCAACCCCTAATATCAACCATTGGATTTCTGATTATCAACAACACATATACCCTAACACATATACCCTATATGAGTTACTTGGAACTTAATCGTGGAGGAAATTATTTTTTTATTTGAAAAATCTAAATTTTGGAGAGGAAAACAGGCGCCAAAATTTTTTGGTTAAGTTTTTTTTTAAATAAAAACCAAATAAAACGACAAACTACTGGGTGTTATGTATCAAATACAAATATTTGACAAATTCCAACTGTAAAATCTTTAACGACTTACAAGATCTGTCCTTTTTTGCGAACACCAAGTGTCATAAAAACCACGTTTTGGACTAGTGTTTACTCCATAGGCTAAACTCAAAGAGTGATAGTACCACTTCTACAGAAACGGAGGTAGCATTATACAATTTTGTTCTCTTTATTTTGTGTGAAAAACATAACCAACCTAGACTGTTAGAGAATTATCTAGGATGGGCATGGTATAATTTCTTTATGTCATCACCAGGAAAGTAATTTATGGGACTAAGCCATTAACAGTATCATAACAAACTAAATCAATCTTTCAAAACAAAACCATAAAACTTGATAAACTCTAAAAAGAACAATGATTTAAGCCGTTTACACTTTACTGTCTGTTGAAGCAATATTATGAATGATTATCTTAGTTTTAGTAACTATAAAATTGATATAAAATTACTCCCTTGATATCGATCACTACACCATAAAAACAATGAATACACCACAAAACACTACCAAACCCTAATCCAAATATTAGGTTTTTAACAAAAGCAAAGAAGTAGAGAACCTTAAATTGTGCATAATTATAGACAACAAGAATTGGATACACAATCTAATCAAAGGTTAATACTAAGATAACTAAAAATAGGAGAAAAAATGTTATCACATCTTAAACGGCCAAAAAGCAACAAAAATAAGATAATCACTTCTTACAAAACCAAAAAACAAAGATGGACTACAACAACATGGGGGATTGGTTCAGGTTTACCTGAGATTTTTGGTGGAAGTTTGCTGGATATATCCTGCAACAACAAAATAACTGCAGTATAAAAAATAAAAATAACAAATAACCTAATGAGAATGGAAACAAAAATCAAAATCGAAAAAATAACAAGAATATGAAATACGGATGACCTAAATAATAAGTCTGAAATCAAAATCAAGATGGTACTTACCGTATAGAAGCATGTGAAGATGATACCCACAAGTTGCGTATATGTACTTGAACATTTGAGACGATGGTTTGGAATCAATCCAATTGCAACGCATATAATCGAAATCAATTATCAAAATTAAAATTGTTTATCAGTTTGGAATGAGAGGGATTGACGGGCGAAAATCAGGAAGAAGAATAAAAAGAGGTGAAGAACTGTGAGTGAAGCAAAGAATTCAAGGGCGTAAATGAGGGGGAAGAAGAAAAAGATAAGGATCCCTAATGAACAGGTTAAATGAAATTCGTTGTTAGGTGTTGAAAGGGGAACGTTGGGTTGGATGGGTTTGTAACTTAAATTGAAGAACAAATCTGGTACGCTGGATGAAGGCTGAAAATAAGGGTTCAATGTGAGCCACGATTTATATATGACACAAACTGAGAAATGATATCCGTTAATCGCTGAAATAAAGAGTTTTTGGACGGTCGGATTAGGCATGAGACCGTTTCTTTTTGTAAGTAAGATAGGTTTAATATACATTCTTTCCCTTGAGTACATATGTATAGTTGTTATAAATTGATAAATGTTATATCGTACTATCAGGGTTAGACCAAAGGCTTTACAAAAAAAAAGACTTTTCTTTATATTAGAGCAAGTCTATGATGGAATTTTAGTTATTCCAAACTTGAAAAAAGTATGGAATGTCAAGTCTAATGGTTTCCAAGTTGGGACCATCCACACTTTTTTTAAAACATGTTACAAGGTTTCATAAAAGATAGCTTGAAATACAAACGAAAGAGGTAATTCGATTATCGCTTAAATCGAAATACCGTTCAATCTATCAGAAAACACCGATCATATTGCCACAAAATGGTAGTTGGATTTCCACTCAATATGAACAGTTAATGTAAGAGTTTCCAAGACAGATCCAAAAGCTTAAAGTGAGTGGTAATCCGACTGACGTTCTACATCAAATTCAAGTCAATCCAATTAATACTTGATGTTATATCTTTTTCGCTTTGGAAGCTCCACCATTATTATACTTCCAAAACTTATTTCCAATAATGAGGTGTCATGAAACTTAAAAGATGTAATTCTTATACCATAAGACTTACTCTTAGATGCGACACAACCTATACCTATAATGTTCACCAAAATGACAATAAACCTACTGTAATTTCCAACGGAAAATATGACTACAGACTACTAAGTTAGTCCTCCTTCACCAAGTCATTTTTAAATCAAAACTGTTACCATTTTCGTTCACGGACGACACATTTTTGTTCACGGGCGAAATGGAATAACAATGCAGACACATCTATCTCATCGTACAAAGTGAAAAGATAGTGATACATTATAGCGTTTATTAATTAATACCGTGAATATTTGAATGTATTTTTCACTTTAATTCACGAACCCAACTAGTTTACTCTAACATTAGAAACCTTTTAGGTTGATATAAATGCCTAATGATCAAGAATTTATTAGCTAGATGTGAATTTGTAGTTGAGTTTGATGGGTTCACAGGAACCCCATAGCAGCGATACGATATATCTCGAGTTTACAAGTACCACCGGAGGCAGGTCTCCGACGACCTAAACTCAGTATATGTCGTTTTGCTATCCTAATATACTCAATTAAATTGTCTTTAATCCGTGTAAAACCCTTGAGGAAAATTCTCTCTTTAATTATCTTCATGGGTTAACACTTGAAACCCAAAATAAACTATGTGATCGAGGGATTCATGCAGGAAACGTGGTTTTCATTTGGCGGTCCATTTTTCCTACTCCACTGGAGCACCCCACCCAAGTTCCTAAATTGCTCAGATTGAGACCAAATAGACCCCACGGAGCAGCTGAAGCGCACAACCTTGACCGTTGAAAATATCTGCGACATGATCTCTTTTAAGAAAGCCCACTGTCCATGTCGAACATAATAATTTTATGTCGGTGGTGGCGTGACTCAACGTTTCACGTGTCATTCAATACCACCACACAAACCCAATTACGAATCACTGCCTACACGAACCTGTTCTCTCCCATAAGAAGAACAGATCGCAAAGAAATAAATTAGATATATTACCTAGAGGTAGAGGTAGAGGTAGAGGTAGAGGTAGAGAGGTAGAGGTAGATATTATTCATATAATTGTTAATCAATCTCTTTAATTGGTTCAATTATCATGGCATCCAATGACACTCTCTTAAACAAGGTACTCGTATATTTGATTAATTTCATTTTTTCGGTTGTTGTTACGATTTTTGTGATCTAAATCTGTAGTTATAACCTCTTCTTGTATAGGAAACTGAGCAGGTGAAGGTGGATACAGTAGATCATAGAACATATCCAGCAGGAGAACATGGAGAAGAAAAGACTACAACTGAAAACATCCAAGTCGTTCATGAACAAGTAGTACCTCCTCCTCAACACGATGAACACAAGGTGGATAGTGCACATGCTGCCTCCCCAGGTATCTTTGCTGGTGCTGCAGCCTCAATAGCAAGTTCTTATCAATCTGCTAAAGACTATGCTTTCTCATCAACTACTGATAATACCCACAACACAGACGAAGACACTTTACGTTAATTCCTTTAATTAACTTGGTTTGTGTGTGTGTGTTTGTATCTGCTTATTAGTCGTAACCCACAAAAAATTTAAAAAAGAGGTTATGGTTTCAATTAAGCTTCAAATTAGGTTATCTATTGATGATTCTACCTGTATTAGAATCTTGGTGACTGTTTCTTCCTTAATTGAAGTGCTGTTTGGTGATTAATTTTGATAGTCTTCTAATTTATTTATTGTCATTTTTAAGAAACGAAGAATTAACAGAAATCACAGACCACAAAAATACAGTCCCACGACTCCCACCTCCTAAGTACCAATTTTAGGTATGGGAGGACCAAAAACTGTATTGACTTCTTTCAAGAGTTCGAAATATCTTACATTTTGTCATTAAAGTTGTTTATGTCAATTTACCCATTGATATTAACAACCAATAATTTGAAGATTTCATAATAAACTGATACATAGAATCATTTAAAGAAATAACAATTTGATAAACGTTTTTATGATTCAATGGATGATGGAACAGAAATATGATCCAAGGTACAATTTCAAATACATTTCTTAAGAAATTTAAACAGATACATGTTCTCTCTTAATGAATCCTCTATCATACCTAATAAACTTTCTTCTTCTAATCTCTTTTATCTTCTCCCTTCTTCCTTTTCTGCTCAAATTTTCCCACCCCCTCTCCATTGAATGCTCTCTTCTATTTATAGTCATGGTAACGAGCCTTACTTGTCCCGATCTCCACGATCGTTCTTCTTATTATATTACGATCGGGATGTTTGTAAGATTGACAGATCATGTTTTCTCTTTGGTGCGCTCCTTGCATGATTTACACGTGCTCTTCATTCCTTGAAATCCGTGGTGCGTTCGTTGCATTGTTTACACGTGCTCTTTCCTCCTTGAATACCGATGTCGTCCCGATCATATGTGTCAGTAAAGTAATTATTACCTTACTTTCCCATACTATATGCATTTAATGATGTTACTTTCCCGATCTTACGTGTCAGTCGTGCAGAAATTCGCTCAGTCTGTCACTTCCGTCCCGTTCCACTACTTTGTTATGGCTCTGATTGCATACTTCTCATCCTTCTTTAATTTCACTGTTTCTTTCTTAATCGTTTTACACGTGTCGCTCCTACTTTATTTCCTAACAAAAGTGATCATTACAGAGTAACTTATCTTTGATTCTTTCTTATTCCCTTTCGAGTGGTTATCTTTCTATCATTTTAAAGTAGCCACTTTTATACTGAGTAGTATTTGATAGAAAGCTGTGAATGTCGCTGTTTTTTAAATTGATTAAGATACTAATTGAAAAAAATAAATAAGCTAGATATTATCGTTAATTTAATCAATATAGATCGAATGGCAATTTGTAACCTCATCCATATTTTTGGTTAGTGACTACTCATCTCATTTAACCCCAATCTACATGTCTAAAATATCTAGATAGGACCGAATGAAATTACCCTTTGATCGGGAGTGTATGTATGATGATGATATATCGACAACAACATAGCAGCCGGCTCATGCCTACCATGTAAACCATGTGCAAACGTTAGGTACTGAAAAACCGCACCTGAACTGTTACGGGTTCACGTGTCATTTCGATTCCTCGGTAGTACTCGTGACCTACCGGAATCCATCCAAAATTCAAGCGGGACCATCAGAGGCCAAGTGTCAGTATTTAAGAAGTGGGAGTGCGGACTGTTTCCAAGGATTCGTTTGGTAAAGTAGATTAGAGTTGAGCTTCAATTTCATCGAATAATTAATCGCACGTAAGTAGAGAAAAAAATAAATAGATAAAAATATAGAGTATTTCATTTCTCAGTGGAAGACATACGTTCAGCTCAATCGAGGAAGAACATGATAATGATGATGGAGGGCAACAGCCCATTTCAGTTGATTCTGCTACTAACATTAATCACTTCATCTGTATTAGCAACATCAGATTCCTGCAAAGCTTACCCATCAGAGTCATGTAAAACTTGGAACAGCGTTGATGATGAATTAGTTCCAGAAAGAAGAGAAGTACATGGAGAAGGAGAAGGAAGAATATTTGATATTACTCATACTTATAGAACTAATATGCCTTCTTGGGGATCTACACAAGGATTAGGTCAGTTTCTGTGGTTACCTGCTAGTATTAAGAATGGATCTCTTGCTAATAATTCTGAAATGAAGTTGCCTACTCATACTGGTACTCATGTTGATGCACCTGGTCATGTTTTTGATCATTATTTTGATGCTGGATTTGATGTTGATACACTTGATCTTCAGGTCCTCAATGGTATGTATACTTCCTTAGTGACAAAATTGTAAAGATTGAAAGACTTCCGCTTTTTAAGAGCATAATTTTGAAGCTAGGGTTTAGGGTTTACACAATTGGCCCTACTGACAATTTTGTTTCTTGGTTTCATCCAACAGGTCCAGCATTGTTAGTGGATGTTCCGAGGAACAGTAATATAACTGGTAACTTTCTTACACCCAAATTAACTTCTGTAAATTCAATTTACCATGATTAGTTATCACCTTTGATGTTTGTGCAAATTAGGAAAATTCTATGGGCATAGTCTAGATTACAGAACATATATAAAGCATCCTATATTTCACTTAAAAATCGACAACTTTTTATTTGAATCCTGCTACTTTAAGATTTGAATTAAACCAAACTTAGTAATTATATGGTGCAGAAACTGGCTAAATTTGGTTCAACCTTGTATCCCAAAGCCCTGTGGAAAATCCAAAAAAAATGGCATATTTTGTTTGTTAACTTGTAGTTTATCAGCTGTTTATTTGACCTTAACCACCTTGTTGGTTTGCCAACAAGTTTCATTTTTGTTTAAATTCAGCTGTAAGTGCATTTTCTTTCCATTTACTGTGAAATTTTATGTACTGTGTTTGTTGTCTAATTATTAATAGTTTGATAATTAATTAGCTTATAACAGCTTTTTGCGTCTTTTAGCTGAAGTTATGAAATCCTTACATATTCCCAAAGGAGTTAGGCGCGTGCTTTTCAGAACATTAAACACCGACAGGTACTTCATAGTTTTTCTGTCACGATGTTGTCTAGGACTTATCTGCATCACATAGGAGGATGATAGTTTTCATACAAATTTTGTGTTGCAGTTTTGATAAAGTGACTGTCATGATTCGTAATATATTGTATCAAACCTTTTAGTCAACTAAAATACTTTACTATCTTCCCTCGTCCTGTTTCCATAGGCATTTGCTTTCTGGGATTTAAGTCTTCGTTTCTAACTTTTACTATTTTGTATAAAAACTATCCACATACCTATTGGTGTAAAAAGAACTCAGTAGTTCCTTTAGCGAGATAAAATGAAGGACATTGACGGTAGTCATGCCCAAATCAAGAACCTTTTCTTGGGATAACTAGTTTACTTTACTTGTTGCACTTCATGGTTGGCTCGCAAAAAACTGATCACATCCTCGTTTCATTGTTCATTTTTGGATAAAATTCACATGGATTATTTTCTGGCAATTCAAATATGAACCTCAGAGTCTGTGACATCATGCACGCACCATTCTGTATTCTCCTTAGTCCTTAGTGCCCTGTTATAATTAGTGACATTTTAATAATTGAGATTAAGTCAATTGATAACCACTTACTGTTTTTAACTCAGGAAGCTCATGTGGAAAATAGTGTTTGACACAAGCTATGTTGGATTTATGAGGGATGGGGCAAAATGGCTGGTAGAGAATACTGACATCAAGCTAGTTGGTGAATACTCATTACTCGCCAATAATTACTTTCTTTATGAAGCATACCAATAATTATCATTTTCCATGTCCTGACTGTTGGTATTCCTGTTTTTTTAACATATACAACATTATATGGTACTTCATCTCTAAGTTTTATTGCATCCTACATACTATTGTTCTTTAGTTTTATGATTTCAGTACCAAAGAAACTATCTATTTTGTGTTGATGTGATAGAATGACCTCGTGAATTTACACTTGATAGATGCACAATTTCATTTTGGAAGCAAGCCCAATTCTAACGGTAGAAAAGAGGTTATTCAAAGCCTATATCTAGAGATCACTAGGATCTTTTTACTAATAAGCAGAGCACAAGGGACAAGGGTCTTGTATCTTTTCTTCAGCGTTTTTCAAGTAGTGGCCTAAAGGATTGCCTTTCTATGAAATATCTAAGTCCTACATCTAAGGTGCAGTAGCTTAGAAGATGCCCAAATCTGTAAAACTTATGAGGAAACAATCTATTTGTTTATTATGTTTACCTTGTATACGAAACCAAGATCCACTATTGAAAGAATGAAAATTATCCACTTAAGTTAATGTGATTGCCTTGGTGCACAACCTGTCTTTGCAATATTTATGCATTATACGGTCTGTTATCATGGATTTTGCATCGGCATCTTCGTTAGGATTTCGTTTATCATGTTCTGCATTTACCTTAATGTAATAATTACTTGCAAAAAAAGTCACTGCTAACTGAAATGTTTGTGATATTTAGGAATTGATTACTTATCTGCTGCTGCTTATGACGATCTGCTTCCTTCTCATTATGTTTTTCTAGAAGGAAGGGTAATAAACATCAACCTTTAGTGATCTCTATACAATTTTATATTTTGTTTATCAGTGGGACTTATATATGATGCAGTACAAGCAGTGTTTCTTTAGAAGTATACAGATACAAATAATTCATGTCACTTTTAACATGTGGTCTACAAGTGAAAGTGATTAAGCTTGGTGTTGTAGTTTGATCAAATTAACAACCCATGTACCGTGGTACACTTTTGTACTTGAACCCACAGTACCTCGTGGTCCTCTTCAATCATTACTTTCACTAGATCGTCAATGTTGGTATGGAAAATATCAGTTCTCTCTTTCTGTCTCTAATATGTTTGTGATTATCATTTATGGACTGCTTACTAGAATGCCCTAGTTTCTGAGTATAGATCAAGATGACTTAAGAAAGATAAGTTACTGTTGACATCATATTATATAAATCCACCTCTTATCCTTTTTAGGCAATTTTTTTTTCATATAGCAGACTTTTCATTAGTGAAAGGATAAAATATTTGATGCTACTTCTCACTAAGCTAAGGAGGCTCACATTTGATTTGTCATTACTTTCTTATGCAAAAGCAAGGGTTTAGTGATAATTAATGCCTTAAGAATCTTCAGGAGATCATTCTTGTAGAAGGGATAAAATTGGATGACATCGAGGCAGGGTTGTATAATGTGCATTGCTTACCTCTAAGGTTACTCGGTGCTGAGGGATCCCCAATACGATGCATTCTCATCAAATGATGATCTGATCTTTGTGTAAGTCTCTTGTACATCAGTTGTCCCCTCGTATTGATTACCTGCGGTAACAGCTTCAGAATACTGATTGATCTGAATATAATATGCAGGAGCATGTTCGAGGAGTTGTAACTCTTAATTCTGCACAAATGAGTGTTCCCGAGTTTGAAGCAAAATTAGCAGCATCCCGAATGCATGGAGCAGGTTAGATTACTACGTATGTGCATAACATCCTGAAACTCTTTTCTCGAAAAACAACCAAAATTATTTCCTTTACATGTGTTGCCACCTTTGTATAAATAAATAAAATATGTGGGATTCATGTTGTGGCTGGATTCAGTATTGAGATACAACTAAGACCATTCCAAATGCAAAGTACTCTCTCATGTATCTCAATTTTCCTATAGACTGTATCAACAAAGCAGTTTTTCAGAGTCCAGATTAAAAAGTGTGGACTACTTGCACTTTCAAAATGTTCATGTCCAATGGATGAGTCTTGCGGAACACTGTCCTATTAGCATGTGGCCACATCATCAAGCAAATCAAGCACAAAAGTCGCAAAAATCTCAATAGATCAGTCTTGTCTAGTTTACCTGGGTACCAAATGGGCTGCTTTAAACTGCCTAAGAAAATAACAAATAAAATCAACTCTGTTCAAAATGATTTTTGGTGGGGCAAAGAAACGAACTCCAAAAGGGCTTATATTATATCTAGGAATTTTTTGTGTAGACCCATCAATTTGGGTGGCTTATGGTTTAAGGAAGCCAGTGAAATAAACCAAGCAATGATCGCCAAGATTGGACCTAATAATCACTTATCCAACACCGGACGTGTTGTTTGGGATTTGATTCCTACAGCAGTCATGTGGATATTATGGAGGGAAAGGAACTGCCATACTATCGAAGTTGATTACAGTTTCAAAGAGACAAGGACTTGAATGATGATGCCAAGTCTCTGGTGCTAATTTGGGCTGATATCTTAGGAAAAAGTGTTCATGTTAATTTTTCTAATTCTATGTGTACTTGGGAGTCTGTATTTTACTAATCCTGTAGACTATCTTTCGTAGTCTGTTGTGAATTCTTACATCTCTAATAAAATCGTCTCTTCTAATTATAAAAATAAAATAAATTTTTTTGCCAAGATTGCTCGGGGAATTGCAAGTAAACCAAATGATTGATGCGTTCGAAAGGAAAATGTTTTAGAAATAAGTTTATTTTTGAACTGAAAAATAAATATCTCTTTTTAAACGTGGAAGTGTGTTTTGCAGGATAAAAATAATAAATAAATATCTATTGTGAGAAGTAAGTGATGGTCAATCCATAAACATATGGACTGACCAATGGATTAGACACAACCTTAGATCAATTATGTTCCAATTGGAACAACTTATTAACACATGTAGACTTGATTAGCTGTGACATAAATAAGTGGAACCAAGATATAATCAATACAACCTTTACTCATAATATATCATAATAAATTCTTAATATTAATATGTTTATCAAATCAAATAATACCTTAAAACAGGATAAACCTAAATGGAAACTAACTAAGAATGACTTCTTCATTGTTAAATCTTTATATAACACTCTAAGCGGAGTACAAACAATAACAGTGGAGATATATAATTTCTGAAAAAGTTCTGGAAAAAAAAATTGGCCTCAAAGGATCAAACAGCTCCTCTAGAAATGTTTGAAAGATGCCTTGCCAATTAAACAGATTATAGGAGGTTATACTGAGTCAATAGATACTAATTGTATTTCCGCTAATAACAACACAAAATCTTTACATCATATGTTCTTCGAATGCTGGTATGCAAGATCTATATGGAGACTGGCACCATTCATAGGGGGAATTATGAGTAATGTCAATAATATGTCTTTTCAAAACCATTATGAATTGTGGATTGCATGGAATGATTTTGTAGCTAAAATGTATGCATCCAAGTGTTGGTTCATCTGAAAAGAAAGATGTACAAGAATCTTTCAAGAGAAATCAAACTCATCTTTACAGACCTCTATCTCTATCAGATATACTTAAACTTCTGGTGTAACTACTTTTAAAAGAGAAACCCTAAAACCACACTACAGGTTTCAAACACATAAACAAAAATAACATGGGAAAAACCGTCTACCAACTATCTTAAACTGAATTTCGATGCCTCTTGGATTTTTCATTCTTTAAATGCTGGTTTTGGTCTAATTTTGAGAAATGATACAGGAGATGGAAAAGCATCTAAGTTATGAGTATTCAAAGTTCCAAATCCAGAAAAGGCATGAACGATATCTTTCTTGCAGAGAGCTAAATGGGCTAGAGAATTGAAGATTGCAAATTTTTGGATTGAAGGAGACTTTGAAAGAATTATCAACTTTACTAGAGGAAAGCAATCTTTGATGTCTCGACAAAGTCAAAGAATAGTGAAAGAAACTATGTACATTTTGCAAGATTTTTAGAACTTTTTGGGTTTCAGTTATATCAATAGAACATGAAACCAAACAACGGATAAACTAGCTTTGGAAGCAAGAAGATCATCCTTGCATAATAGTTGAATATATGTAATGCTGAATTTCTTGTGTAATCTTCTATATTTTGGTAGTCTTATTAGTAGGAATAGGAATAGCTGTGATGTAACATAAGATGACAATGATACAAGGGTGTCGCCTCTGCCTCTTACTAGGGAGAATGCTACTTAGTTATGAGCAGGCAACATTCTTTGTCATCCTTTTGTTCCATTTTTCTTTTGTATGTCTTCTTCGGTCTATTTCTTTTTTTGGTGCAATAATACCATCCTAATTCACACATACAGAAAAAAAAAACGCCCTATATAAGTTTGACTTTGAACTCACTAAGTCAAAAAATAAAAAAATATTTGATTTGTCATCTCAATGAAATTCCTAATCCAAGGAAAAATAAAGAAAGTCAGCAACAACAATTTTAGTATAACAAACACCAAAGCTGCATGTGAGAAATTCATCACTAGTTCATTTGTTTAAGTTAACCAACTACCGTCATGATTCTTCTGGTGCCACATTTCTTACGCATAATACCAAAAAAGATAGTCTATGTTGTAGCAACAAGGTATAATCACTCAGTTAAAAAAGCTTATAAAGAAATACCAAAGATTTGCAACAAGGATACTCTTGGTCACACCAATTCTAAGCTTCAACAAATTCTGTCAGAAATTTAAGTTTTATATAATACAGTCGATGATAACATCTTACATGAAGAGAAACTAGAGGAAAAGTTAAAATTCAAAACTAAGCTTAAAAAGGTAATTCAAGTTAAGGAAACTCGTCGGAGAATAAAATACTCTAATACTAAACCGTTAAAAAAGGGAGACATAAATATTTTATTATTCATTAGTTTGGCTTCAGCTAGGAGGAGATATAACATGATCATACAATTGTACATTAGTGGTGAGTTGGTTCATGTTAGATTCAAATTACAAGAGCATATAATTAAGTTTTAGAAAGATTTTTTTATTGAAGAAGAACTCATCAAACCTAAGTTGGAAGATATTGAGTTCGATAAGATTAGTTCAATTGAATCTGACATGCTTGATGCTAATTTTTCAGAAGAGAAAGTTTTTCAAGCAATTAAGGATTTGGGCCAGGATAACGTTTTTTCTTAGATGCTGGCAAGTTATCAATAGGGATTTCATGTGTACAATTGATTTTTTTTTGTGAGTCTGGTTGCATTGATGCAAAACATGATTCAATTTTCATAACATTTGTTTCCAAAAAAGATTATATAGAAACCGTTAAAGACTGCAAACCAATTTACCTGCTTACTAGTGTGTACAAAGTTATTTCTAAGGTATTGGCATCCAGATTGAAGTTGGTGATTTCTAAACTTATCTCTAATAATCAATGTGTATACATTGAAGGAAGGCAAATTATAGATAGTCCTCTTATTGCATCTGAGCTAGTTGACTCACGTTTAAAAGAGAAAAAAACAGGCATAACTTTTAAAATAGATCTTGAAAGGGCTTTCGATAGGGTAAATGGAAATATCATGGAGTTTATTTTGTATATGATGGGTTTTAGTAGAAAATGGTGCAAATAGTTGAGGTTTTGTTACTCTTCGGCTAGTTTTTCGTTGTTGATAAATGGTTGTACCTTTGGTCATTTCAAAAGTATAAAAGGAGTGCGGAAAGGAGATCCTGCATTTTCTATCCTCTTTAGCATAATTATGAAGGGATTTTCTAGATTCGTTGATAAGGAAACTCAATTGGATAAGTTTAATGGCTTCTCTGTTATTCCAAACGGTTTGAAAATTAATCATATGCGCTGCAGCTGATACAATTTTCTTTGTGGATAACAAAAAGTAAGAACTAATTAACCTTTTTTTAATTCTCAGATGCTTTAAATTTGTTGCAGAGATCAAAGTAAACACCTCCAAGGCCATACTCATCGCAATTGAGATTTTCCTAATCTAAGCATTTGGGCATCAGAACTTGGTTGTGAAATTAAATATATTCGTTTCATGTACCCTGGTATGCCTCTAGGTGCTAAAGCTAATTCTTGAGGTACGTGGGATTCTATCCTAGAGAAGTTTGATGTAAAACTCTCATTATGTAAGCAAGGTATCTTAAGCAAGGTATTTTTTCTCGAGGAGTAAGCTGGTTTTACTTAAATGCATTATCACCTCTCTTCCTTTATACAATTTTTCACTTTTCAAGGCTCCCATTTCCATGATAAAGGAGTTGGAGAAGAAAGTGCATAATTTTCTTTGGGAGTACAAACCGGGATCCAAGTGTTCCCATCTTGTTAACTGGAACTAACAAAGATAAGGAACGTCTGGGAATCCTTAACCTAAATTTCATGAACTTAGCCTAACTCTTAAAAGTGGTGCTGGAGATTTGGTCGTTAGAAGAGTCATTTGTGGTATAAGGTCAGTGAAGAAAAGTATGGTTCAGTTTAGTCAGTTTAGGTTTGATGAACACATAATATGTACATTTCTACCAACTTACATATACTTGCACATGTTCATTTTTGTACAAATATCTCTGCTTAATATGCTTTTATAGGTGGTGCACGGAAAATTCAAAATGACTAACCGAGAAGATACTTAGCATGCAACGTTGGAATATTGCGGGTGCGTTGTGATAGACACATTTTTGTGTCTAATTTGTATCAGTTCTTTATATTGATAGTGCTCGATTGTATACTAATTGTGTTATTTTATGTATTTGTAGGTATATTTGGGAAATAAATAATTGTGGAAAAACGGTTCGAAAAGTTATAAAAGCACCCGGAAAGTTTACTAAAGGCACCCATCAAAATTACTAAAGGCACCCAGGCAGTTGGATAAGGGCACTTCTTTCTCAAGTTCAAATATAAACTTTGGCGGGAGACTTTCTTTTCAAACTGTGCAAGTTTGCTATGAGATCTAAGAGGAGATTTTCAAGGAATTAAGACATCAGAAATTTTTTTACCTAATAAGTGGGAGTTGTACGAGTTTGGGGATCTTAAAAGATCAACATTATCTCGTGAATATCTTTTCACGTCAAATTGTTACCATTCTAACAAAACAGGGTACGGGATTTCTCTCCTCTTTCAATTGATCATGTTTTTATATCTTTGGAAGAATATTTGATAACCAGGCAACAACAAACATCACCGAGATTTTATCTTACAAGAAGATCAAATCGAGTTTATCCGAGAATGTTGTCGTTGAGAGAAGAAATAATTCCGAGAATATATTCTTTTTCTGAGATAATTAAAAGGGAGATATTTTAGAGATTTAGGGTGGTTTTGATGTTACATTATAAATAGAAGATAGATACAAAGGTTTTGGGGCGGTTGGCTTTAGCCAAAATCTTAAAAAAAATAATATCAGAAAAATCAGGTTTATCTCGTGAAAGAAGAAGAAGAACAGACTACACTCAAGAAAAGTCGCAGATACTGTGGCTAATTCATTTGAAGTTTACAGCTCCAAGAAACAGTCGTATTTCTAACAGCTGCTTCTGCAACGTATATTTTGAATCTGAAACACTTGTTTTGTAACAGTGAATTCTGCAACACTTAAAAACGTTACAGTTTTCCTGATTTATTCTTTATTGTTTATTTTCTTCTTCTCAAGCACTTTTGAGCTATGTACGTATCTTTTGAGAGTGTTTTGGGCATGATGATCTAAACCTCATCACTGGGACAGTGGAGGAAGCTATTCCACACTTGTTTGGTAACTATATTCGATTCTTTATGACTTTTTGCACTTATTTTAAGTGTTTCATGATTTTTGTTAATTGGTTGTCATTTAATTTGATGGGTCATGCTTAACTTAAGTGTTTTGATGGTCCATGCTTAGGATTTACAATCAATGTTTTAAAAATCTACTTTTGGAAAACAAAAAGAGTCCATAAAATAGCTTAAATGGTTAAGAACCAAAATTTGTACCACATGAATGTGAAAATCGGTGGAATTCTGAGTCCCAGTCCCTTGTAATTTTGTCATTATTTTTTATTTATTTTCTAGTCTAAATTAAAAGTACGTCTAAAATCAGTCTTCACAAGTCCGAGCGAACGATACTTTATTTACAATAACTACAAAACCATCAGTTTTTGGCGCCGCCGACGCGGACTTGTTTTTAGATTTATTTTTAGTTTGGATTAGGTTAATTAGTTTAATTAGATTTTTATTTTATTTTTTATTTTTATTTGTTCTATTTTACGTTTTTGAGTATTTTTATTTGTATTACAGGTTTTGGATCAAAAAGAAATTGGAGCCAAAGATTATATTGATTGATTAAACACTCGCAGTCAAAGACAAATCGAAAAAAATGGAAAAAAAAAGACAAGACTTTTTTTTAGTTATTTTTTTTAAAAAATTAGGTTTTTTATTTTTCTTTTTAGAAAACTGTACTAGTAAATTATTATTATTTTTGTAATTATTTTAGGTATTTTTCAGTTTTTTCTTATTTTTGGACTTTGGACTTTGAACTTTTGAACTTTTGAACTTTATTATTATTTTTAAACCCTAGGGAAGGGTATTTAAATATAAACTGCAACATGGAAGGACAACAATTACGATATTATCTCGTCCCCTCGGGTCCGTACACTGACACAGGAGTCGGTGGCCCGAGTCGACTACAACCGATTCATCCCCCGTCTGGAATGGGAGGTAAGACTCGATCAACCCATGAATCCCCTGCAAATAGGTTTACTGTATTCCTTCATATGCATATATGTTGATGAACTGAATACGAATTTATTTTCTAGTAAAGGGCAAGGACTAGCCATATAAGATAAGGACTCGGATTCCATCATTGTTTCCTTCTTGTCCGCCATAGGAACACGTTACCTAACGCGAACCAAATCCTTAAAATTTGACTAGAAAGAAGACCGATATGTATCGAGCTTATTGGAAAATCATTCAAAAGGACTGTATTGGTTACTTTGATAGCCTAACTTAAAGTTCAGGAAGATTATTTTAAGTTGATTCGAGCCGCCTTGTAACCCAAGGAAACATTGCTAAAGAGGAAGGGTTATCAAAGCTCCTTAGAGATTATCCTGCTTCTATTCGACTTAATCTAATTCGGATCGTTCTAAGAGATTTTCTAAAACTTTAACTAGTTGCCTTTTGGAAGAATAAAAGCTGGTCTAGAAAATATCTAAGTGGAGCCATCATGCTTTTTGTTTGCTAGATTCAGTAGGTTTGATTTGGTTGAGTCGGCCTTGTTTGTGTTTATTTAGAACCCCTTCCGGTAGGATTTATTTCTAGAGTTTATTTTTGTAAATATATTAAGAATTTTTTATTAGAAAATGTCGAACTGGTATTATGAAGACCAATACAATGAATATCCGACTGAATTTCAAAATAGACATTATCCGTACTATCAACATGTTGTGGATAATAGTCGGGACCACCACCAACCTTTTGGAGGTTATTGCTCATACCAGGAGATCCCAATTACTATTCATATACACACCCGTCTTATGAACATGAAAATGAGCAAAATTCGAGTTCTTTGTCTTGGAGGGATATCCTAAAGCAGATGCAATCTAGTACTTATAATGAACCTATTATACCTCTAGAAGAATCACACGAGCAATTGACTCCTTATGATCCATTTTTTTCACTAGAGAATTCCATCAAGGAGTTGACTGAGGATACAAGAAGGTTTATACTAAGTATGGGGGGAACAATTAGTAGTCCAACTCTTTCTCTAGAAGAATCACACGAGCAGTTAGAATCTAGTACTCCATATGATCCCCATTTGTTTTTTAGAAGAATCCCTTAAGGAGTTGACTGAGAATAAAAAAATGTTCGGATTAAGATGGGAGGGGGGGGGGGGGGTACAAATAGTATCCCAAATCTTTCTCTAGACGAATCCCTCAAGCAGTTGACTAAGAATACAAATAGATTTGCATTAAGTGTGAATGAAAGTCTTGCAGAGAATAATATTGCTCAAAATGATCTTAATTTCCAATATAGTGCTACCCTTGATAATTGTTCACCTAGTCAAGATGACGAGGATAAAATTGGTCACACAACTTATTTAGATGAGGTTCAAACATCTTCATATTATTATGATGATAAGGATAGTATTGGTGAAGAACTTGAAATATACAGGCAAAGTGATGAAGAAATTGTCACTTCAATTGTGCTTCATGATGATAGTGTTATTTCTGTTTCAAATCCAAATAATTTTAATGATTATTCACCTATTCAAAAGGAAGAAGATTTGACTAAAAATACCACTGTTTTAGACGGTGTAGAATTTTCTTGTTTTGAAGCCGATAATGGTTTAGAGGAACGAGTTTGTCCTGAGACTAGTGATTTAGAGTCTAACGATTCGAAGACAATAGTCTCTGACGAAGATGATAGACTCTTAGAGAATTTTAATGTGATAGAGGATGATTTGATTCAGGTTGATAGAATAGTTTCCCCAGTGGATTTTGTTGTCCTAGACACCCAACCTTTTCAGGTCCCAGAGGCTCAAATACAAGTGATCTTAAGTCGTCCCTTTTTAGATACATATAATGTCGTCATCAATTATGGAAATGGAATAATTAATTTTTCTTTTGGCAACATGACTATTGAACTGAATCTCTTTAGTATGAGTAGACAACCTTCTTGTGAGATTTATGATTTAGAAGAAGTGAACATAACTAGTACTTCAGTTCAGAAATCTTTGGCCAAACACTTTGTTAGAAGATCCATTAGAGAAATGCCTAGACCAATTTGGGTTTGATGTTGACGATGATATGTTATTAATGAGGTGAATAATTTGTTAGATTATGCACCTTTGATGGACACTTATAATATATGGAAAGCTAATTTTGAACTTCTACCAGTTTATAAGTCTACCTTATTTCTTTCTTTAGAGGAAGTTAAATGTAATTCTGACCTTAAGGACCCTAGAATCAAACCAACAGTTTTTAGTCCATCTGAGAGTAATATCCACCCTAAGTTTAGGGGTACCGATGATTCTTGTAATTGTCAAGTATCCCTGCTTAAAGTCCCTAACTTACGAATTGACATTTGCACCTCTACCATTTTTCAGGATCATCTTCAAACTAGATTCTCTGAGCCTGTTGATTTCCAAAAAGAAGTTCAGTTGTTAGAAACCATCCTCTGGTCGATGTGGTTCACCTAGGCAATAATAACAAGATTGACTTTGTTTTCCCAGCAAAAAATTTTCTTTCAATTGTGGGAACGTTTGAATTTCAAATGTGCCAGTTATTAAGTTTTGAGACTAAGCCTAATTACTTTAGGAAATTAGAATCGATACATTTGCTTAAGAATGACCACCTTTATTGTAGTCAACTGTGTGGGTCAAATCTGTTTGACTTTGAGGATCCACAATTATTCAAGTTATTATTATGTGCTTCAAGTTGAGTTACTCCAGACTTTACAACCTGATCATGTTGATCCTGCCTATAAGGAAATCCAACCCATGAAAATATTTTTATCTAGACCCTTTCATAGAGCCCGAACCTGAACCTCAACTAGATGTAGTTGTCTTAAACAAGACACTAGATAGTGATAAGGTTGTACTCTGTTTGTTCACTTTTTCGGTCTGTTGCAGTTTCCTTATATTTTGGATAATATTATTTTATTCAGATGACCACAGTTGTTCCGGCTATTGCTATATGATTTTATGAGGTGACTAATTCTTTTCAAAGTCTGGATGAAGACTTTAAACTTAGAACTTCTTGGGAGGTAACCCATGCTCATGCGACACGATAATATCTTTCCTTAACTCCTTTCCTACGATTGGTAACAGTTTCTCCTTGTTCATGCATTTAATCATTCATCTTTAGAACATTGAGGACAATGTTAGATTTAAGTTCGTGCAATCGATGCCTGCGAAAGCGAGTTAGGATTTTTTTTGTGTCTGATTTGTCTCAATTCTTTATATTGATAGTGCTCGATTGTGTACTAATTGTGTTATTTTATGTATTTGTAGGTATATTTGGGAAATAAATAATTGTGGAAAAACCGCTTCGAAAAGTTATAAAGGCACCCGAAAAGTTTACTAAAGGCACCCATCAAAATTACTAAAGGCACCCAGGCAGTTGGATAAGGGCACTTCTTTCTCAAGTGCAAATATAAACTTTGGCGGGAGACTTTCTTTTCAAATTGTGCGAGTTTGCTACGAGATTTAAGAGGAGATTTTCAAGGAATTAAGACATAATAATTTTTTTTACCTAATAAGTGGGAGTTGTACGAGTTTGGGGATCTTAAAAGATCAACATTATCTCGTGAATATCTTTTCACGTCAAATTGTTACCTTTCTAACAAAACAGGGTACGGGATTTCTCTCCTCTTTCAATTGATCATGTTTTTATATCTTTGGAAGAATATTTGATAACCAGGCAACAACAAACATCACCGAGATTTTGTCTTAAAAGAAGATCAAATCGAGTTTATCCGAGAATGTTGTCGTTGAGAGAAGAAATAATTCCGAGAATATATTCTTTTTCTGGGATAATTAAAAGGGAGATATTTTAGAGATTTAGGGTGGTTTTGATGTTACATTATAAATAGAAGATAGATACAAAGGTTTTGGGGGGGTTGGCTTTAGCCAAAATCTTAAAAAAAATAATATCAGAAAAATCAGGTTCATCTCTTGAAAGAAGAAGAAGAACAGACTACACTCAAGAAAAGTCGCAGATACTGTGGCTAATTCATTTGAAGTTTACAGCTCCAAGAAACAGTCGTATTTCTAACAGCTGCTTCTGCAACGTATATTTTGAATCTGAAACACTTTTTTTGTAACATTGGATACTGCAACACTTAAAAACGTTACAGTTTCCCTGATTCATTCTTTATTGTTTATTTTCTTCTTCTCAAGCACTTTTATGCTATGTACATATCTTTTGAGAGTGTTTTGGGCATGATGAGCTAAACTTCATCACTGGGACAATGGAGGAGGCTATTTTCCACACTTGTTTGGTAACTATATTCGATTCTTTATGACTTTTTGCACTTATTTTAATTGTTTCATGATTTTTCTTAATTTGTTGTCATTTAATCTAATAGGTCATGCTTAGCTTAAGTGTTTTGATGGTCCATGCTTAGGATTTACAATCAATGTTTCAAAAATATACTTTTGGGAAACAAAAAGAGTCCATAAAAGAGATTAAATGGTTAAGAATCAATATTTGTACCACATGAATGTGAAAATCGGTGGAATTCTGAGTCCCAATCCCTTGTAATTTTGTCATTATCTTTTATTTATTTTCTAGTCTAAATTAGGAGTAAGTCTAAAATCATTATTCACAAGTCTGAGCGAACAATACTTTATTTACCACAACTACAAAACCATCACGTTGTACAATCCGAAAGGAATACACTTGTAAGCAAAAGTACCAAATGGACATGTGAAGGTCGTTTTCTCCTGGTCTTCTGGAGCTTTGGGGATTTTTTTATACCTAGAGAATCCATCTAGAAAACAGTAATGGCTATGACCGCCTAATCTTTTTAGCATCTGGTCAACGAATGTTAGAGGAAAATGGTCTTTCCTAGTGAGTGATTTCAGCTTACGGTAGTCTATACAAAATCTCCACCTAGTAGTAAATCGGATGGGGATCAATTCCTTGTTCTCATTCTCAACTACTGTAATCCCAAACTTCTTTGGGACAACCTGGACAGGGATGATACCCGCATCTAACAACTTGAGAACCTCTGTGCGGAAAACATCTTTTATGTTGGGGTTCAATCGTCTCTGCATTTCTCTTGAAGTTTTGGCACCTTCCTCTAGGTAGATTCGGTGCATACAATCAGCAGGACGAATACCTTTCAAATCTGCTATGGTCCACCAAGGGCAGTCTTGTGCTCTCGGAGAACACTAACTAGTTTACTTTCCTGATCAGGCTCTAAATTAGAGGCAAGTATGGCAGGAAGAGTATTCTCATTACCTAGAAATACATATATCAAAGTATCTGATAACGACTTTAATTCAAGAGTGTGAGATTTAACTAAAGATGGGATGGGCTTATCTGTAATGGGTGGAAGAGGTTCGGGTTTACGTTGCCATTTCCCATAATCCAAAACTGGTGCAGAATCTAGCAACTAACTTCTTCAAAATGACTATCCTCATCATAGTAGGCTCCAAAATGGGCCAAACAGGCCTCTAACGGATTATTAACACTATTGGTGCTAAAAGCGTTCTCAACTAGAGAATCAATCATACAAACAGACTCATAGTGATCATGGTCTGAGGGGCTTGGAAGGCTTTAAAGACATTCACTGAGACTTTTTTATTGACAAAAGAAAATTCCACTTGACCATTTTGACAATTTTTTATAGCATTAGCAGTAGCTAAAAATGGATGGCCTAGGATGATCGGAATATTGATCTCACAATTTGAGATAGGTTGAGTATCTAGAATCACAAAGTCGAATGGATTTATAAAGTTTTCTACTTGAACCAAAACGTCTTCAATAATTTCACGTGGAATCTTGATTGACCTATCGGCTAACTGAAGTACGATCCTAGTTGGTTTCATCTCTCCTAGTCCAAGTTGTTCATATACCGAGAACATTAAAAGATTCACACTATCCCAAGATCTAACAATGCATTTTCTATCCATTGATTTCCTATAGTACAGGTAACAATGGGACAACCAGGATCTTTGAATTTGACTGGGTACTGTTGTCAAAGTATGGAACTAACTTGTTGGGTAAAGAATGTTTTTTTACGTACAGTCATGTCACATTTGACCGTACACATGTCTTTTAGGAACTTGTCATAGATTAAAATATGTTTAATTACATCTAACAATGGAAGGTTGATCTTAACCTGTTTAAGGATGTTTAGGATTTCAGCATACATGCCAGGTTTTTTCTTGGCAAGCCTTTGGGGAAATGGTGCAGGTGGAATAAACACTCTCTCGGGGACATTTTCCTCATTTGGGCCCATATCTTTCTCAGGCCCATTAATATCTGTAGGAGTTTTGTCTACTTCCGACTCTTTTTCAATTTGATTACTACCCTTAGGTTGTTCTTCTGTGTTTTCAATTGTTTTACCACTCCTGAGGGTAATGACTGCTTGAACGTGCTCAGTAGAACTACCTGACCCATTTAACTGGTGGACTCCTTTCGGGTTCGGAGTCGGCTGGCTAAATTTCCCATTCTCCCTATCATTAAGCTTGTTTGACAGTTGACTTATCTGAGTCTCTAAGTTTCTGATAGCTCGGTCAGTATTTTGTTGGTAACGTTGACTAAACAATCAAACTTTTGGCTTCTCTGGACAGTAGTATTGACTAAGATTTTCACAGATTATTCTAAAGACATCAACTTTGTATCAACTAGGGTTGGTTCTTGTGATTGATTTGGGTTCCTAGGAAAACCTGATGGTGGATTTCTAGATGGGAAACCCTGATGAATACCTTTAAACCATGAGAAATTAAGGTTATGTCTCCATCCAGGGTTATATGTATTAGAATATGGGTTAAACTTGGGTCGACCCTCATATTTAGAGTTTTTACCGCCATGCAAGACACTAACCTGGTCACGGGTAGTTTCACTTGGGTAAAATTAAGGATCATTGTTATAGCCATAGCCTGACTCGAACCTTCTTGGCTCCTAATCTCTAAGGCCTCTAGACGCCTAAGAATGTCCGAACCACTATCAACTCGATTGGCCCTATGGATTGGGTTCCTAGTTACTCCTGGTTCTCTCACTGAAGCCCATTACCTTGTTTTCCCAGCTAATCGATAAACGAGTCAAAACAAGTTTCTGGATCTTGATGAGTAAACTCACCACTATCTAGGCCCTCATACAAGATTTGGGTCATTTGGGATTTTCCAAAATTGTGATGCGGACACTGGTATAACAACTCATTAAACATTTCTACATATTCGTGTAGGTTTTCACCTAATTTTTTCTTAAAGGTTTGAATGGAATGACGAACAACAGCATTCCTATGGTGTGGGTAGAATTTCTTAATGAAACTCTCAACAAGCCCATCCCAAGTGGTGATCGTTTTAGATGGAATGAAATGGTACCACTCTTTGGCTTTCTCATCAAGGAAAAAAGGAAACAAACGCAACCTAAGCACATCTACCCGGACATTTGGATAATTCATGGTCCCACAAATCATTTCAAAATCTCTAACATGAGTGCAGGGGTTTTCATTTTCTAACCCCCTAAATATACGGAGCATGTTAATTGCTCCAGGTTTGATATCCAATTTTCCGTTAGACGCGGGTAAAACTACCCTAGGGTCACGCACTACTTTAGAAGAGTTCATACGGTCTCTCAGGGTTTTAGTTCCTGGCTTGCCATTATAATTCTCACCCACCATTGCAGAAATAAAGATGAACTACCGACAAACGTGCTAGGGGTCGGACTCAAACAATACAAATTGTTTTCTTCAACTCTATTTCCTACATGTATCCAACGAGGCATACACAAGCAAAAATACTAGTGTTTGACAAAAATTGTGCACATGCAAAAAAGATGGGTTCAGTATTTTTGGTAGGCTTGGTTTACCTTTGCAAAATATACCTATAGTCAAAGACTGGTCAAGGGTACAAGGCAAAGGCTTGTGGTGGTTCGACAGATAACGCCCAAAGGGTTCAGCTTACTATCCCACGTGATTTTCCTAAAATCAGTGTCGGAAGATGCGAAAATGATGTGCAAGTGTTTTTCTTTCTTTCTTTTTAATAATAAATGAAAAAAAAAAATGCACAAACACACAAAAAAGGAAATTCAATTTAAAAATAAAAATTAATGAAATAAAAATTGGATTTTACTAACCTTTATGGTTGGCAATTTCCACAAAACATTTGTAACATACTACCTGCACAACAAGACAAGAAATACCCAAATAAAATCTGGAAAAGAAAATAGGAATAAGAATTAAAAAAAATTCTAAACTAACTAGCCTAATTAATACAAAATTAAAAATTAACTAAAAATATTATTTCTCAATCCCCGCAGCGGTGCCAAAAATTGATAGGCCAAAAACCTATGGTCGCAATCGTACGACGTCTACAAAGTAGAAGTGGCAAATACGGTTCGTTTCCACAGGGATTGATAATATTATTTCTAGCTATTAAACAAATTAGTGTTAAAAACAAACTAAAAGAAGAAATAAGAAATATTAATTAAATCTAAGAAAACTAAATAATATTGTAAGAACCTATCTAGGGTTTCCGATTCCACTACTTTTGATATTTGTAAAACTAATTAATGACTACTTCAACTATTACTCTCTGATTACTCAAAATCTTATTGAACTCAATCTCATGTTTCAGAAGATTTATCGTTTTAAAACTTAATATTACAACTTTCGTTGTAATGTCAAAAGTCTAATTTTCATTCGATTATAAAATATCAACGACCTAAAGACTATTCAAAACAATTATTAGGAGGCTTTTAAAGAAAAGAAAATCATTAATAGTTGAAACCACAAATATGGAGTAATATATCAAAGAATATGAAAACTAATAGTTATACATCAAAAATAGTTTTCTCCAACACCCTAGAGAAGAAATTTAGATACTCATGGTAATAATAAAAACACAAGAAAATTGATTAACTATTTAATTTATTAATGAAAAAAAAAACTTACAATTTTCTTTTATTCTTTCTTAATGATTTTACGACAAACCATGGGAAAAGACTGCTCTTTCTAGTAGTGCAAATAGAACGGCCAAATTGTGTAGAAGAAGCTGAAACTGTCGCATACACTGTTGAAGAAACCGTTGCAAAAGTTTTTTTTGAAGGTAATGGTAACGGTTTAACATGACAGTTTGAACTCGTTATTATTTCTTCTTCTTAAACCTCTCACTGAACTTCAGGAATTTTTTCTGAAGCTTTTTTTTTTCTCTGTAACTCTCAATCCTCGGCTCTGTAATCCCCTCAATGCTTCCACAAGTCTCTCTATTTATACTAGAGACTTCCCAACCCATCAAATTTTCTCATTCAATGAGAATAACCTCGGAAGTAAATAAAGAGATTCACGATGATTATCTTGATATGATTTTCTTTCTTGATCAATCGAAATCTTGATTATGTTTCTCTCTTTGTTCTCTGACTTTCCAAAATACTCACAAATGTTATCGAGACAGTTTACGTGAGATTAGAAAGATATTCTTTCTTGCCCTGTTTTATCGAGTTTCACTTTATCACGTGAGATTTTGTAGATTTTAAGAGTTCAAGTTGTGCACAACTCCCTCTTTTTAAGGCAAGAGGATAATTCTTGTATTAAAACTCTTAAATATCTTAAAATATTTGCCAGCAATTCTTCACAGCGAGATAATGAGCATCCCGCCAAATTTTCCGCTTTGAATTCGAAAGAGAAAGTGGGCGCCCCTAACCAAAGCCTGGGTACCTTTATCAATTCTTTGTGTGTGTCCTTAACAATTCTGAGGGTGTCTTTATCACTTTCAATCCGACTTTTCCATAATTGTTTAATTCTCCAAAATACCTACAAAATAACAATATTAGTACAAAAATTAAGAACTAATAATATAAATATGAGATTAAATCCGACACAAAAACGTGTCTATCAGAATAAACATATCATTTTTACATGTATTTAGATTGAATATTCATTTATACCTAAAATGGTATGTTATATTTACATTATATGGAGTATATCATATCGTTTAGTATATACCCTCGTAGACTCTCACTTAGATCAGTAATAATCCTAAAATGAACAAGTAGCACATGGCGCTTGGAGATGTCGTCGCAGTGGAGGTATCTATTAGTAGCATAAATGCGTAACTGAAGTGTCCCTTAACACCACCATGACCAACCTTTAGTAGCAATTTTTGGTTTGTTGTTAGTGCCAGCATGGATGCCTGCTAGTAGCACTTCGGGTGTTGGCATTCCTTAGCCATTGCGGGTGTCCCTTAGTAATATACAGGGCAAATGTGCAATTAATGCCAAAAGGAGATGGCTACAGTAAAATACACCTACAAAAGTTAGAATGGTAACTCACTATTACCAATATATGGAAAAATGATACCTTATAAAGCAGGGTAGAAACATTTTTTTTAACTTTAACTTTAAATTGCAGGCAATTACGGAAAGTTTAGTCTAAAAATAAAATGCCACTGAAGATATAATCAAACAATGGGAGTACTACATAAGATTGCTTAGTCTCAGTCACATGATGAAATGAAAAAGAAAACCCGAGCATTATCTTTTTGTCTTTCACACTTTAATCATTCTTCGATCAAAAGAAAGAATCGAAGATTCATCCATGAGATAAAGAAACAAGTGAGAAGCTGACTAAAAAGATTTTGGGACCATAATTAGTTTAGTTTTTATACTAGTTTAATCAGCAACTTAAATTCATGTAACTTATCTGTAAGTGTTATCTTATAAAGTACATAATTATTATTAGTAGTAATTTCTACATTTTCTGGTGAATGCCACCTGAAAAGATTATTAGCAATATTGTTCGGCTTTTGCCCGGTTAGTTTTGACGTAATTGAGTTCCTACTTAATTATTCATCCTCATATTATGGGCTTTGGATGTGGAATTCTTGGGTTATCTTCTGCTAGCACCAAAACCTTCAAGGACATAGATTGGAAACTACTTCAAGCCGCATTCAAAGCTAAAAGGGTCTTTTAGAAGTTATGGATCAAGTCGTAAAAAAAAGAGAGAAAGAGATATCATTCGGGCATCACACCTCATCATATGAATACATACCTGACTAATAACTTCAATCAAGTACATCGAATCTTTTTACCATCAACTAAGTTCCTAGAAGAAATTCGTAATGATGCTTACCAAAATGTGAAAATATACAAGGAGATAACTAAAAGTTTTCATGATAAATCATTATTCGAAAGTCATTTGAACCTGGTCAAAAAGGTTCTCCTGTACAATTCTCGTTTACATCTCTTTTCTGGTAAGTTAAGATCCCGGTGGTCTAGCCCATACTATGTCAAGATCATTTCTCCACATGGCGCAGTAAGTTGAGAATCCAAAGAATGGAGAAACTTTCAAAGTTAACGGTCAACGGTTGAAACCATTTTTGGAGTTGACCACTCGTGCAGTGGAAGAATCATAACTGAATGATCCTGTCTATCAGGACTAATCTGCATGGTAACCAAGTCTTGCTGAAGATGTTAAACTTAGCGCTCTATGGGAGGCAACCCATATGCTTTTGGTACACAATGCTGGTAATATTTTTCCCTATCTCTTTTACTTTGCTCGGTAATTCTCTTTGTTCATGCTTTTATTTATTATCTTTAGAACATCGAGGGCTTTGTTCGATTTAAGTTTGGGGGTAAGGCAAAAACTTTTAATGCAATAATAAAACTCCAAAATTTAGAAACTTGTGAACAATTCATGATGACACTAACCATCCTAGATGAAAATAAATTTCTTGGTTGTAGGAGTTGAGGGACCCAACTAAATGGTTTATTCATAAAAGGACAAAGCTCAGGTGTTAGAAATAACATGATAGTCGTCACCATATCTCGGAGTCGTCACCATATCCCATTATGTTTTTATTTTTGTAACTTTTTATATTTCTCTAAGTGATTTGGTGGGACACTAGTATCGCCTTGTTGTCGCCAGGATGAAATAGAATGATTGAGATCAAGCCCCATTATTTTAACTGAACTTGACCCAAAAAAAATGACACTTGGATAACAATATGTGTTTTCTCCCTGTCTTTGTCGCCTAAGCAAGCGTGAAACGCAGGATCCATGTGAACTATCATATAATCTACTGACAAGGAGCATGCGCTTAGATTCAAAAGATCTAATCATGTTGTCGAAAAAATAAAATAAAATAAAAAAGTATAAAATAATAATTGTATATATTCAGATAAATCGACCGTTTGGGCCCTTGTATATATCAGCTGAGTTGATACTAGAATTAGGAATCATATCAGTGGGTGCGTAACTCAATCTATTAGGTTTCATCTTGGCATGATGTTCATACAGATATTCTGGGAAACACCGTTCACCTTAGTTGACATGCGCCCAATTTTATCTCCATATACATCTTGTTAATATATTCATGTGATTGTGGTTTGTTAGATTCCGAGTAGCGTGGTCCATTGTATGAATTCTGAGTAGTGCTTTGTTTTTTATATATATGAATTTTTGTACGCTGAGTGCAAACTCGTGTACATCAATTGGATTCAAAACAAGCCAATTCCTCCCATAGCCAAAGAATTTCGTAGCCAACTAAATAGCATGTTTAGTGTCTACTCTCAATCGTTCACAAGTAGCTAGAGTTTGGAGTAAAGGTTTTGTGGGTATATCTCTTGTAAACCTTCACGAGACAAAACTCGTCCACTAGGGACACCTAGGGGTTTAAAGGTTTGTTACACACGTAAAGTGCAATCGCGATGCTTGTGACAGTGAGTTAGGATTTTTATTTTATTTTTAATATTAAATTTTCTCGAGGACTAGCAAAATGTAAGTTTGGGGGTATTTGATAGACACGTTTTTGAGTCTGATTTGATCTCATATTTATATTGTTAATTCTCAATTTTTGTACTAATATTGTTATTTTATAGGTATTTTTGGAGAATTAAACAATTGAGGAAAAGTCGGATTGAAAGTTATAAAGTCACCCTCGGAATTGTTAAGGGCACCCAGAAGGAATTGATAAAGGCACCCAACCTTTGGCTAAGGGCGCCCATCTTCTCTTTCAAATTCAAAGCGGAAAATTTGGCGGGAGACTCATTATCTCGCTGTGAAGAATTGCTGGCAAATATCTTGAGAGATTTAAGAGTTTTAATACAAGAATTATTCTCTTGTCTTAAAAAGAGGGAGTTGTGCACAACTTAAACTCTTAAAATCTACAAAATCTCACGTGATAAAGTAAAACTCGATAAAACAAGGCAAGAAAGATATCTTTCTAATCTCACGTAAACTGTCTCGATAACATTTGTGAGTATTTTGGAAAGTCAGGGAACAAATAGAGAAACATAATCGAGATTTGGATTGATCAAGAAAGAAAAACAGATCAAGAACCGAGATTCTCTTTATTTACTGCCGAGATTATTCTCATTGAATGAAAAGATTCGATGGGTTGTGAAGGATCTAGTATAAATAGAGAGACTTGTGGAAGCAATAGGGGGATTACATAGCCGAGGATTGAGATTTACAGAGAGAAAAAAAAGCTTCAAAAAAATTCCCAAAGTTCAGCGAGAGGTTGAAGAAGAAGAAAAAAATAACGAGTTCAAATTTAAACCGTTACCATTACCTTCAAAAACAAAAGCTTCTGCAACGGTTTCTTCAACAGTGTATGCGACCGTTTCAGCTTTTTCTACACAATCTATCCGTTCTTTTTGCACTACTAAAGAGAGCAGTCTTTTCCCACTACACCCATGGTTTTGTCGTAAAATCATTAAAATAGAATAAAAGATAATTGTGAGTATTTTTTTTCATTAATAAAATTAAATGGTTAATCAATTTTCTTGTGTTTTTATTATTACTATGTGTGGTTAAATTTCTTCTATAGGGTGTAGGAGGAAACTATTTTTGATCTGTAACTATTAGTTTTTAATTTCTTTGATATATTACTCCATATTTTATGGTTTCAACGATTAATAATTTTCTCTTCTTTAGAGGCTTCGTAATAATTGTTCTGAATAGTTTTTAGGTTGTTGATATTTTATAATCGAATGAAAATTAGACTTTTGACATTACAACGAAAGTTATAATATTAAGTTTTAAAACGATAAATCTTCCGAAACATGAGATCGGGTTCAATAAGGTTTTGAGTAATTAGAGAGTAATAGTTGAAGTAGTGATTAGTTAGTTTTACAAACATCAAAAATAGTGGAATTGGAAACCCTAGATAGGTTTTTACTATATTATTTAATTTTCTTAGATTTAATTAATATTCCTATTTCATCTTTTAATTTATTTTTAGCACTAATTTATTTAATAGCTAGAAACAATATTATCAATCCCTGTGAGAACGAACCATATTTACCGTTTCTACTTTGTAGACACCGTATGTTTACGATCATAGTGATAGACACATTTTAGTGTCTAATTTGCACCTTAATTTCTATTAAGTTAGTATTCGATTTTGCAAATATTACGTGTTTTTATGTTTTTGTAGGTACATTTGAAGAATAAAGATTTGTAGAAAAATTGGCTCAAAAAGTGATAAAGGCACCCAAGGACAAGTGTTATTTGGCATTCTAGAAGTGGATAAGGGGTACCCTCGAGTCAACTCGGTCAAATGGGGTCAAATCGGGTCAAACCCGAGTCAAATCGGTCAACCCGAGTTGACCGAGTCAACTGCAACACGGGTTCACGTCTGTTTCTACTGTGAACTCAAGTTCACGTGATTTTTAGAATATTTTGCTCCCAAATTGATACACAAGATAGAAGATATTGATACAAGACTAAACACATCGATTTGGAGTGATTTATGCCGGAAAAAGAGGTTCCCGAAGTGAATTTGGCCGGAAAAAGGAATCACTCTTTCATTCGGATTTGGGAAGATTCTAGAGTGTTTTAAAGAGTTCTATTAGGTTTAGAACTCTCCCTAGGGTTTGTATAGCCTATATATATGAAGAGAAGCCAAGA